>CM069912.1:5186659-5470636 GCA_036172215.1 Camellia granthamiana
AAGCCCACCTGAGGGTGGCAAATCCACATTTTAGCCTACCTGTGGGTAGCACCATCACACCATTTTCAAACAAACAAACATGAAATGTTTTGTTCCAATTCAGACGGCCCAGTCTATACTTGTTTGCTGCGAGCATCACATAGTAACCTAGGCTAATAACCGGAATAAGAGCATACAATGTTTTCAAAAACAGATATCATGGTTAGTAGAGGCCGGTCTTTGACCGGGCGAGCGGGGGTGCTCACGATGTGACCTTCCCCAATCGTACCCAAGTTCCCGAGCCGAGGCAACTTTGGTGATGACGGACACGTGGCCTTTGGCACCGAGTCAGGGTTTCCTAAATTTCCCATTTTAAAAATATTTAGGTGGCGACTCTGTTATCTGGCAAAGCAGTCCATGTTTGGCACTTCTTTCAAAAAAAATCTGTTTTTCTTCAAAACGATTTGCCAGAGTTGGACTCTTTGGTTCAGATTTAGAACCGCAACAAAATCGAGTCCGAACTGTAGCGAGGTCCCTCGCGGGCTTGTTACAGTGACAGAGATATATGCACTGAAATCTCATGCTAAATGATGCTATAACATGCGATCCTCTCAAGTAAAACATGTTAGAAGCCTTAAAACACAAAGCTAGTGAAAGCATTTGCACTATAGTTATACAATATATGGCTCATATGATCAACACAGCTCAAAACAGAGCTAAATCAGTAGCAAAAACATGCTGAGATTGAGACACAAAAAAGTAGAAAAACATGCTCTCATGCTAGACCATCTACACATGCAAACAAGACACAATGATGAGAGGCCACCCCCTCCTATTTTGGACCTCAAAACATACTTTCTACCACTGAAATTTCCGTGGAATTCAGTGATTCAAAGGCCAAAAAAAGTTGTTTCAAAAGGCTTTGAAAGATGGCTTAAAAGGCTTTACAAGCTAAAGAGCAAAGGGAGGAAATCACCCCCTAACTAAACAAGACTCAAATCATCATTTTGAAACCTTAAAAACAGAGTTTTTTAGATGTTAAAACCAGCCTCAAAGGAGCATGCAAAGGTGGTCAAACAAGTAACTAAAGCAAAGCTTAAAAGGGACAAGTCCTTACTCTTGAAGCACAGCAGCAAAACAGAAGCAAATCTGAGCCAAAACCACTTTTAAGACCTCAAACCAAGCTTTAAGGAACCTCAGCTCCAAGGTCAAGGTGTTTGGCTAAGGGTGCTAGTGCAAATATGTAGAGAAAACTCACTTTTAAGCACTAAATAGAAAGAGAGAGAGAATTCTAGAGAGAGAGAGTGAAATTTTGCTCACAAATTTTCTGAACCCTCAAAATGGGGGAAGGACCTCTCCTTATATAGAAAAACAAGCCAAAAGCTTGGCTTCATCCCTCCATACACGTGTATGGCGGATACACTCAGTGATTAATAGCTGGCACATAAAATATCTGAAAAAGGAGAAAAATGGCCGTTGGCCATCAGTAGTAGCCGACCAGCCAGAAATGTAGCCGATTGGCCATCAGTGTGGCCGATCGGCCACCACTGATGGCCGGCAGGCACAAGCTATGGCTGATGGACACTGGGGATGGCCGACAAGCCACTGTCTCCTCCAGATTCAAAGCAACAAGTTCTTGGTCCACAACCAAGCACAAAACAGACAAGTTGAGAGGCTCTAAGGCAAGCCGCTCCGCCGAGACCTTCAGAGACTCAGAACGAACACGAGCATGCACAATCATCGGGTGTTCAAACGATGACGTTCAAGTCTTGAGGACGGTCAAAAATGAAGTGTCTACAACAATGATCAAGAGATGGAGAAGAGATCAACGCCAACTGAAACACAAATTGAGAAACCAACTGCCCTTCCCGAAACCACTCGGAGGAAATCTTTCAAACAAGTACTCATAGCAACAAAGAACAACGAGAAGGCGTTTGATAATAATCTGGATCGCCTCTCTACTGATAATGAATTTCTAACTGATGAAGAAGACAATGGGGCAAAATCAGAGAGGGAACAAGAGTATGGGTCAACCACAACGATACCCAAAATCAAACTCCCTCGTAGGCTTATCACATCGATTCAAAAACCATGGAAAGATTGTCTTATAGTTCGTCTTCTGGGAAAAACAGTAGGGTTCAAATTTCTGGTCCACAGATTGAATAATTATGGGGGCTACAAGGAGATTTTGAAGCCACAGACTTGGGTCTTGGATTCTTCTTGATCAAATTTGAAATGTTGGGCGATTGCAATAAAGTATACACTGAAGGCCTTTGGATAATTATGGACCATTATCTCACAGTTAGAAGATGGGAACACGATTTCAAACCATCCGAAGCCAAAGAGGTCGCTACAGCACTCTGGGTCAAATTTCCACAATTCTCAATTGAATACTACAATGAAAAGATGCTATATCACATAGTCAAGGTGATCGGCAGACCTCTCAAAGTGGATTTGAATACAACCATGTCAATCAGGGGACGATATACACGGGTATGTGTGGAAGTGGATCTCACAAAACCCCTGGTTTCTAGATTCGCCATAGGTAAATATACATACACAATCGAATACGAACATCTACACTATTTTTGCTTTGCTTGTGGAAAGGTTGGTCACAGGAAGGAATACTGTAATCTTAAAGGGGCTACAACTCCGGCACCGTCACCGATGAGACATGGGGGCAGCAACGATACTGAAGCCAGCCCATAACAAGACACAACGGCTTGCACAATTGGGCCAAATACAACTCAACCCATCAAGAGGAGGCTGACTTTGGCCCATGGATGCTGGTTAACAGAAGAACCCACAAATACATGGGGAATAGTCGAAATGTAGGACCTCACACACACAGTAGGCCCAATAATAGGTTTGGTCCACTTACTAACAAACAAAATATGGATGGCCCAATAGACAAATAGAAAGAGAAAGAGTTACAGGGAGCCCATACCACTATAACCCACAAAATATCGTCAGATGCAGCCCACAAGAACCTCACACAAGGTGTGGGGCCGTCTAACTCAAAGTTAAACATAACTGAGGTAAACCCCCCAAATACTATTACCATCACTGATACACTACATCCAACGCAGGCATACCATGTGAAACCTATGCTTGCTTCTAAAACTAGCCTTGCAAAAGGAACTGACATTGCATCAGATTCTCCGATGAGTGAGCTGGTTCCCAGCATTCAGCCACCTTCCCCTATTACCACCCTCCCCCCATCACCCATATCTTCTAGCATAGCCATCCCACCATCCCCCCCCCCCCACTTCTTCTTCCTCATCCAGAACATCATCTCTCAGCTATTCAGTCCAAACCCAAGCAAAAACCTCTTGACTCTGAATATGAGCGACAACTCCAGCAACGAAGTCATGGAGCTAGTAGAAGTACAACTATCCAAGATGACACACAGTGCAGTGGGCTCATACCTCGAACCCAAGAACGAAGCAATTCACCAAGTAAGCATCGTTTGGTGGATAGACGAAATACGGTTGAACATCGAGCCCATATAGCAGAGCGTGAGGAAGGCCTCTTCAGGCAACACAGATGGTAACCCTACATCCATCTGTACTGAGCAAAAAACTAGTGTGTGATATACTAGGCTTGAGTCCCTCAAAGCCTGTACCAAACTTTTCCAATCGTACATCAATGAATATCATGTTATGGAATTGCCGGGGGGGGCAATAAAAAATTTCGTAGAAACTTCAAGGAACTCATCAAAACCCACCATCCTGATGTGGTTGCCCTCTTTGAAACCAAGGTTATGTTTAGCTCAATAGGTCTCTTCTTTAACAATTTAGGCTACACAGCATCCGCTACCGTTGATCCTGTGGGTAAAGTTGGTGGTATTTGGCTCATTTGGATCCCTACGTAAGTTTCTGTTAGTGCTTTTGTCACTAACCAGCAGGTGATCCAAGCCATTGTAAAAAGAAAAGACTATGAAGACTGGGTTCTGGCTGCAATTTATGCAAGCCCCAATATCAGGCTCCGTCAGACATTATGGGAGGACTTAGAAGACACGGCAAACTCTATGACAAAACCTTGGCTTATTGCTGGTGACTTTAATGAGATAAGTGGGCAAAATGAGAGACGAAGGTTCTCCCAGAATATACAACAAAGCAGAAGCCGAAAATTCATTGAGAACATAAACAGGTGTGGCCTTATGGACCTTGGCTGCACTGGCCCCAAACTTTCCTGGACAAATAATCGTAAGGGGATGGCTAACACCATGGAAAGCCTTGACTGAGCACTCTGCAATGAAGACTGGAGAACTATGTACCCAGAAGGTGCAGTTAGAAATCTTCCACGAACTTATTCTGACCACTCTCCTCTCATCATTTACATTGAAGGTATGACCAAACTCTCCTCTATTAATCGTCCTTTTCAATTTGAAGCTACTTGGCTTTCCCACCCAAATTATAAAGATGTTCTTCGTTCTTCGTGGAAACGTGATGTTTCCTTGAAAAACAATCTACATCAAGTTGCTATTGACTCTATTTCTTGGAATAAAAAGATATTTGGCAACATTTTTAAAAGGAAAAGGTGTTTACTTGCACGAATTGAGGGAATCCAAAAATCTTTAGCAAATCACTTCTCACACAACCTGTTTCTTCTTGAAAAAGATTTGATTTGCCAATATAACAAAACCCTCTTTCAAAAGGAACTTCTTTGGTTTCAAAAATCTAGAGTAAATTGGATTACTCAGAGTGAAAGAAACACCAAATATTTTCATATATCTACTATCACAAAAAGGAAAAAATTAAGGATTGACTCTTTGCGTAATGAAACTGGGGAGTGGCTGATTGACTTGCAAGCTATTAAAAATCATATTCACGACTACTTTAAAGGTATGTTTCAACATGAACCTATAATCCAACTTCCCCACTAGTGCAACATGGCCTATCACCGGATAACGAATGAGGAGAATTGCAGGCTTTCTAGAGGAATCATAAGTATTGAGATATGGGAAGCAGTAAAAAAATTAATACTTTCAAAGCACCTGGGAGGGATGGCTTCCAAGCTATATTCTACCACAAGTTTTGGGATGTCATTGGTGAAGATGTGTGTACCTTTATCAAGAAGTGTTACAGTGAGAAGCATGTCCCTCATGATATAAATAGAACCCTCATAGATCTCATACCTAAAACTGACAACCCCAAAACCATCAAACAATTTCGCCTTATTAGCCTCTGTAATGTTTCCTACAAAATCCTTACTAAACTCCTTGTTAATAGAATAAGACCTCTCCTTTCAGATCTCATCAGCCCCCATCAAAGTAGCTTTATTCCTGGGCGCTCAACCCATGACAACATCATCATTACCCAAGAGATTATACACACATTGCACCACAGGAAAGGTAAGGCTGGAGGTCTCATCATTAAGTTGGACTTAGAGAAAGCGTATGATAAGCTCTCATGGGAATTCTTGAGAGAAACTCTATGTGAGTTCAATTTGAATAATCATTGGGTGGAGCTAATTATGTCTTATATATCTTTAGTCAACTTCTCTTTATTGTGGAATGGTGAAACCATTGAGGAATTTACACCTGGTAAAGGCCTGAGACAAGGAGACCCACTCTCCCCCTATTTGTTTGTCTTGTGTATGGAACGACTCTCGAATATGATCAAACATAAAGTGGAGAACAAATTATGGAAGGGCATTAAAGCTCCTAGAAAGGGACCATCTATATCTCATCTCTTCTTTGCAAATGACCTCCTTCTATTTGCACAAGCAAATCAAATCAATTGTGAAACTAGCATGGATACAATCAAGGAGTTCTGCCAATTATTAGGACAGGTAGTTAACCTACAAAAATCAAAAATGTTCATATCTCCAAATGTTGGAAGCAGGAAGGCTAGAGATTTGAGTAACTATTGTGGCATAGCTCTTACACAGAATTTGGGAAAATACTTAGGGGTTCATCTTCTTCACAATAGAGCTAATCGACACATCTATAATCACATTTTAGAGAAAATCCAACAGAAACTCTCTATCTAGAAAGCTAAGACCTTATCCCTTGCTGGTAGAACAACCATTATCTAGTTAGTATCTTCCTCAATACCCTCCTACACCATGCAAACTGCTAAGCTTCCCTAAAGTGTATGCAAGCAAATTGACAAACTTAATAGGAATTTTTTGTAGGGTAATCAGAATAATAGAAACAAAATCCATCTGGTTAGCTGGAAACAGGTCTACAAGAATAAACAAGAAGGAGGTCTTGGTCTTAAAAGAGCTGAGGATTAGAACATAGCTCTTCTAGCCAAACTGGGATGGAAAATGGTAAGTGACAAAGAATCAATCTGGACAACAGTTTTGAAAGGCAAATACCTTAAAAAAGAAGCTCTGTCTGATTGGCCCACTAATCAAGCTGCGTCCCACACTTGGAGGAGCATTATCAAGACTAGAGACCTTCTCAAAAGGGGAGCCAAATGGATAGTGGGTGATGGTAAGAGCATATCATTTTGGAACGACTACTAGTGTGGAGACAGCACCATTACAACACAGTGCCCTGGAGATCACTCTTTGAATAACCTAAAGGTAGCTGATATCATACAAGAAGATGGTTCCTGGAAGCTTGATCCAATTGCAGATCTCATTCCACAATTTGTCATTCAGAACATTATGCAAATCCACTTACCACAGTTTGTAGAAGTAACTGATAGCCCACATTGGAAAGGGTCACCCACAGGAAACTTCTCCGTAAGTGCAGTTTATAGACACCCCATTTTTGACCGACCTTAAGACTCAGACGTCACCGATTGAGCGCTTGGTGATGTTGCATATTATGCTCGTTCAGAAGTTTCAGAGTCTCGGCTGCGAGCCTTGCCTCCGGACTTCTGGGCTCTTTCGTGTCTGGCCTCGGTTTGCGAACCAGGCTCCGTTTTCTCTGTTTTCTCTTCCCGAAGGGAGGGAGAGGTCTCGTAGATCATCTCTCAGTGGCCGTAGGCTACGTTTCGTGGTCGTAGGCCATTTTTCCCGTTTGGAGCCCGGTTTCCGATTTTTCGGAGCCGACGGCCGTGTGCCTCGGTTCGGGACTGCTTAACCACCTTCGTTTGCCCCGGTTTTTGGTACACACCCCACCACCATCTATTCCAAAAACTTGGAGCTGTTTTTCAGAACTTAGGAGCACCATTTCTCAGACCAAGAGCTGCTGGTCCATTGGTCTTCAAGGGTAAGCTTCTTTTCCTTCTTTTTTGTTCCTATCTTGCTCTATATCTAAGCCTTGCTTGCAAGCATTTTTGGGTTCTGACCCAAAATGTAAATAGTCATATTTTGAGTTCATTTTCATATTTGATTAAGGACCTTTTGCTGTTTGAGGTCTCCTACTATCACTTGCCTCTTTAACTCTCTTTTTGGCCTTTTTTTGCATGGTATTTTAGGCTTATTTGTGAGCTATTTTGGGCTTAGTCATAAACTGTAAAATGTCTTGTTTTGAGCCCCTCTTCAACTTTGTTGAAGGGCTCTCTTCGGTTTGAGGCCAGCAGCTACCACTTGCCTCTTTATCTCTCTTTTAGGCCTATTTTTTGGGGGAAATTTGAATTTGATTTTCCCCCCTTTTTCTCCACTCCTCTCCTTTATAAAACCAGCCCCCCAGCTCATTTTCAAGGGTCACAAAAAATTTTTTAGAGCTTTTTTACATACAATCCCCTCTCCCTCTCTCATCCAAGCTCTAAAACCCTAAGCTTCTTGCACTATTTACCCTACAACCCATAGCACCACACTTCCACACTCCATTCCAGCCCTTTGAAGCTGATTTCTAGAGGTCAAGAGCTCTCAAACCTGGTCCAAAAGTTGTTGAAGCTTGGTTCTACAAGGGTAAGCACTCATTTCCCTCAAACTTGCTTTTTTTTTTTTGCTTCATTTTTAAGCCATACTTGCAAGCATTTTTTAGCTCCGACCCAAACTGAAAATGGCCTTATTTTGAGTTTATCTTCATGTTTTATTAAGGACCTTTCTCCGTTTAAAGTCATCTACTATCTCTTTCCTCTTATCTCTCTTTTAGGGCCTAATCTTGCATGATATATTAGCCTTGTTTTTGAGCATTTCTGGGCTCCGAGCCAAACTGTAAATAGTCATATTTTGAGCTCCTCTACATGTTTTATCAAGGACCTCTTGCTGTTTGAGGTCTCCTACTACCACTTGTCTCTTTATCCCTCTTTTAGGCCTATTTTTGTATGGTATTTTAGTCTTATTTTTGAGCTGTTTTGGACTTGGTCACAAACTGTAAAGTACCATTTTTTGAGCCCCTCTTCAACTTTGTTGAAGGGCTCTTTGCCATTTGGGGCCAGCTGCTGTCCCTTGTCTCTATTCTCTCTTTTAGGGCCATTTTTTCATGATAGATTAGCCCTACTTGTGTTCATTTTTTAGAGTTGTCATAAACTGAAAAATATCTTGTTTTGTTCTCATCTTCAAGTTTTTTTTAGGTTATATTTTTGTTTGAGGTCATATGCTTCCTTGTATGCTTGACTATCTCCTATTTTGAGCCTTACACCTAAGCTCCAATTGCATGCTTTGTTTGGTCTTCTAGCCACTGGAATCCAGTGGATTTCCAGTGGTTTTGATGCTGTTTTGAGCCTCCAAATCAGAGGAGGGTGACCCCCTCTCACCTTGACTTGTTTGGTGGTCATTTTGGCCTTCCAAAGAGACCCTATCTTGCATGTTTTGAAGTCACATTTCAGGGTCAATTTGGTGAGTTTTGGGACTACCATATTTGATTTCCAGAGTTGTTTTGGTCATGCTTCATGTCTATCTTGTATGTGCCTAATAACTCCTTGCATGGTCCTCTAAAGTAACTCATCATTTTTGCATTCCATGGTTGCATATCAGTGGTTATTTGGGCGTATTTTGGCATGTTTTGTTCACTAATTTTTGCTGGTTTGGTGAGTGCTCACTTGCATTATATACTTGCCATGAAAGCCATGTTCACTAGTCAAAATTGCATGCTACTTTAGCCCATCTTGCTAGCACCTTTTGGCCATGCTTTGAACTAAGAAAGTTCATGTTTTGGGACTGCCTTGATTCTGTCTTCATGCTTCATGATCAAATAATGCATGCTTTGTATAGCTATAAGTTATTCCATGTGCCTAGTTTTGAGTTTCGGGGTTCATCTCATGCATCGGGTGCCGTATTGCCATGTTTCGGGGCTGTTTAGCATTATATTTTAGCGCTGAAATTTGCATGTTCATATGCCATATTCCATGCCTTGCCATGCTTTGGTAGAGTGGCCTTTGTGCCTTAGGTTCGGTCCTCGGTTTGCGTACATGTGTGCACGCATCTCAAGTGTCTCATTTTCCTATGATGGCCTCCTAGGTGAGTGTGGCTGAGGTCCACTTGTGTTGGTGTAAGCCCATATTGCATTGTGTATGCCATCTTAGTCCATAGCATTGCGTATGCTAGGTTGCATATTAGAGCATTGTATATGCCATGTCACATCGAGCACCGAGCATGCCATTTTAGTCTGTAGCATTGTGTATGCTAGGTTTGCATATTAGGATTGCATTCATGCATGTCATGCATATTGCATTGTGTTTGGGATAGGAGTTAGCCCGAGCACGGGAAACGAGGGACGTTTCGTACTTTGAGTGACGGAACGTGTCTCAATTCCCAGTCACCGACACTCCGGATTATCCTTGATGGAGTCTCGGTCTTGTTGTGTTCATACGTGCATTCATCTCATATTGAGTTGTGCAAATCGACTCCTCGGCCACCGTGCATCGAGATGCGTGATTGGTGGCACGAGGATCGAGACATGCATACATATGTGAAAATACTTTGCCATGCCCCTTTGTTGCTCTCTGTTACAGCAAATCAAGAATCAGCAGCCTTCCGGAGCTTGGCACGCATTCCAAGAGCAATGCAAACAGAGGCTAACCGAGGCATCGCAAGGGATTTTCCGACCAAAGCAACCCGAACATGCATCATCCATTATCCGAAGCAGAGCTGAGGCAGTCCCCAGCCTGCATACTAGTTTACTGCTTTCTTAGTTAATTTGTTAATTAATTAGGATTTTTGTATTTATTTGGGACTGTATTATTTATTCATTTGGGACTGTATATTATTTATTTGGACCCTCTGCGCGAGGGCAATGTTGTAATAAGTGTGCGTGTGTGTGATGTATGTCTTCCAACCCCACGTCTTTCTCCCTTTTATTTACCAGCTTATGATGGTTAGATTATGGCATATTTCAATTAGCATACGGTATGATAGCATTTTTGCATTCATTCATCTGTTTTGCATGCACCGGGCTCGGCGCATCATACTAACTGCATTTGTATTTCAATTCAAAATTGAATACTTGTTAGCTGTTGCATCTCATATGCCATGTTTAGAATAGCCGAGCTTGCTATAGTTGCATCTTGCATGTGTTGCATTAGGCATTTCTGTATAATTAAGGTCATGCATGGATTTCTAATTAGCTTCTGTTTTGGCTTGGAGTACTCGGTAAGTGGTTATGCTTTAGCATCCTTGCATGCGTGTGAGTGACTGCCATGATAGCATGCTTATCATGAGGCTATGTGCTTATGTGATATAACTGCCTGAATGCCTGTGGGTGAAGGTTGGATTACTTAGATTGGAACAATTCATTCACTGTGAGTTTTAAGCCCACTAGATAGTGGCAAAACTATCTTTTCTAAAGCCCACCTGAGGGTGGCAAAATCTGCATTTTAAGCCTACTTGCGAGTAGCAAATCATTTTCAAAACAAGCATGAAATATCTCGTTCCAATTCAGGCGACCCAGTCTATACTTGTATGCTGTGCACATCACATAGTAAATCTAGGCTAATAACCGGAATAAGAACGCATAATGTTTTCAGAACTAGATATCATGGTTAGTAGAGGCCGATCTTTGATCAGGCGAGTGGGGGTGCTCACGAAAGTGACCTTCCCCAATCGTACCCAAATTCCCGAGCCGAGGCAACTTTGGTGATGACGGACACGTGGCCTTAGGCAACGAGTCAGGGTTTCCTAAATTTTCCAAAATAAAATATTTAGGTGGCGACTCTGTATCTGGCAAAGCAGTCCATGTTTGGCACTTCTTTCAAAAATCTGTTTTCTCAAAACGATTTGCCGGATTTGGACTCTTTGGTTCAAGATTAAGAACCGTGACACAAAATCGAGTCCGAGCTGTAGCGAGGTCCCCCGCGGGCTTGTTACACAGTTTATCACCTTTTAACCCAAACCAATGAGAACACTGCCATGGTGAGTTGGAACTGGATATGGAAGCTGAAAATTCCTCAGAAATTAAAAGGCTTTTGCTGGCTGCTACTCCAAGGCCGTCTCTTAACTTACCATCAATGATGAATTAGAGGCTTAACAACAGATGATAGCTGTCCCAGATGTACATTAGCTACTGAAGATCTCAACCACCTCCTTAGAGAGTGCCCCACGGCTAAGGAATTTTGGCATACTACAAAAAGCTTCAACTGGTTAAAGGAAAGTAAGAACCAACCTCTGGAACAGTGGCTCCAACTGAATCTAAAAAGCAAGGCAAAGAAGCCCTACCCCATCCCTTGGGGCATTGTGTTCTTGTACACCATTTGGGCAATCTAGAAGGACAGAAACATAATTGTTTTTAGACAAGAAGAAAGGAATGTCCAGGAAACTATTCGATACATCCAACACCAAGCTTTAGAGACTTTGAAGCCTTTCAAGCTGACCATTTCACTGGACAACCTCTAAATCTTATAACTAATTGGGTGTTGCCTCTTACAGGGAAAATTAAACTCAACACGGACGGGAGCTCAAAAGACAATCCGGGACCAGCTGGGTATGGTGGTCTTTTAAGGGATGAACGAGGAACTTGGCTATATGGATATCATGGAAAACTAGAGGCAGCAACTAGTCTAGAGGCCGAACTTTGGGCAGTCTATAGAGGACTCACAATTATGCTTGAGAAGGGACTAAAGGACATCTGCATTAAAACAGATTCAATGCAAATTGTCAAGCTCATCCAGGATGTATCATCCCAACACTCACAACACAGGGCCATGCTTGAAGATACCAAATTCCTAATGAAAAGATGTAGCTGCACCATTGCCCATATTCCCAGAGATGGTAACATAAGTGCTGATAGTTTGGCAAATATGGGTGTGAACCACCAAGATTCTTTTGTTTTTCTTAATGATCCCCCTACTGAAATTGCTGATCTACTTGTTGCAGACATCACTGGGGCTTCTCCTTCTACTGTTTAAGGCAACTCTGCCTAGCACTCTATTTTTTACCCTTGCTGTTATCCTTTCTTATGAATCAAAAAAAAAGAAACTAATACATAACAATAGTCCTTCATTTCATGGAGAACATTTCTCCTTCATTCTAAAGAGAAAATCTTTGAATTATTCCATGGAGAAAATCTTACCCGCATTCCATGGAGAAAAATCAAATTATGAATTTTGAACCTTTTTATAATTTGAAAATTTTAAAAATAAAACAACAAAAAATCTAAATGAAAATCAAAATACAATGTGAATGTTTATAGTGAATAACAAACATACAATTAACTTTTGAAAAAACAAAACGCATGCTAAAGTATAATGTGAATGTTTACAATAAACAACAAACATGCAACTAACCTTCGAAAAAATAAAATTCATACCAAAATGCAATGTGAATATTCACAATTTATAATTAACATACAAGTAGCCTTAAAAAAACAACACATACCAATGCAAACATTTATACTGCAACGTGAAAACATAAAACAAAATTGAAAAAAGTGAGAATCGACTATTTAAGTTGTTCAATGGTAACAAAAATGATTGTTTAACTAACAATTATAGTGACAAAAATAACAAATATACAATTAACTTTGAAAAAACAAAACTTATATCAAAATACAATGTAAATGTTCACAATTTACAATTAATATACAACTAGTTTTTAAAAAATAAAAAATAAAAAAACTCATATCAATGTGAACATTCACACTGCAACGTGAAAATATAAAATAAAATTTTAAAAAAGAGTAAATTACACTAACACCCCCTGAGATTTATGTTTATTACAGTGCCCTTCCTTACCTTTTGGAAATTACATATCCCCCCTTGAGGTTTAAAGTTTCATTACAGATTCCCCCTCTCAGCAATTTAATTTTTTTAAATACCAATTTTGCCCTCATTGGGTAAATTACATTAACACCCCTCATATTTTAGAAATTACAATCCCCTCCCTAAGGTTTAAAGTAGCATTACCAATTGCCCCATCGGTTAGTATTAGTTGGAAAAAAATTCATTGAAAAAAAATTAATTGGAAAAAAAATTATTTGAAAAAAAATTTTGTTAGTAAAGTTTTTAAATTTCTATTTAAAAAACCAACGTATGCTCATATTTTGAATTTACGTTTTTTCCTCAAATTTACAAACTGAGATAACCATTTATAAACAAAAAAAATTATCAAACAAGTTTTTATGACAGTTTTTAAAATTTTTGTAAATATAAATTGAAAACTGAAAACGAAATGGTTACCGAACAGACTTGATGGTAAAAATATCGTACAATTAACAAATAATTAAATAAGTTACCAACGTAAAAAATGACTTATCAAAAAATTCTTAGGTTATGTATGGTTTTATTTTTAGAATTTTTTTTAAAAAAATTAAAAATTAATTTGGTTAAGAAATAAAAAATAATTATCATTTTTATATAATTTTTATCTTTCGAGTGGTTATAAATAATTTTTTTACAAATTAAATTGAAACAACCATACTTATGTATATAACCTGCCCAAAAGTTAAAATGATAATTATTTTTTACCCTTAAATGATAATTATTTTTTATTTTTTATTTCTTAACCAAATTAGTTTGTAATTTTTTTAAAAAAAATCTAAAAATCAAATCATACATAGTCTAAGAATCTTTTGATAAGTCATTTCTTACGTTGGTAACTTATTTAATTATTTGTTAATTTTACGACATTTTTATCATCTATATAAGGCATGTTTGATAACCATTTCGTTTTCAGTTTTCAATTTATATTTACAAAAATTTTAAAAACTGTCATAAAAACTTTTTTGATAATTTTTTTGGTTTATAAATGGTTGTCTCAATTTATAAATTTGAGGAAAAAACGTAAATTAAAAAAATGAGTTTACATTGGTTTTTAAACAAAAATTTAAAAATTTCGTAACTAACAAAAAAAAATTTCAATTAATTTTTTTTTCAATAAATTTTTTTTCCAACTAATGCTAACCGATGAGCCAATTGGTAATGCTACTTTAAACCTTAAGGAGGGGATTGTAATTTCTAAAATGTGAGGGGTGTCAATGTAATTTACCCAGTGAGGGCAAAATTGGTATTTAAAAAAATTAAATTGCTAAGGGGAGAATCTGTAATGAAACTTTAAACCTCAAGGGGGAGATGTAATTTTCAAAATATGAGAGGGGAAATGTAATAAATATAAACCTCAGGGGGTGTCAGTGTAATTTACCCTTTAAAAAAAAAGTGAAAATATACTATTTCGATTGTTCAATGATAACAAAAATGATTATTCAACCAACAAACATAATAAAAAAATAACAAAATACAACTAACTTTTGAAAAAATTTCAAAAAAAAAACTCATATCAAAATCAGGGCTGGCCTTGAGGGCAAGCAAAAGAGGCGTGTGCCTTAGGCCCCCAAATTTGGGCTAAAAATAGAAGGCCCCAAATATAATTGTGTTTTAGATATTAAAAAAAAAAGTCCAAATACTATAGGCCCTCAAAAAAAAGCAACAAGACTAGATTTTTATTTTTTTAAGTATTTGTAATGATTGCTTCTATCTTAATATATGAGAGTAAATTTTTATTTATAATTTTAATGATTATACGTGTAAGTAAATTTTTTTGTGGTTACAAACAAATAAAAAAGTTGTAATTTATCGTTTTATCTATGAATTTTTTTTTCAATGTAAGAAGGGCCACATTTCCGAAGTGTCGCCTTGGGCCCCCTAAATCTCAAGGCCAGCCCTAATCAAAATATAATGTGAATGTTCACAATTTATAATTAAGATACAACTAACCTTAGAAAAACTAAATTCATACCAATGTGAACATTCACACTGCAACATGAAACAAAATTGAAAATAAAAAAAATAAAAAAAAAGGGGACTATTTCAATTGTAAATTGTTTAATAGTAACAAAAAATGATTGTTCAAACAACAAATATAGTAACAAATAATCAATAATATATAAACATTCACATCTTGTAAAATATATAATTATATCAATATCTATATTTCAACAGTTATTTATCAGGCTTTCAAACAATGTGAAATGTGAACATTCACACTAATTGACAAAAAAATAAAACAATAACAGCAACGGAATTAGAAATTAAATAAATAAATAATTATATCAAGGGAGACTTATTTATAAGTCCTATTTCGGACACTTATGCTATGTTAAGTTTTATGAAATTTCTTATAGAGTTTCAAATCCTATTTAGATATGAATGGATTTCACAAGATTCTATGAGTTGTAAATAATTGGTATTAATATACTATTATACACTATAATGGCAAAACCATATATAGGAAATTGAATGTTAACATAGAAAGTAACATTTTCACATTCAATTAAAAAAATCAAAAACCTAGTAAGTTTGCGAAACGTAACGCGTGTCACGTTACGTTTATATAAGTGTCACGTTACGTTACGTTTATGTAGGTATCACGTTATGTTACGTTTATGTAAGTGTCACGTCACGTTATGTTTATATAATGTCCTATCTGATATGGTCACGTTACGTTACGTTTATGTAGGTGTCACGTTACGTTACGCAAACTTAATCTATGGTAACATTCAATTTCCTATATATGGTTTTACCATTATTTATGATATTAACAATTAATATTGAGGGTGAATGTGTTAACAAACTTCACACAGGACTTATGAAAACATAAGTTTTTTAGTAGGATCATATGTAGCATAAGTCTCCCTAATAGGGCTTATAAATAATTTTTCCAAAACTGAATCACTTTAAAAATAAAAAAATATATATATATATCACCCACATCCTCATCTTCATCATCATCTTTATCATTATCACTATCATTAACAATTTATGCAATTTCACCATTCCACTAATCTAAATCAAACCAAACATTTGAAGAATATGTTTGTAACAAAATTGACTGGACATAAACAAAGTTTCAACTTACAACAATGGAGAAATATAAAGTTTTGAACACATAGACACAATAGACAAACATAGAACTTCAAACACAAAATGATAATGGAGGAACACAAAGTTTCATAGTAATAATAGAAGAACATAATATTATTTCACCACCATACGTAAACTATAATTTCTAAACCCTACCAAATAGAGAGTTTTGAAACCCTAGTACAATAAAATAATACCACAAATATGAATGAAACCGATCAAAAAGGAAAACGTGAATAATGGTAAGTACCAAGATAAAAAAAAAAAAATTAAAAAAAATGTGATTCAACAATAAACATAATGGTATAATAGTCCAACAAATAATATAATTAAGAAAAAAAATCCATAAAATATAAATATAAATACATAAGACTAATTAGATTATAATTTTTCTTAATAGGCTTATTAAGTTAGAACACTACTAAATAGAATTTATCAATAAAAAAACCCTTTAAATTTTCAATTATTTTTTTAACATTTTTAAAAAAATGACACAATTTTAATATTTTGACATGCATTTTTTATTTTACTTTTACCCTTTCTTTCTTTTCTCCTCCAACTCTTCCTTTCCCCGCTGCAAACAACCAGATCCTTCAGCCGCCGTCCACCACCGCCCCCAACCCTTCCACCGCCACCCATCAACTTCCCCCCTAACTCCGTAGTTCTCAAGAAATCGAAAAAGATGATTTTGAGGTTCCAATTTCACAACTCAAGCACTCGATATGAATCCACAAGCTTCTTCTTTTGACCTCTGCAACTGAGCTTCCATCATCCAAACACTCTCAAACCCACCACATGGTCTGAACCCACAATCTCAAAACTTTCAAAACCCCCCTCAAAACCCTAATCTTCATTCAGATTCTAAGCTTCAGGGGACTGGGTTTGTCATATAAATGTATGTTCAGATCATTCATGTCTTTATATGATTGTGTTTGTGATATGCATTTGTTTTGTAATAGATTGTGTTGTGTGTGTTTGATGATCAGTAGAAGAGAAAGATTGAAGATGACCCAACAACAACAACAACAACAACAACAGCAACCATCAGTGATCCTTGCAACTGCTAGTTATGATCACACAATTCGATTCTGGGAGGCGAAAAGCGGCCGGTGCTATCGAACTATCCAATACCCAGAATCGGTATGCCCATAAATCCTCAATTCCACATATGTTTGTTATTTCAATACATTTATGTTGCCTTGTATAGTTTGATCATAATTTTGATAGTTATTTGACTAGTCACAGGAATGTTTTTAGGGATTCATTGATCAGAGATTGAAAATTGTTAATTAACGTAGTGAAATTTGATGTGTACAGCAAGTTAATCGGCTCGAAATAACCCCTGATAAAAGGTACCTGGCTGCAGCTGGAAATCCCCATATTCGATTATTTGATGTTAATTCAAACAGCCCTCAGCCGGTATATATGTCCTTCACTTTCTAGTTCATGTTTGTGCCAATATACATTTGCTTTTATTTTATTTTTTGAATAGGATTATAGGTTTTGTGGGCTGATTAAAAAGAATTGTTCTTGTGGCAGGTGATGAGCTACGATTCACATACTAATAATGTTATGGCAGTGGGGTTTCAATGTGATGGAAATTGGATGTATTCTGGCTCTGAAGATGGCACTGTAAAGATTTGGGACTTGAGGTACTTTCTCTAAAGATCGCAATGCAAATAGATGATTGTGATTCTTCTTTATTTAATTTTTAAAAATTTTGCTTTATATTAGATATAAAACTAGAATTGTTCTTGTTTTCAATGAGAGCAGGGCTCCAGGTTGTCAGAGGGAATATGAAAGCCGTGCAGCTGTCAACACTGTTGTTTTGCACCCAAATCAGGTATGGTTACAATTTATTTATTTATTTATTTTGCTTTTCTTAGTTTATGTATGCTTTGCCCATAGTTCTAGAAGAGTTTGTTTGATTTCAATAGTCATGGGAAAGGCAATGAAAACATGGAGTATTATCATATGTATACATGCTGGGGTTAGATTGTTTATATGGGCAACATTTCTTTTCTTTTCTTTCCTGTGGACGTATATGGGAGTAAAATGTGGCCTCAGTGTATTCTCATTTGCAAATTACAGTTTGTTAGTGATTTGAATAAGCATTTGCATGTAGTTTTTCCACCAACTTGCACTGTATATTTTGTATCTTTACAAAACTGGAGAAACTATAATGGTATTGTTGATACAAGTTGAAGGAATTGTGTCTTGTACCTTTTGGAGAATGTTGTGGGTTCAAAAATTTCTTTCTGGGGCTTTTGTAAATGAAAACTGAAATGGCACTGGCATGATAATATTTTGAACTGGCTGCCTTAGTTCATGGTTTTCCTAATAGCTAATCATTATCTTCATGCTACAGCCTAACAAGTTTTGTTTTATCATTTAGATAATCAGATTAGGAGTTTGATTTGGTGCCTAGTTCAAGATAAGGTCCACTTGAAAGACTCCTTTGGTCTATTATCTTTTATTACTTCCTGAAACAATAGAAGTACTCTTCTAACTGTTTACTTTTCCTACACAGGATTCAACTTTACATAGACTGCCCTTGTTTGTACGTCTTATGAGTTTTTCATGCTTTTGCAGACTGAGCTGATATCAGGGGACCAAAATGGAAATATTCGTGTGTGGGATTTGACAGCAAATTCATGCAGCTGTGAGTTGGTATGTGCTCAATATGTATATTTTTTTAATTATTGGATAGGAGTCGCATTATATAGTTGGCATGGCATTTTTTAGCCTCCGTTTGGGAAGTGGGTTGACTTTTTGGCTTTTTTTGGCTATTTTAGCCTGGGCTAAAAAGCTTGGTTTGGGAAGGGCTTTTTGGCTTTTTGGCTTTTTTGACTTTTTTTGTGAGAGAAGAGTGTAATAATTATGTGTTTGATGTGATGTTTTGTTTGTTATGGCTAAAATAGCCTATTTTGTCTTTTGTGGCTAAAATAGCCCGAAACTAACTTGCCAAATGGACCCTTAGTGTTGTTTGGATTGGTTTTCACATGGAGACTTATGTGCTTGGATAAATAAAGCTGTAATATAAAGGGACAGATTCTTAAACTCTATAGGCTTGTCAACAAGTTTAAGCCTATGCACTGAACTGGTTCCCAGTCAATCCAGGTGTGTGAAATGAAGGTTTCTTATATTAGTGCCTCTATAAATAAAATTAAAATAAAAAACCTCAGGCTTTTGGTTATATTCCGTTAGGATTTAAGGAGGGATTTGTGGAGGAAAATGAAAGGGAAAGGGAAAGTGAAAAAAATTTAGCTTCAATTTTTGTTAGTTTTCCCTTCTTTTCTTTCCCTTCATAAATCCCTCCCAACACAGCCTTAGTGTACTCTCTTTCTTTATATATGCACTTGTGTGTATGTATTGAAAAACCTATATTAAGATCTATAGAGCGCACTCAGGTACCAGAGGTTGATACAGCTGTGAGGTCTCTAACAGTGATGTGGGACGGGAGCTTGGTTGTTGCGGCAAACAATCGTGGAACATGTTATGTGTGGCGCTTGTTGCAAGGGACGCAGGTAGTTGCTTGATCAATTTAATTCTTCAATTATTTTGGTTTTGCAGCCAACACAGCTATTTAACATTTTGTTAAACCTAATTTGTGTTATAACTTATACTGCAGACCATGACCAATTTTGAGCCACTTCATAAGTTACAAGCACATGATGGCTACATCCTGAAATGTCTTCTCTCACCCGAGTTTTGTGAGCCCAACCGGTTAGATTTGTTTCATTATTATACAATTTATTTCTTCTTCTTTTTTTTTTTTTCCCAATTAGCTTCCATTCTTACCTTTTTTTTAAAAAAAAAAGAATAAGCCATAAAAATAATGATAATAAGATATCATATTTATCTCCTTAAAATTATGTTTATAGGTATCTGGCCACAGCATCTGCAGACAATACGGTTAAAATATGGAATGTGAGTGGTTTTACCTTGGAGAAAACTCTAAGAGGTGTGTGTTCGAGCCACATCCAAACACTCGTTTTCTTTTGCTAATTACTGTTAGTGTTAACAACATGAAGTCTTCTTCAAGCTCTGTAATGTTTTTCTTATTGGTTTATGTTTCCAGGACATCAATGCTGGGTTTGGGACTGTGTTTTCTCTGTGGATGGTGCTTATCTCATCACAGGTATTTAAATGGGAATTTGTAAAATCTGAATTTTCACATTAACGCACACCTTTCTCCAGCACTGAACCAAACTGAAAGAAAGCTTCTTAGAGATTATTTGAATCAACTACTCCAATTGTTTTCCAATGTCAACATTATTGAGGGTTGTCTTTTTAGCCACACACTGCTATTTCAACAACACAGCTCCTGCCCAATTTGTATACATCTAAATGGTAAAACTTCAGATACCAAATAAATTTTGACCTTCTAATCTAAGTTCTGTATAGGCTATGACAGACTTCTCTATGATTTGATGACTCTGAACCGACTGATTTCATTATGGTATTTTCTTCTGCTATAATATTATTCTCTCTCTCCTTCCTCCTTCCTCCTATTACTCTTGTAACCATGACATGTTTGCTGTTTGCTTACTTGAACATAAGAATAATTTCTTGCTAGAGGAAATGAGCTGAGTAATTCCACGAATGAAGTCAGTCTTTCTACATAGTACAACTGCAAATTCTTTATTTGTTACAAAACCACCGTCCATAGATTGTTTCCATTTTTTTTTTTTTTGGGGGGCGGGGGGGGGGGGAGGTAATGGGTCTGAGCATCATATTACCATTCCTAGTCGTAGTCTTCAGATCATCTCTCTCTCTCTCTCTCAAATGAAGCTTATTTATCAATTTTTTATGCCTGCAGCTTCTTCTGATACAACGGCAAGACTTTGGTCCATGTCAACTGGTGAAGGTATTAGAGTGTATCAGGGGCATCACAAAGCAACCATTTGTTGTGCTCTCCATGATGGAGCCGAGCCTTCTGCTACCTGATTATGGAATTCAGCTTTCAACATCTTGGTTAGTATTTCAAAATGTTGGCTGGCATGTTTATGCATCCTTGCGTGTGAATGACACATTCATCTATTAAAGATGGGGATAGTACAACATTCATTAAGCGCAGATAGAATGTGAATCGTTAATGGTTGGGGTTTTTTTCTGTCTTAATTTCTTGGGTATGATTGTTTGGGGACGCTTCTCACATGCCCGCTTTTGCGGTCATGTTAGCATTCCATTTTGTTCTCCCATTCTCCACCTTCTCCTAAAAGAGAAATGATAGTTGTGCAAAATTTAGAACACAGAAAATGTGCAGAAAGTAGAACGTGTGGCTGAGATTCATCTGGAGTGTTACATAGGCCATGCTTAAAATAAATCTGAACCACACAATGCACTTTTTGTGTATTTTCTGTATCTTAATTTTGTGCATTATGTAGCACTGTTGCTCCTAAAATGGATCTATCCATAACATGCAGGGGGAGAAAAGTTGCATCATTTATTTCCCTGATCCTTTTCAGTTTTGGCGAAAGTACAGTGGCCAAAGAATCACTAGCTTACACTCACCCAAGTAGAGCATGGGACTTGGAATCCAGTGTGAATAATTAATGACTACTGTGCAAGGCTAAATACACCCATGTTATCGATTTTTGTTGTGTTATACTCATGCTGACGTTAGTGTTTATATGTTTTGGGCTGCCCACCCTATACTCTCAATGGTGCCTAACCGATTTAGTATGCAGGTGTCTCGATTAAACAATGCTGTCAAGGATGACAAAACTTTTTTCTCTCAGGCCAGTGATAGAGGAGGCTGAGATATCAACCTCGACAAAGTGGAACAAGTTGGAAGTTTGATATATTCGGTATTATTTTTATTGTTTTGTTTTCATTCTCAGATGTTCATATTTTTTCCAGAATTTTGGAGATGAGAAATGATAGATTTGTAATAACAGATTTGTTTAGTATCATGTTTATTTCCTCTGAATTTATGATACTGAATAAGACCATTTGAATTTGTCTGGAAGCACCTTGCAAACTTAATAATAATTGTTGTTAATTACAATAAAATAATATATGGAAATCAACATTAATCATCGGAATTTGGAATGTCACGAAAAAAATTTGACAAAATACTCTCATCCAATGCTAGGTCAGAAATATTAGGAGGAATAGGTCCGGGAATCTTCCACAGGCACGATTGGCTTAGAAAATAGGGTTTAATTTCGTGCGTCCTATTCTTTCTTCCTCTTCTTTTTGTCATTCCAAATGAGAAATTTCTCTGATTTTTCTCTTGAAGGTGTCTTCAGGGACATCCGATGAATTTGGAATGTTTGAAGTATTAATTTCTTTCATATTAATTATATTAGTTTTGGGTTTAGGTTTTTTGGGTTGCGAAACATCGCTTGAAAGAGGTTGAATGCTTTGGTTGTCTGCCTTCTTCGACATATTTGTTATGATAACTCTGCTCTAGCTCGAACTATTTTTTCAATAAGCTAAGCTAATCGGGTTTAAATAGAAAGAGACGGAAATCTATTTCCTTTTGTTTGGTCAAAGATATTAGAATCAACACTTAAATGCAATTTAATTTTTAAATTTGATGATGTTTTGACATGTAAATATAATGTGATATATTAATAAATAACAAGTAAATCTTATTAAAATCAATACAATAAGTCCTCAAAAAAAAAATAATAAAAAAATAATCAATACAATAATAACACATCATGTGATAAATAAGTCATTGATTTTTGTTTTTTACTTCCACTACAAAATAAATAATAGAAGTATTTGTTGGAATTAATATCCTTGGTTTTGTAGATTTTTCACACACAATTAATATCGTGCCTTTTATTACTTCAATTAAATAAATAAATAAAAATTGTTGCTAACTACAATCAAAGAATATCATATATGGAAACCCACATTAACCATCAAAATTTGAAATTTCATCAAAAAAAAAAAAAATTTAAAAAATTTAAAAAATAGTCTTAACCAATGATAGGTCAAAGATGTTAGGAAGAGGGTTTCCTTTTCTAGCTGGGAAGTTTTTCTGATTTTTCCAATTTTAAAACATCTCAATGTGTTACTTTTGAGATATCAGATGAATTTAGAACATTCAAAGTAACACTTTCTTCCTCTTGATTTCTTAGCTATTGGTTGCGAATGAACAACGCGTGAAGAAGATTGATTACTCTGTGACATGTTATGATAGCTCTACTCTAACTGGAATTTTAAATTTAATTCAGATATTCGATATAGTCAGAAAATATTTGGTGCTTCAATAAGGTTGCCTTGCATTACTTAAAATAACGAATTGTTGCTAATTACAATCAATGAATATCATATATGCAAACCCATATTAATCATCCAAATCCGGAATATCTTTAAAAAAATTTGATAAATTAGCATAATCCAATGCTATTTCAAGGATGTTATGAGGAATAGGCCCTGGAATCTCAGGCAAGCACGATTGACTTGGACGATTTTCTAATGTAGGAGGGGGGGTTATTTCTTCTCTTCTTTTTCTGTCTTTCCTCTTCCTTTTGTCATTCCAATAAGGAAATTTTTTGAATTTTTCGTCATCTGAAGGCGAAGGTGGTGCGTCAAGGACATCGAATGAACTTTGAACATTCAACAGAGTCTTAATTTTGGGATTCTGAGTTACTGATTGCGAATGAAAACTTAGATGAGGTGGTTGATGGTTATGGTCGATAGGTTTCGTCGGTGGTCTTCCTCTCGGTTTCTTAGCTATTGGTTGCAAAATGACACTTGAAAGGGATTTGCTGCTAGGGTTGTCCGGCTTCTTTTGTGGTCTTCCTCGACCACAATGCATGATTGATCCACTCTAACTACAACTTGAATGGTATAACTAACTAGAAAGGGTTTGAGGCTTCAATAGGGTAGACAGATAGAGAGAGATGGGTGTGACGGCTTATTTTATAGAAATTGTAGTAATATCCAAATCCTACAAAGAAATAGCTTCAGTTGGGAGAGAGAGTGAGAGAGAGAGAGAGAATTCAAAGTCCTACATGGAGTCAATTTCCTTCGTTTCTAGTCAAACAAGACTTTGAAATCCATACAATCCTTAGATTTTCAAAAGGAGAGACATAAATTAAGTTAACACTTAGACTTCGTTTGTCATTATATATTTTAATTAAAAATTTTAAAAATTATTATAAGTTGTTACATTACTCTCTCAATTTTTCTGTATATCTTTTTATAAAAAGTTAAAAAATTACTAAAATAGTCTATTTCCAAACGAGACTTTAGGCAATTTGACTTCCAAATTTGATGGTGTTGTGCAATCGTTAAGGTTGTTGGAGTTTTTTTTTTTTTTTTTTGATAATTTTTTTTTAACCTTATTTTTTATTTAGTAATTTTTTTAAAAAAAATTGTCAAAAAAAATTTAATTTCTAAATTCTACTCGATGAAAGGAATTGAAAATTTAAAAAAAAAAAATTTTAAAATCCAAAAAGATAAAAATAAACCAAAAATAGTGAACATTTTTATACTTATTTTGATTTTTTAAAAAAATTCTTACTTTTTAGATTCGTCTATACTAGACAGACGGTAAAGTAAAATTTTGGACACATTTTTTTTTTAAAAAAATACTAAAGACAAACAAATTCGAAAAAAAAAATGACTAATTTGGAAATTCTCAAATATTCCAGAATCCAATGAAACGACAATATATATATATATTGGGAGAAGTTATTGGTTGGCCTTGGACACCGCCATATGGTGTCCCAATGATGTTGTGATTAGTGAAGGGGGTGAGATCCACGAATTTGCATTGGGTGATTTGAGAACATAAGAGGCATGATAAATTGTGATTAATGAGAAACATGGTCACGTGACGCCTTAGACCAACTAATAATTTTTCATATATTATTGACAACAGGAAAAGTTATTAATTAATCCAGAGACAGCACCACGTGACGCGCCACACCTATTGCTATTGGTAGATGAGATAATTGAAGAACATAAGAGGACATAAGAGTTTATAATTAACCTAAAGTATGATCACATGATACTCAAAACTAGCCAATAATTTTCGTATAACAGAGTTGTGGACTCTACGGTTGGCTCTAATCCTCTTTTCACAGTTTTGGAATGAACACTTTAATCCATTAGGGAGAAGTCAAATTCATTCTTACTTTTTTGTTTCTTTTATTCATATATTTGATAATACAATAAAATCCAATTATAATCATAATAATGAAAATCAAATCAATCCAATTATAATCATAATAATGAAAATCAAATCATAACACTTAAAAAAAAAAAAAAAAAAAAAAAAAACTGTCAAAGTGTAAAAAAATGTAAAAAGATTCGAATCACTAATTTCTTTAGTAACCTTTTAGTGAGATACAAAGATTCTAACAAAAAGAGCTAACCCGTTTGTTAAAAAATAAGTCCTATTAAATCAATACAACGGTTAGACATTAATAAATAAAAATCTAGTCCTATTTTAAATAAATAAAAAGCTAGTCCTATTAAATAATATATGATAAATTTTGGTCACCATAGAATTTCTATTGACCAAAATGCCTAAAAGATTTACTACTAAGTGCATTGAATCTGATCACAGAACTGGACGTCACACAAGATGAGACTCATTAAATACATAGTCCCACTCCATGTGAGAGAATTGTGTCCGATTTTGTAATTAAATTATGTATACACTCCACAGAGGGGAGAAGGAACAAGAAGGAAAACTACTAGACATTTCAGGTATACAAATATAACCTAAACTGAAATGGCAATCAATGAATGATACAAAAGTAATCCATGTGGTGGTACAAAAACTAAGCACAATGTCACCCCACTTGAGAAAAAAAAAAAAAAAAATTACATGTTTTTTAAAGGATAAACACTATTATCATCTAATGCCATAGATGAACCAGACAACTATGATGTCTGGAAAACAAGCTGAGAGACCTACTTGTGTTTATCTTGTCCTGTTCTTGAAGGCTCTCCTCCGTTGTTGGGCTTCACTGGGGTGACCTTGGCAGGAGTTGAGCGCTCCGACTGAGAGAATTGGATCAATATCTGCATGAGGACCGTAACAATGGCCAACCCAATTGCCGAGAATGTCATACCCTTCCATGTGGATAGAAGTGAAGTCCACTGGAAGAATTTTAAGGCCCCAAAAATGAGCAGACATCCCCAGGAGATAACGACCTGTGATTCACACATTGGTAATTATTGTTAGTTCAACACTTGCAACCTCTCTCTCTCTCTCTCTCTCTCTCTCTCTACAAACAAAAAAGAAAAATAGAACAGATATATTACCACAAGAGACTTTATGGGCCGACCCATATCTTGTTCTTGCTCACTAAAAATGTCGTCAGCTATATGCTTGTCTAATAACTTATCCTGGTAAAGTCAAAACCATACCGTGAAGAAATTACAAGAATTCACACCATATGCAACCAGACGAATTACTCGTAAAGGTGCCATAAATCAGTGTAAAGCTATTACAGAAGTCATATACACAATCATACGTACATATGTGCATGCGTGTGTTTCCACATATCCTCTAGCTTAAGATATTTTTCCGAGGAAAAATAAACTTGAAAAACCCACTAAAACACTCAACAAATTAATAAGAAAGAAGAGTGTGCACCTTGGCCACAAACATATCTCTGCACCATTGGGCGACAGCATCATCTGTTTCAGGCAAATCCTTCATTAAATGCCGCTTGAGGTGCACGTGCATCTGTACAACAGTGAATCCTTAACATTTATACACATAAACCGGGCATCTTAATATCGTGACAAATTTCTTTAACTAATAATTTATTCCATTATGCTAAAGCTATGCTGCTAATCACATAAATTCAGTTATCACTATGGTCTTTCAAACTTCAAAAATGGAAAAAAAGAAAGATCAGGATTATATGATACTACTTCAAATTGAATTCCCACAATGTTTGGGATGATGGCTACATATAGCTCTTTCTTTCTATGATACAACTTCTTTTCACACTTAAAATTGATCGAGCATTAAAGACCCATTAGTATGTCTAGTGAAATGTCTACATGTTGATATTAATTTTATTTGATATGTTAAAATAAATAGGAACTCTGCCGGGGTTGTTAACAATTCCGCCGGTCCCAAGCCCAGGTTAAGGAGGAGGGTTGTGTGTTAGGTAGCCGACAGCTAACACGTAAAAAAGCCACTAGGATCTCTTATGAAAATGAATCCTACTTTGAATCGTTTAAATGCTAGGTCGTTCCTCTCAAGTGCTGCGTTGTGCCTGCCTCCAGGTGTTTCGAAAAGTGAGCAAGGGACACTGCATCGATGCCTGGGTGCGGTGAAAAATGGGCAAAGGTTCCCGCGTTTTTCTGGACGAGCGCGGGTAAAGAAACTAGTCCAAGACTATACGTTTAGGGTAGCCACTTGGAATACAAAAACCTTAACTAGTAAGACAATGGAGTTGGTAGATGTTATGATTAGGAGGAGAGTTAGTATAGCTTGCATACAAGAAACTAAGTGGATGGGTGAGAAAGCTAGAGAAATTGAGAATACCGGTTTTAAACTATATTATAGTGGTAAGGATAGACACAAGAATAAGGTAAGAATCTTAATTGCCACGGGTCTTGTGGAGAATGTAGTGGCGGTCATTAGAAAAAGGGATAGGATTATGTTAGTTAAACTAGTTATTGAAGGGAATATAGTGAACGTTATTAGTACATACGCCCCTCAAGTAAGATTAGATTATCAGACTAAGAGGGATTTTTTGGAGCAAATAGATGAGATCTTACAGGAGATACTCGAAGGAAAGAACCTGGTTATAGGTAGAAATTTTAATGGCCATGTAGGCATAGATAAACTAGGCTATGAAAGGGTGCACGGTGGATACGATTTTGGTGACAGAAATGAGGCTGGAGAGAGTATCTTAGATTTTGCGTTGGCTTCTGACCTAATGGTGGCCAATACTATATATAAGAAGAGGGAGGAGCATTTGATAACCTTTAAGAGTAGGCCAGTTAAGAGCCAAATAGATTACTTCTTAGTGAAAAAAGTGAACTGCCTAAAATGCAATGATTGTACGGTGATTTCTGGAGAGAGCCTGACCTCTTAACATAGGATTTTGGTACAAGATTTATGTTTTAGAGGGCAATACCAAGCTAGGAAGGATAGTGGGCGTCGTAGGACGAGATGGTAGGACCTAAAAGGGGATAAATTAGAAATATTTAAGAATAGAATAGATAAGGAAGGTACTTGAGACTTGGGAGATGATGCCAATACTATGTGGAACTCGATAGCCAATTGTATGAGGAGAATCTCAAGGGAAGTACTTGGAGAGTCGAAAGGAACGGGACCCAGCTGTAGAGAAACTTGGTGGTGGAGGGAAGAGGTTCAAGCGGTAGTTAAGGCAAAAAAAGAGTGCTTTAAAAAGTGACAAAAGAATAGAACTAAGGAAAACCTTAAGAGCTATAGATTGGCTAATAAGGAGGTCAAGAAAGTAGTGAGAGAGGCTAAGTTAAAAGCTTATGATGACCTATACACTAAACTAGATAGTAAGACGGGAGAGAAGAGAATGTACAAACTTGCTAAGATACAGGAGAGGAAAACAAGAGATTTTAATCAAGTTAAGTGTATCAAGAGTGAGGATTCTAACGTATTGGTGAGGGATGAAGAGATTAAGGAAAGATGGAAGAACTATTTTGAGAAACTATTAAATGAGGAACACGGAGGTACGACAATAGAGGAAGAAATAGCCAGTAATACGATAAATCAAGACTATAGGTTCTATCGTAGGATTAGAAATTTTGAAGTGAAGATTGCATTTAAGAAGATGAAATCAAATAAGGCTTTAGGACCAGATGATATCCTTATTGAAGCTTGGAAGTGTTTAGGTAAAAAGGGAATTGCTTGGTTGACTAGGTTGTTTAGCAAAATTTTGTTGACTAGGAACATGCCAGATGAGTAGAGGAAGTGTGTTTTAGTGCCAATTTATAAGAATAAAGGAGATGTCCAGAATTGCAACTACTATAAAGGAATCAAGCTAATGTGTCATATAATGAAAGTGTGGGAGAGGGTGATAGAACGCCGATTGCGAGATATAACAAAGGTGTCAGCGAATCAACTTGGGTTTATGCCTGGCAGGTCAACAATGGAAGCGATCTATCTTTTGAGGAGAGTAATAGAAAGTATAGAGAAAATAAAAGAGACATTCATATGGTGTTTATCGACCTTGAAAAAGTATATGATAGACTGCCCCGGGATATAATATGGTGGGTGTTAGCGAAGAAAATGGTGACAAAATGTTACATTGATGTGATTAGGGACATGTATAAAGGGGTGGTGACCACTATTAGATCGCCTGCTGGAGAGACAAATGAATTTCCTATCACTGTAGGGTTACAGCAAGGATCTACCTTAAGTCCTTATCTTTTTGCTTTAGTTATGGATGAGTTGACGAGAAATATGCAAGATGACGTGCCATGGTGCATGCTTTTTGCAGACGACATAGTGCTAGTGGATGAGACTAGAGAAGCAGTTAATACAAAGTTGGAGATTTTGAGAAAAGCTCTTGAATCTAAAGGATTCCGGATAAGCAGAACTAAGACAAAGTACATGGAGTGTAAATTTAGTAACAGTAACAATGAAAGCAGAGGAGAAGTGAAGATTGAGAACCAAAAACTGCCTAAGAGTGAATATTTTCATCATTTATGGTCGATTATCACAACAGCGGGGGAAATTGATGCGGATGTGGCCCATAGGATTAAGGCGGGATGGCGTAAGTGGAGAAGTGCGTCTGGGGTACTGTGCGATAAACGAATACTTACTAGACTTAAAGATAAGTTTTATAGAATGGCTATTAGACCAACGATATTGTATGGGACGGAGTGTTGAGCAACCAAGAAACAACATGTAGATAAGATGAGTATAGCTGAGATGAGAATGCTAAGGTGGATGTGTGGCAAGCTAAGAAGCACGGGTGCGGGTGCGGGTACGAGTACGGTACGGGTACGAGTACGGGTACGCCGATACGGCAAAATCTCAAAAAAGTAGGGTACGGGTACGGCTGCGGTACGCCGATATTTTTTTTATTTATTATTTTTTATAATTATGATTAAAATATCCAACCTACAAATTGAAGTTAAATATCAAAACTATAAATAGAACTATAAATAAAACTAAAAGACAAATATCATGGGTAGGGGATTTTTTATAAATATTTTTATTTTAATACACATTAATTATTTTATTTATTTATTATATTTTTCAAATAATATGTTTTAATTAATTTTTTTATTTTATTTTAAATACATGTATAAATATGTATAAAAAATATATTATCTTATAAATATATTATATGTTTATATAATAATAACTATTATAAATATATTATATATTATATGTTAAATAACTATATTATATGTTTATATAATAATAATAACTATTATAAATATATTATATATTATATGTTAAATAGTTATTATATGTTTGACTCAGAAGACAGAAGGGGCGAGACACAGAGAGAGAGGCAGGGACAGACGCATCGATGGCGATCGCGATCGAGGGAGAGAGAGAAGGCGATGGCGATCGCGATCGAGGGAGAGAGAGAAGGCGAGAGAGAGAGAGAGAGAGAGAGAGAGAGAGGCTTATCTGGGTGTCCCGACTGTTCGATTGACTGGATTGAGTGGATGAGCTTTGAATGGAGTCCTTCGATCTTCAACTGGAGCTTCGGCTGGAATTACAGGTTTGTCTCTCGTCTTTGTCTCTCTTCCTTCACACTCTCTCTCCTTTGTTTGATCGTTTCAATTCATTCCTCCCTTGGCGTTTTAGCCCGTACCAACGGCGTACCCACGGTGTACCCAAGCCGTACCCAGTCTCCCAAACGTACCGAGCCACTGTTTGCCGTACCCGGTACGCGTGCAGCCGTACCGGTACGCGTACCCGCACCCGGTACGTACCCGGTACGTGTACGGCGACATTTCTGGAGTACCCGTGCTTCATAGGTGGCAAGACTAGACAAGACAGAATTAGGAATGAGTGTATTTGGGAATGGGTAGGAATAGTACCGATAGAAGATAAGTTGAGAGAGAATCGATTAAGATGGTTTGGTCATATTCAACGGAGATCAACAGAGGCAGTAGTGAAGAGATGCGATACTGTAACGGTAGATGAAAGTGTTAGGGGATGAGGTAGGCCTAGATTGTGTGGTTAGCGTTGTAAATGGAGATATGGATCTACTTAATTTGACTAACGAAATGGCCTTTGATAGGGCCGCGTGGAGAAGAAACAATTCATGTAGCCAACCCCATTCGATGGGACTTAAAGACTTGGTTTGGTTTAGTTTGGTTTTGTTTTGTATGTTCAAATAAATAGGAAAGTGCCAGAAGAGGGGGATAACCCGTTCACTTGTACATGGTTCCTTTCAATTTTCTTGGTTGCTTACATATACATATCAAGAAGTGGACTTTCAGGTTTGAAAAAAGCATCGAGTTGAATGATTTTGATAAAGTTCAAAATTTTACCTCGCATCATGAAACAATTTCAAAATTAACTTAGAAACCACAACACAAACCGACAAGTTTCAAAACCAAATTCAAGTGCTACCACATGTGCAAACTTTTTTAATGCCACTTTTAAAAACTTGCTATCATATACTTACCACAGAAGACTTCCCCTTGAAGAGCCTAAGCATTGTAGGTGGAGGCGAACATTTTGGAATGGCAACAGTAACTTCATAAATGGCCGGAACAAATGAGCGCATCTCACTTACTGCTGAAACAAAACCCTGAAAGCATATAAATAGATTCTTCACGTCAAACCCAATAATGTGCAAAATATCAGACACAAAGACGGACATTGGAACATGTAGTAGCAAAACTAAGGAAAGTTTATAACAGCCTCATCTTGAGTATACATTTTATAATTTAATTTTACTGAAAATTTACTTCCAATATCTTATGTACAACAAATGGAATTCCAACCATAACATAGGAAAACCCTTTGCTCAGAAGGTTTAAGCCTTCAAATTTAGCCACAAACTAAAATCAGAAGTGCACAATTTTGCACACAATCAACAGGTACGCATGTTGATATTTACAGAAGAAATGGGAAGGAAGTTGCTCACAAACTAGCTAGAAGAAAATGGATTCAAAGAGAAACCAGGAAATTGCATCAGGGGAAAATGCAGCCTTCTACCTTATAAAGAGGTGAAATGAAAGTATTACCTTGGTACGAGGAATCAAAACATTTCTAGGAACAGGAAACCCTGCTGAAGCTGCATACTCCTGAGCTGCTTTAAGCTTTGCCTGTGTAAAGCGAGTTCCTTCTACAAAAAGTGCCAACCAAAACGGCAGAGGAAAATCCTGTAACTGCTGAAGACCTGACTGCAGATTCAATCCCACAAGATTTGAATGAGATCAATTAAGGCCCCTTGAAAGCGAGCATCACAAACCTACAAACACATAGCATTTGTTCAGAAATGTATTGAGTACACCCATACCTTTAAAGTTCTTTCATCCTTAGCCCAGCTTCTTTCAAGAAATAGATACTCAGAAAACCACATAGACCAACCTATGACCTGCATATGTTGGATATAGCTTTATCCTTCCAAATATATCTTTGAAGGTATTGAGGTGTTCAAAAGACAAGGCAAATGATAATGAGTAAGGGACATGACATGTAAACAGTAATAAATCATAAATAGAGGAGAGGAGACAATAGAGCAATGATCCAAACTTGTTATAATTTCATGTATTTTAAATACAGATCACAATAAACCTTCACTGAAAGTAGTAATGCAAAAGGTAAGCAACATTTGTCAACCAAAATTCCCAAAAAACAAAATTTGTTGATCATACTTGGATATAAAAAACTTAAAACATCACTTTGTGACAGTTGAAGATATTATTATGTCAACTTTTCTGCTTTATGTCCTTGAATTTATCGTGAACTTGAGTCTCCCTCCACTCACAAAATATACCGTTACTAGAGATAATATGTAACAAACAAGGCCCACAAAGTGCATCAAAGCACCAAATTTATGAATTAACATGCATTGAACTTTCGAGACAAAAGGCCACTCCATCAAGAACTGAACTGGCACGATCTGAATTTAACTGACTTAAAATGCTTCACCTCAACCACATTTAGAGAACATGTCAGGTTCAGATTCTTACCGGAAGGAATTTTGATGATTTCTTCATTACAGCTAATGCACTACCAAGGCAACCTGATCGCTGTCACAAGGAATTTTGACAAATAATCAGTGAAAATCATAATTTCCCTTTTTTTTTTTATAAGTGGAAACGTAGTATAAAGCAAAGATTACAATAAAAACATTCTAAATAAGACAATATAGCAAATTTTAAACTGTCATTTGCCGAAAGAATATGTTTAATCTGCAAACATGAGTATGCCTCTATATGTCTACCAACATAACTAATGTGCATATGCATGTCTGTGCTTGTGAATGCATATGTATAAAAGAAAACTGCATGTTAGACAAGCATTCATATGCATGTCTCTGCTTGTGAATGCACATGCATAAAAGAAAACTGCATGTCAGACAAGCACCTGAGCCAAAAGCCATCCAACAAGCCAATCAATGTCGCTTTTGTGATTCGATACGACAAGTGCATGTTCTTTACCTAGAAAATTTGCCAACATAAGCCAACGAAATAAGCTTCTCAGTATATTCAGTAAAGAATAACATTTATCTGTCAGATAAATAGTAGCATATTGTACTCAACCAATAAGCAGTTAGCCTTACCCATTAATCGAAAAGTTTCTGAATCTGTGAAGAGTTTAATCTGCAGCAAGAAGTAACTAACTATCAACAAGTGGAATTTCAACAGATTACACACAATAAATCATAAGAACTCAGATCACAACTAATGCCTATCCTGTTAATGGATCAGTTTCTTAGCAGTAAATCAATTCTACAACTAAAACAATGAGATTTCATATATATTCAAAAATTACCGCAACAAAGGTATTAAAATTGGAGTACATTCCAGGCATCATTACAGTAATTTGTGCATTTTATTTCTCTTAAGCATCTTCTTGAGCATTAATTAACCTTGAAGAGAAAAATAAATTTTATTGCATTGCTTTGAAAACCCGTTCTCTCTTAGGTAGCAACTGAAAATGGTGATGCTGTAAAATATGCTCCAAAATTTAGGAAAGAGAGTGCGTACCATCGAATGAAGTTCTTAGCGGAAAACGGACGTCACGGGAGGATCCTCTTTTTAGGAGGTCGTTCGTTTGAACTCGGGGAGGAGGAGGAGGAGGAGGACCGGATTGGGCGCCGCCGCTTGTCGATTGTTGAGCGGGGGCAAGGCCTCCAAAGGGAAATCGTTCTATGTGGCTTTGAAGTGAGTTGGTTGTGCTCCAAACTCCGGAAAGCATCCCGGGATCTGGGTCGATTGGCATATTTAGGCCGCCTTGTTGGCTACACACGTACGGTGGCTGTGTGGGTTCAAAGAGAGACTGATGGTGGCTTGTCGGTGCAAATAATGGCCACAACCGGTAACAAAAGGGAACAAGTTTTTGTACTGGAATCCAATTTTGGATGGGTGGGAAGGGGTTGCTTTAGTGGTTGAGGGTTTGGGTTTTGGTTTTGGGTTTGGGGATGGTTGGGTGAAGAAAAAGAGAACTGTGGAAAAGGAGGTGCCAAAGGAGATGATGCTTAAGGGGGGGCCAGTTTCTAGGTGGGATGAGGGCGACAATGTGGCGCTCATAGGAAAAACAGAAGAGGGGTGGCTAAGGGTGTTAGATAGGGCATTGGTGGGAAGGGTGGGGGTAGCAAGCGAAAAGGGATTAGGGGTTTCGGTGGTAATCGATTGGGTGCATCGATGGTGGAAACCGCACGGAGAGGTGGAGGTCCATGGGGTGGGAGGCCAATTTTTCTTGTTCATGTTCTCCTTAAGGAGAGATGCAGAGGTTGTGTTGAGACGCAGGTGGACCATTGCTAGGCAAGATCTAGTTTTGGACTGGTGGTCACCAGCTGCATTTTGTCAGAGTTAGCTGGCACCGAAGCAGAGTAATTGGATTCAAGTTCTGGGTCTGCCGATTCATCTTCGTGGAATGGCGGTGTATCGGGCCATTGGGGATCGGTGTGGCAGCTTTATAGAGGTAGATGAGACGATGGATTTGTTGGGTTGTGTTTAGATGAAGTTTCGAGGTTTGGCGGATGGGATTCCATCACAGATTTCACTCCGATGGGGTTCCTGGCACTATGTTATGCCCATCTGGTCGAAGACAGAGCCATCGGTGGAGTCTGGTTTATCGACGACAGCTTGGTGGGGTGGAGGACGAATCAGAATGGAAGGTATGGATTTGGTGTGGCAAGATCGGCAGAGTTGGCGTAGAATTGGGGATCGCCCTACAATTCAGAGATTTGGGGGCCATCTAGGGCATGATCTGCGTCCCATGCCTTTTAAGGAGAAGCGGGTTGTTAATGAGTGGAGGATCCAGAGCAGCCAACCCGTGGGATTAGGCCCAATGGGTCAAGGAAATAAAAAAGCCCAAGAAAAAGAAGTTGTAAGGCCTGTGGAGGGCGTGGTGGGCTCGATTCCAGTGGAGCCCAAGGAAATTTCGTTGGTGGGCCATGAGAACAGGGTTGGGCTCGAACTAGCAGGTCAGATGGTGGATCCCTCAGTAAGTCATTTCCTTGAGTTTCTACGCAACAGTGTCGGGCAACATTTGTCGACGGTGGGGACGGTAGAAGAAGGAACAACGACGACGGAGCAGGGGACGCCGGTGCTAGCAGCAATGTTGGGGTGCAGGGTGTCGGCTTTATCAGTGACTTATTTCGGATTGCCATTAGGAGCGACGTTTAAGGCAACTAGAGTATGGGAAGGGATCGTGGAACGCATTCAGCGCCGGTTAGCAGGGTGGAAGAGGCAATATCTTTCAAAATGGAGAAGATTGACTTTGATAAAGATTGTGTTGAGCAGCATTCCAACGTATTTTATGTCTTTGCATGTTATTCCAGTGTCTGTGGCGCGGCGGATTGAGATGCTTCAAGGGAGTTCTTAGGGGGTAGTGGAGGGAAAATTTTTAGGTATCATTTGGTGGATTGGGGGAGGATTTGCCAATCCAAAGTAACAGGGGTTTAGGGGTGCGGAGGTTGGTGACTTTTAATAGAGCTTTGTTGGGTAAATGGATGTGGCGGTTTGCTTGGGAGCCGAAACGGATGTGGAGAAAGGTGGGTGGTGGTGAAATATGGGTTGGTTAGGGGGGATTGGGGACTGGGGACTGGGGGGGTGATTGGATCTCATGGTTATGGGTTATGGAAAGGAATTTGGTTTGGGAGAGAGGAGTTCTGGAAATAGGTGGGGTTCCAGGTAAGGGATGGGTTGAGGGTGCAATTTTGGAAGGATCAGAGGCGTGGGGACGTTTTGATGAAAGATCGTTTCCCTTTGATCTTCAATATTGCGGTGGATCGGGAGGCTATGGCGGCATCTTATTTGGGGAATGGGAATGTGGTGGTTTGGGATATTAGGTTACGACAGCAAGTTCAGGATTGGGAGGTCACTCAGTTGGTGGATTTATGGGCTTACTTGTACAGGTTAGGGGTGGCAAAAGTGGGGAAGGATGCTTTGGTGGGGAAGGCTGTTTTGGGGGGGGGGGGGGCGCTAAGGGTCGTTTTTCTGTTTCATCATTCTACTGGAGTTTGGTGGGGGAGGTGGGAATGGATTTTCCTTGGAAGAGTATTTGGGTTCTAGGGGCTCCATCTAAGGTGGCTTTTTTTACGTAGACAACAGCTGTAGGTCGGAATCTCACTCTTGATAATTTGATGCGACATGGTCATATTTTAGTTAATAAGTGTTGCATATGCTGTGAAGATGCGGAAATTGTGGACTATTTGTTCTTCCATTGTTGTGTGGCTTTTCGTTTGTGGAGATATTTATGTTCTCTTTTTTGAATTGTTTGGGTACAACCACGGGGGGTGTGGGACATGTTGTGGAGTTGGCATGGGGCTCGGGCTCGGGCTCGGGCTCGGGCTGGTCGTCGAAGGCGGCGTGTTTGGGCTTTGGCCGCATCATGTTTGATGTGGTTGGAGCGGAATAGACGGACGTTTGAAGACGTGTCTCATCCTGTGTCTTGGCTTCAGAGTCGTTTACTTATAGTTTTGTATAGCTGGGTTGAACGGAAGGTTGATCCACATATGTTTGCTTTTTTAGATTTTTTAGATGATGTGATTGAGTAGGAGTTGGTTTTCTCTTTTCAGTTCTCCGTATTCGTTGCATTATCTTGATACTTTATTAATAATATTTGGTTAATTATTTATCAAAAATATATATATATATATATTCAAAAATCAAAAGACCAATAAAATACATTATCTTAAGTCATTGAAAGAAAAAAGGGATCAACAAGTGCTAATGGAAACCAAGTTTGCATGTAGTTGTTGACCAGGGGTCAGAGGGCCAACTAGGGAGTGGAAGCACACTTCACAAATGCCAGAGGCAAAGGGGATGTCCCGTGAAAAACAGCATCCCAGCATAGTGAGAGAGGCAACAGAGCACCATAGAAACAAAGACACAATACGGATCTCAAAGATGACCTCTCTAAGGTTCTGTGTTGTAAAAAGGTCCACTGATGTAAGAAGTACTACCTCTTATATATAGGAGGAGGGTCACATGACCCATAACAAATTCTTGGGATATTCAGAAATTCTGTTATGATATGCCAGCTCATGTGTCATAACATACCAATCCATTAGGATTTGCCTTTATTCCCAAGTCTCCATACACCAGTCTGAATAAATTCTGGGAGGATGAGATCACACCCCATAAAATCATAGAAACCAATATCACAAGCAATGACTCCAAACAAATAAGAGCACATTTAAGATGATTCAACTGCTTCTCTGCACCTTGACTGGCAAGCCAAAGCCTAATAGTTTTGCTGCACTATAACTGCTAATTGCTCCCTAAGCAAGTCCCACAACTAGAAGCTCCATAAATTATGTGACAAACACTATATGTACCAAGTGCGTTGTTCAAAGCTAAGTAGCATAGAAATGGAAACTGGACAGTGGGCAGAAACACAGCTATATGACAAATCCTTAAAAAGTAGGACATCGCCATGGTGAAGCTATTGCAACATATACACATAACTCTTATTTAACGTTAATTATAAAAGTATACTGCCCATCAATATATATAAAAGTATACTGTATATTACTTTGTTAATTCTCTAAAACTCCATATTGCAAATTTCATAATTTGTAGGACGAACGTCAAGGAGTTACTTTTGATTTTATATATTTTGGACTTTACAGTTTTGTGATTGCCCATCAAATTGTTTTTTAATCAAGTGCATGTACCAAAAGGGTTCTGCCCAACTGCAAGATAACTGTTGTAGTATCGGGAATTATAGCTGGTTTAGTCAAAACAAATACACAAACTAGTTTACCCCAAAACAAAAGCATAAACAGAAACAATCAATGTGCTTAATGTGAAAAATACATAAACAAAGCTAACTGATCAAGTTATGTAAATATGGGGATATGTTATCACCTGAACCCCTGCCCACCAATCAACAAGCCATACGAGCTCCAGCCACAACAATTCCGCCACTACTCTGTTAATTTTTCTGTAAGTATTCTTCGACAATGGTCGAACAAGTACAAAACAAATTGCCTGAAAAGAGAGGGCTTGCAATCCATTAGATTAAACAAGTCAGTGTTTCTCTAAATACAACCCCCCCCCCCCCCCCCCCCCCTCTCAATCCACCCCACACACATGGGATAGAGAGAGAGAGAGAGAGAGAGAGAGAGAGAACCTAGAACACCCTGCAAGTTTACCAATTTTCCTTAAACTCTTTTAACAAAAGCAATCAACTTGCAACAAAACGTACTAATCCATAGCTATCACAAAGAAAAAACAACAAACAAAAAAGAGTAAAAACAAAGAAAATTTGCCAAAAACCACAGAAACCTTGGATATATAAATAAAAAATTGAGCAAAACCTGACAAATTGGCACCAAACTTAACACATAAAACCTAAGAACACCTGCAAGTTTACCGATTTCCCATAAACTCTATGGACAAATGCAATCAACTTGCAACAAAACCTAGTAATCCATAGCCACAAACAAAAACAAAAAAAACAGCTAACTTTCCAAGAATATTTAGCAAAAATCACAGAAACCACAAATTATTTTCCATAAACTCTTTCTTTTGATAAATGCAAATCAACCTGAAACATAACCTAGTAATCCATAGCCATCAACATTATCACAACAAAAAGAGGCATTGAATTGGAGAGCGGTGATTTACCTGGATGAGATTGACGACGAGACCTGAGAGAAAGAAGAGAACGCCCAACGAAACGATAACAGGTCCAGCTGGAATCGCCATAACACGAGAGAGAGAGAGAGAGCAATGAATTTTAGAGAGAGAAGATTGAAGAAGAGATGGGTAGTGTCAGAGAATTGTCGCCATAATCGCCATTTCTGATTTCTAGGTTCGAGACGAGAGGGAGAGAGTTCCGGCAAAATGTGGACTTTGGCATCGAATCGAATTGCTAGCAAAAAGGTCGGGTTGGGTCCGAACTTTAACAGCCCATTTGTAAAACGGGTACAAAATGTAGTTTTTTTTTTTTTCAATTGTCGAAAGGTAGTAATTAATTGTTAGATTAGTAATTGAAAAAAGTTGAAATTCACGCTCATAAGGAAAATCTTACTCACTTTATCCCAAAATATGGATGGTAACGGATTGGAACGATGCAAATTTATAACTTACAAAATATAAATATTAATAAAAAATATAGATAATATAGTGTATTATGAATAGGAATTTATAATTAATGAAAGTTAAAAAATAAATTAATGAAATGAATACTAAATGTAATATTTTTAATTTTACCGTATTACAAAAATTAAATAATATATGTATTATATACATGTAAATATATTTAATAAATATAAACGGAACCGAGGCGAGTTAGAGGCAGGAAAAGCGAAACCCGTCCCCATCCCCACTCTCTTTGAGACAAGAAAAATCCTTAACAGGGAGGGACGGAGAAAAATAACCATTTCTACAAAAAATAATTAAACCTTATTTGAGAATTGACATTTTTTAGTGATTTTTTAATTTTTTTTAACAAAAGAAAAGTTTGATTTTTGATTTTGATTTTTTTAGCAAAACCCATCTCTATCCCACTTAAGAGTGAGTAGCGGATATATCGATCTGCCGCATTTTAGACGAATGCGTGATGATGGTGGATTGATTTTTTTCAATCCACCTAATTTTGGACAGATGACGGATTTGAGATTCTTTTAGCTACAACCAAACCGTCAAACCGCGAGCACTTCTAGTAATTTGTAAGACTTTTTATTTTCAATTTGTTTAGATATTCTGTTTGTATTTTCAATTGAAAAGTAGTTTAAATATTCTGTTGAAAAAGTGTTTTCAACTTGAATATATTTTTTGAATTGAAAAAAATAAATGTATTATTTATCTATATTTTTATTTTAAAATCTAACTCTAAAAATAATAAATAAAAAAGATGATATATACTGGTTGGTTTTTGTTTTCAAAAAAAGATATAGATGTAATAATATAGAGGCATACAATCTCTACTATTACTCTATTCATGATTTTCGTAGTTTGAATTGTTTTTATATTTTAAGAATCACTAATTGTAATACTTTATGTGAATGAGACATGCTGTAATTGTAATATGTGAATGTGGCATGCAGTGATTGTAATATTCTAAAGTTTCAAACTTTCTTTCTCTGGATGAGGCATGCAGTGATTGTAATACTTTTTTTTAAATCATTGACTGTAATGTTTTTTTTTTTTTGAAGAAGTGCACAAGTTGAATTATATTGAAAATTTATAAAATTTTAAATCGCTAAACTGATTCACATCCATCTGCCAATGCGCTCAATTCACATCCGCCGGATTGGCGGACGGATGCGGATTGATTTTCTCTAATCCGCCAATCTAGCAGACGGATGACAGATTGAAAATTTTGTGGCCGCAATTAACCCGTGCCCACCCCTAATCCCACTTTTTAAATTTTTTAATTTTTTTAGTGGTTTTTTGATTATTTAATTATTCTATTTGGTTTTGAGTTTTCAATCTGTATTTTTTTATTTTTAGTAAAAAAATTTAATATTTTGGTTAATTTTTTTTTTTTTAAATGCATCTAATCTAAATATTAAAAAAAAAAATGTTTGTGAATTTTTTTCAAAACAAATTGATAAATTTATAAAATATGAATATTTATTGATTTTTTATATATTTTATTTAATAAATTTTTTATAAAAAAACGAAAGTTTCATACTTTTAAAGTATATTTAAAATAAGTGAATCTAAAAAATAAAAAATATTAATTAAAATATTTAAAAATTTTACTAAAAACAAAACATTTAAATTAAAAATTTATTTTTAAAAATTTCAAAACCAAACAAAGTATATGTTTGGAAATGACTTTTTATATTAAAAAAAAACGTAAATAATTAGTGCGTACGATTTGACTATTTGAACTTTTAAAATTTTTTAAATTTTTTTAATCAAAATAAATAAATTACCAAATGAGACCTTAATTTCATCTTGATTCGTATCACAAATAAAATTTGATATTATTATAAAGTTATAGAACTAGGGATCAAATTCAATTGTATCTGTTTTTCCAAGAAGTCTATATGCATCTTTTTATTTATTTTCTCATTAGGGTTTTTTAGTTGCAAAACATTGTTAGAAAGAGGTGGAAGGCTATGTCTCCTCTCCAGTTTACAAATTTGGGCTAGACCGTCTAATTTTTTTTATTTTTGGACTTAAAGGGATTGTTTGGAATGATTTAAATAAGTGCACTTTTTGACTTTTTATAAAATATGAGTTGAGTTTGTGTTGGGTTTGAAGTGATGTGTTAGAGAGGTGATGTGACTTACATAAGATGATATGATTTAAATAGGATAGTGAGTTTGTGACTTTTTATCTTTTTTCAAGCATGCCAAACTTGGCCTAAATAATTCACGTGGTTTATATTTTAAAATTTGTTGGGTAAATTATTCATATAAAAAGCTAAGTTAAACGTATAACAATAACCATATGTTCTAAATTAGGTTTCTATGCAAAAAAAATGAACGATGAGTATAATCTTAAGTATAACTATTTATTTATTTTTAATACAAAACTAATTTAAAGATGTGGTTATCATTATTCGATTAATTTAATTTTTCACATGAGTAATTTACACAATCAATTTTAAAATGTGAATAGCTCATTCTATCAAATTTAGGCCTCAAAATAGGCCCACTTAAAAACCTAAATGGTCTAGTCCAAATTTGTAAACTAGAGATAAATGATTCTCTCGGTCATAATAACTCTACCAAAAATGTTAGATACCCCCATTTTTCAATCAATTTTTTTACTAAATACTCACATAAATATAGATTTCACATGAGTATAAATCTCACACCCATATAAATATTTGGCAAAAAATATATATCACTAGCATTGCTCTAACTCTACTCTATGGGAAAGAGTTGAAAATCTATTTCCTTTTCCGTAAAAGATCTTGGAATCAACATTTAATGCAATTTAATTTTCAAATTTTGATGATGGGTCAACACGTAAATATAAAGTGATATATTAGTAAATAATCAGTAAATTTTATTAAATTAATACAATAATAACACATCATATGATAAATAAGAAAAGTACATATTGAAAAAAATAATTTAAATCGGGACATATTGAAATTAATATTCCTGTTTTTGTAAATTTGTCACAAAAAGAATTCATTACTATCAAAATTTTCAATGGCAAGAACCCCAATAAAACTGCTGGCTTTTTGGCTTTCAAAGGGTATTTTTGTAAATGCGAGCGTGTCAGCAAAGATCAATCAGTCCTTACAGAAATTATAATTGTCAACCAATTATCAGACGATTATGTTTTAGTTCTTTCAGCCTCAATGAAGAGGACTTTTACTGGTGGCTTGACTTAGGAGAAATTAAGCGAAATAGCAGTTAAACAAAAAGCAATTGAAGTATTTCATTAAAATGAAAACTTACAATAGTCCAAACTCAGCCTCGTAGAGGTTTACAGCGACAATCTACTTGAATCTACTTGAAACTACTCCTATAAATGAAGTGCAGAACAGGTGTTTAAAGTGCAGGAATGTAAAGACTGGAAATGTAAAAACTGGAAAGGAAAATGTATAAAGTAAGACTGGTTTGTATGATCTGAGTCTGGAGGCTTTTTCTGGGGACCTCCTTACTATTTATACTCTTCAAGGATGACCATCGAACTGCACTTCAAACCGTCGAACTGCTCCTCCATGATCGCTGATCATGCTGCCTTAGAAGTAGTTCCACTATGCCATCACTTGCAGTTGGGCTTCCCTCCTGTATTTGAATTTGAATATGAGTAACCATTGAAGCCACGTCACCTTGTATCTCTTTACTGATCCAGTGCTACTCAGATCACGTGAGAACCAATTTTCAATGCCACGTGGACGATCAGGATCGAAGACTTGAGTAGTCTCCCAATATTGCCCTTACTTTGCCACGTGTCGAACTGTAATTGGCTTGTACAAAATATGTAGCCAACATTACCCTCCGCACTAATATATCCAATACTTGGTGATATTAGTGGATCACAGCTTTTCCCGCGCTTCTGAAACGTGCATGGAGTCTATCTTTTGGAAACACAACCGTCATTCATCTGGTGATCATTTGCATTAACTCTCTTTCAATTTGTTTGAACATCCCAATGCCTTAGCATTCGAACAGACTATGGCTAAATCAACTTCCCTCGATCAAGCACACGAAGAGCCATTGAGTAATGCTGCTTCCCCTCGAAAGAACCTCCACGCATTCATTAGCCACCTTTACTCGCCTTTCTATATTCAGGTCATGGATGCCTATACAAATTATCGACCTTTGGAATACACACACATTGTCCTTAATCCTTCGATTCAACAAGTTGCAGACACAGATACAAGAAATTCTTCCTCTGACTCCCTCTTGTACCTCGAACAAACTGCTTTCAAACCTTTGATTTGGCAAGTTGCAAATATGGACTTAGGAAACTCTTCTTCACAAAATTCTGCATGGGATGAAGCTATAACTTCTTCATCTTCTGGAGTTTCTGGCTGGACTAGCTGGTCAACACCTGAAACTTATGATTTGAGGGAACGAATCAACCATCATTTTGTCGAGTTCATTGACCCTTTGGAGTTTCCTTCTTATGCTCGAAGTTCAGTGGTCTACCCTTACGTGCCCATTGACTGTCGACGTAGTTTGGAGGAGAACCTTCTTGTGGCATGGTACACATCCTCCATGCCTACAAAGCCAGTGCTTGTTGCCCGACGCCCAGAAGAGGCACAAGGGTATAACCCCTCATTCTTAGCCCAGAAGGCGAAAATTTGTTCTTCTGACTGGCTTAATCATATTAATGCTTTTGTTCCTTCTGCTCCCGTGCCATCTCCCATAATAAAAGCATCCACACCTTCCTCTCCATCTACATCTCCTTCTCCATCTTCTGAAACAGAAGCATTCACACCTTCTCCTCCGCCAACTCTTTGCTGGACAGAGAGATTGAGGCTTGCCCTTCCTATGGAAAAAGCCTTCCCACCTTACAAACCTCCTCCTTCCCCCACTCCAGCTGAGCGGAAACAAGCTCAACTTCTGCTTGCAGCTTTCTCTCACTTGCCCTTCAATGTTCTTGAGGACGAAGTCCCTCTCAAGAACTTTCAATGGGCTTGTGATATTCTGACTAGGGGTCATGTCCTTAATCCCATTGCCCAAGCAGAACTTCATATGTTCTTGGACCAACTTCCGGTGCTCCTCTACTGGCATCGAAATTCCATGGTCACAACACAATCTTTAGATCAACTCTCGTCTCTGCGAATTCATGCCCAGTACGAAAGCAGAGAACTTCATTGAAGAATTCGATGACTTCAAGAATAAAGATTCTGCGTATTGGGATGATTTGGCTTTAGACGAATTGGAACAAAGATTAAGAGAGGAAGCTTTCGAAATAAAGGCTGAAGAGCTCTACTATGAAGTGAGAGCACACCAACTTATGCAGCCAACATTAGAAGAAATAGAGGATATAATAAGGAAAGAACAAAATTTCATTGATCACTGTTGGATCAAATTTCATGATCTTGTCATTTATTCCATTCCTTATTTTTATGAACTTGAGTTCATACCCAGGTAGGGTCATTCGATGTAATTGCTTTCGCTTTAATATAACCAAAATTCTTCATTTGGCATTGTTTGATCCTGTTTCCGTTTGCCTTTTAAAGTCAATCCAGGGCTTCGAACTGCCAATCAATTTCCAATAAGGATGTTGGGATGAATTCTCCAATTTATGGATTATGGTCATCAACTTATGTTAATTCTTGTTCAGAATCGCTGCTTCGAATTCAACAATCTTTTCCCTTAAAGCCTGTCTTAATCATAACCAAAATATGATCATGATTAGCATTGACTATTTTTGCTTTACAACAAAAAAAACTGTTCTTGGGGTTGCATTGTTTTAATCCGAAAAGACAATCTTCTGTGTGTATATACAAACCAACCATTGGTTTTAATGTTTCGAACACCCAAATATATCTTTAATGATCCTCCAGCTTTACCTCAAAGGTATTACTTTTGTTAAGAAACCTACTACAGGTCTTTGATCTCGCCAACGTAAACAAACCCTTGAGTATTCTTACAGTAGTATGCTTCGAAGCCGACTTATGTATTTCGAAGCCGTTGTTGTTTGATTTTTTGGCGCCAAAATCTGGTTCGAAGCCAAATATCTTGCTTCGAGGCTGGCGTCAACGGCCGGAATGTACTCCTCCCTCTAAAAACTATCAATATTGGAAGAGACTCCTCGTATTCATACTTTTAGTACTTTAACGACTTATGAGACATATTTTCCAGACACAAAGGTTTTAAAACCCTTTTGTTTCGCGTTCTGGAATTACTTACGCCCTCAACGCATAAACCCTCATCGGTCTTCCACTTTTCTCTATTCCCTTATTCACTTTCCGAAAAACGTACTACCAATGGCTTCTTCTTCACCAAAGGTGCCAGTCATAGAGCGTGTGAGCTCATCTGTAGCTTTGAAAAGACTCATTGACACAGAATGTGAGAAGTACAAGGCTGGGGAAAAAAACGCTATTGACAGGCGAATCTTTGTCCCTCGTCGCCATGAGCAACAAGACTACGTGCTCGGGCCAATATTCAAGGAGATCCTTACTGAGCTCCCAGCTCTATATCCTCGTCTGGAGAACCAATGTCTCCTTTATGAAGGTGGTCTCGATTGGAAGAACTGGAGAATCAATCGCCCTCACCGATGTTGGCCCACGGTGAGACCGAAATGGCAAGAATGGTACGACCGGGTCATCCCTACTAGGACACTGGACCTTCAAGAGCTCTGCCTCCTCGATACTCTTCAACTATCTAGGGTAACTATCTCGGAGGACCCTTTCCTAGTTCCTGCTGCTTTATGTTTTTGGAACCCTATCTTCAATTTCTTTCAATTTAAATGTGGGATGATGGCCCTTACTGTTCTTGACATTTGCCACTTACTCGGAGTATCCCCTATTGGTACTCTCATTACACCAGATTTCCCTGACTTAGCCACATCTTTCTCCCTCCCCTCTCTTAATTCATCTTACAGTGATTTTGTTAAGGCTGAAAATAAAAGAGAGGGCCCAGTAACTGATAGAGAATTCTTTCCTTCTTATTATATTGGCTTTGCAAATTCCTCTTTTGCACCTCCTCCCAAAGAATCATGTCTGAATTTGCTCCTCTTGCCAAAGCTTTTGTTTTGCAAAAAAGGGTAGCCTTAGCTCCATATGTTCTAGGCCATGTATACAGAGTTTGTTCCCTCTTTTGTGAGAAACCCTTAGATGTTAATCAATGGGGGCCGTTCTGGATCCTTCAGCTTTGGCTTTTCGCCTATTTTACTGAATTACAATCCAAATGCCTTAAATTCTCTGGGCTACACTCTCTTACCCATGGCATCAGACTAGCCAATGCTTCGCTCTATCCTTCTACTTTTGCTTTTTATTTCTCTTTCTTCCATCAACTACCAGCCGCTCTTCCTATTCACCGCTTCCGTCCCTTCGAAACCAACATAGGTCCAACTTGGTTAAGTCATTTCCTAAGTGACAGGCTCTGTGCTTCGTCTATTCACAAAGATGTATGGGCTTCCCTTCTGATTCCTAGAGAGCTATTCATCGGGACCACGAACCCCAGAGCTTATAAATATATAGCTGAACCTTATTGTCCTGCTCAATTTGCTAGACAATTTGGCTTCACACAAGGGGTCCCAATACCCCTCTGCAGCAACACCAATCTGAGCCTTACCAGGAGAGATTTGAAGGTTCAGAAGTCGAGGCTAGGAGAGGCAACTTTCAAATTCATAGATGACTTGGCCAATTTTGAGTATACCCTTTTCATCCCTCAAGGTGCCGTATTGAAGAGATACCAAAATTGGTGGGTAAATAATATGGAAGTCTATTTGGCCATATCACCTCAAAACCTACTGGAGGTGTTAGATGTGCCCAAACCCAAGGGAGTTGAGACTGTCCCTTCCTTCACTGTGCTTCCTACAACTCAGTCCATTCCTGCTACCTCAACTCCTCCTAAAGCCACTCGGGCTTTTTCGAAGACAGGTATGTGCCTTTGTTTTCTTTCCTTCAACTTCCTATATAATGCTGATTATCTTATTCTCAATTCTCCTTTTGTGAAGGTGGTCAGCAGCAAAAGAAGAGGAGACTGCTTGAGCCTGGAAAGAAAACAACTGAGGTGCAAGAAGAAGAAGAAGAAGCGGGAGCAGACCAAGAACATGAGTCACCCTTGATAAGAAGAAAAAAGGTGATTGATTTGGTTCAAGGGGAAACAACCGCTAGGGAAGTAGAGAAAGGGCTTATTTTTAGGAAATCTGAATCTCAGTTTGCAGAAGCTGAGAGGACATCTGAGAAGCAGACAATGCCAATTCAAATAAAGAAGAGAAAAAAGATTACTGTCTCTCCTTCTGATTTTGCTGAAGACTCTGATTCCGAGACAATTGCCCAAGCAATAGAAAAGAGAAGGAAAGTGACTGCTTCAACTACTACCTTGGTTGAAGATCCCATTCATGAGGTAGCTGTCAAGGCAGTAGAGCAGGAACATTCCAAAGCTATAATTGTCTTTGAGAGAGCTGAGAAGAGACGGCAGCAACAATTTCTAAGAGATGAAGCTGCTGCTGCTGACGCATTACAAAGGGAAATGGCAAGAAGGCAACAGACTGCTGAGCATTACTCCCTCCGCAGCTCTCCCAACAGTGCCAGTGCTTCTGAAACAAGTAATTTCTTTCACACTTCTGCTGTTCTTTCTTTATCAGCTTTTAATATTTGAAATTTGACATTGCTTTATATTTCTTCCTTTTGCAGCAACAACTACTGTGTTTATCTTTCTGATGAGGCCCTCCTCAATTTCAGACGAAGTTGATCAAATGCAGAATGTCAGGGTTATTCAAATCGTACTTCCATTTCCAAAACCCACATTCGATATACCTTATTTGAGCCCCAGCATTCTTGCATCTCTCCTTCTTAGTTTGGAACCATACCTCCCTTTCTTAACCCTTGACCTACTTCAGTCCGATTCTCCTTCGAGCCTTGCCCCTCCTTCTTTCATAGAAAATCCAACTGCTACTCCATCTCTAATGACAGTTGATTCTCCTACAGAGGGTGCTGGTAGTTCCCCAATCCATGGCTCATTATCTTTACCTACTCCCAGCCCCTCTTCACTTGATTCATTGGTGGCTAAGACCATAGAGGCTGTCAAAGATGCTTCATCCATTTCTCCTATCCTCATGCAGTCCTTTACGCCTTCCACCACAACTCTCTCTGTACCCCTCATGTCTACGGATGAGGTGGATGTCTTCGAAGCGAGACTAACTAGTCTTTTTGACATACCTTCTACCTCTCCAACATTCAATGTTGAAGCTGAGCCACTAGTCTTGGCTGACTCTTTACTGGAAATTCTCGAGAGTCCTTCTTCTTCCAGCAGTAAGCCTTCTGCACCTTCAATAGACTTGGATACATGTTTGGAACTGTTGATTTCCTTTTCAAGGATTCCCTTCGAGGCTCTACAGAGGCCTATAATCAAAAATGGGTTCCTCCAGTGCTGCAGACTTGCTGAGCAGTCAGGCATGGATGTTTCAAGTCATTTATCTCAGGCAGCAGCTACTGTCGATTTTTACATCAGCATTTGCCAAGCTGCCAAGGCTGAGGATGAGAAATTGGCTGGTGACAGGAGTTTTGTTTCCCAAGTACATACCGAAGTATCAATGCTTAAGAAACAACACTCCTCTGCCTCCCACTTTCGAATCTAGCTGCTGGAGAGGAAAACTCAACTTGAAGAGGAGTTAGCTGCAGTAAATCGAGCCTTAGTCCGAACTGATACAAAATTGCAAATCACCAACCAAGGACTGGCTGATCGAAAGGAAGAGATGGCTGCAGCTATTCACCTAGTTCCCACACTTAGCAATAGGAAATCTACTGTACAAAAACAATTAAGACATTGTAATGATTTTTGGGCCAATTTGTGGCACAATGTACTTAATTCTTTATGAAAGAACAAATTTTGTTTATCATTTGAGCAGTCTTGTGTTTTTTTTTTTTTTTTTTTTTTTGTATTTAATGTTTATTTTATTTCTTGTGTTTCCCAAATGGTTGGAAAATAAGGCTTCAAATATCTGCCATTAATCTTTTTGGGATGCACATATCCATTCAAATTTCTCAAATGGTAGGCTCCAAAAGGCAGAACTCTATGAATTTGATATGGTCCCTCCCAGTTAGGTGACTATTTGCCAAACTTATGGCTTTTAATTCCTATTGGGAGTATTGTTTTACATACCAAATCACCTTCATCAAAGCCAATGTGTTTGACTTTCTTATTATAATTCTTGGCTGCTTTCTTCTTTTGGAAAAGAATGCTATTTAATGCCAAAATTCTGGCCTCATCTATACCTTCTAATTCCAAATACATACTCTGATGGTACTGCTCCAGATCCAACTGGTTTTGGCATCTTACCCTCAAAGATTTAACATTAATCTCTACAGGTAACACTGCATCATGCCCATATACTAGGGCATAAGGTGTAACTCCTGTGCTTGATCTTGGGGAAGTTCTGTAAGCCCATAAAACATCCAACAACAAGTTATGCCAATCCCTGGAATTATCTTCCACAACCTTTTGTATTCCCTTTTTTAAGGATTTATTGGATGATTCCGCTTGACCATTTGCTTGTGCATAATAGGGTGTGGAATTAATAAGGCTAATTCCAAATTCTGCTACAAAAGACTTCACCATTTTTCCATCGAACACAGTCCCATTGTCCACTGTTATGGTTTGTGGGATGCCAAATCTATGGATCAAATCTTTAATGAACCCAATGACTTCTGTCTGGTCCACAGCCTTGTATGGTTTGGCTTCGACCCACTTAGTGAAGTAATCAGTGGCCACTAGAATGAAACAATGATGCTTCGAAGAAGATGGTGTATTTTTCCCATCATATCCATGGCCCATTCTCTGAATGGCCAAGGCTTCACTACTGCATGTAAGTCAGTTATAGGCACATGCCTTATTGTGCCATGCTTTTGACATGCATGGCAACCTTTTGCATATTCTATGCAATCTTTAAGGATAGTTGGCCAATAGTAGGAGTGCCTTCGAAGCAACCATCTCATCTTTACCCCAGGCTGATAAGCACCACAGATGCCTTCATGAACCTCAGCCATAGCTGTTAATGCTTCTTTTGGACCTAAACATTCCAGCAACAAACCATCTCCCCCCCTTTTGTAGAGAGCATTGCCATATATCATATATTGCATAGACTGCAATTTGATTTTCCTGCTGGCCTTCGAAGATGGACCAGCTAAGTATTGTATTATTGGATGCCTCCAATCTTGTTCTTGTAAGTCATTATGACTGACTTCCAAGACCACATTCCTTTTATTCAAAGGCGGTATCAACTTCTGATATGTTGTTTGGCCTATGTCCCTTTGGGCATTATCCCTTCTCTTGAAGTTCGAAGCTTTCTGAGCCACATCATTAGCTCTATTATTCAAGAATCTTGGAACATGAGTTACATTTGCTATTTGAAATTGAGAAAGCAAATGCAATGCAACAACATAGTATGGCAGAATACTTATGCTTTGACACTTGAAAACCCCTTTCACTTGATTAACCACCAATTGAGAGTCTCCAAATATGTCAACTGCATGTACTTGTAATCCAATAAGGATTTCTAGTCCCACTATTAAGGCTTCATATTCAGCCTGGTTATTGGAACAACTAGCTTCATCTACTCTGAAACCATGTGTGGTCATTACCCCTTGTGGAGATTTAATCACAATACCAATCCCAATTAAACCATTGGCTTTCGATCCATCGAACCACATCTGCCATGGCTCAACACTAGCCATGCCAAGTTCCATTATCTCTTGGCTCTCTGTTTGAGATGGATGGTCTGCCAGAAAATTGGCCAGAACTTGCCCTTTTACTGCCCTTTGAGGGACATATTTTAAATGAAATTCTGATAAGGCTAGTATGCACTTGCCAATTCTTCCCCTTAACATGGGTCTAGATAACATGTACTTAACCAAATCTGTGGTTGCAATTACCAAGACAGTTGTAGGTAAAAGGTAATATCTTAATTTCATTGCAACAAAATACAAAGCTAGACATAGCTTTTCTACAGCTGAATATTTACATTCACAAGAATTTAAAAACCTACTAAGGTAATAAACAGCTTGCTCCTTACCTTCTTTATTGTCTTGAGCCAAGAAAGCTCCCAATGAATCTTCTGCTGCAGCTATGTACAACTTCAAGGGTTTATTATACTTTGGTGGCATCAGCACTGGAGGGTTGGCCAAGTAGGCTTTGATACCTTCGAAAGCAATTTGATGCTTTGTTGTCCACACAAATTCCTCTTCATCTTTCAGCCTTAACAAGGAAGAAAATACTTTAGTTTTCCCTGCAGTGTTAGAAATGAACCTTCGAAGAAAGTTAACCTGTCCAAGGAACCTTTGTAATTCTTTCTTACTTGATGAAGGCCTAGCGTCAATGATGGCTTTAGCTTTATTCTGATCAATCTGTATCCCTTTCTTGTGCACTACATAACCCAAGAAGTTTCCAGATGATACGCCAAAAGCACACTTAAGAGGATTGAGCTTCAATTTGAACTTTCTCATTCTTTTGAAAGCTGCTTCTAAGTGAAACAAATGCTCCTCCATGGATTGGGATTTGACTACAATGTCATCAATATAACATTCCAAATACCCTCCAATGAGGTCATGAAAGATAGTGTTCATAGCTCTCTGATATGTAGCTCCAGCATTCTTCAGGCCGAATGGCATTTTAACCCATTCGAAGGTGCCAATATTTCCAGGACATCTGAATGCTGTCTTGTGGATGTCCTCCTCTGCAATGCAGATTTGATTATAACCAGAGTGTCCATCCATCATTGATAAAACTTGATGCCCTGCTGAACTGTCTACCAACAGATCCACTATAGGCATAGGGTACTCATCTTTCGGTGTTGCTAGATTTAAGTTTCTGAAGTCAATGCATATCCTCATTTTACCATTCTTCTTGACTACAGGCACAATATTAGATAGCCATTCAACATACCTGGCTGTCCTGATAAAGCCTGCCTTAAGTAGTCTAAGAATCTCCTCCTTGACTTTCTGAATTACTTCTGGACTCATTCTTCTTGGTTTCTGCTTGTATGGCTTGAAATTGGGCTTCATAGGGAGCCTATGTTCGACTAATGACCTATCAAATCCTGGTAGTTCATTATAAGACCATGCAAAGCAATCTTTATATTTCTTCAAAACAACCAATAACTGGTCTCTGTCCAGATTATTCAAACAAGCACTTATATAGGTGGGCTGTTGCATAGAACCTTCCCCTAAATTTACTTCTTCTAAGGGGTCCTGTATCTGAGAACTTATTGAAGCTTCTTGCTTGGTTTCTTCTACCCTCGAAGCAATCTTCTCGCCTTGTTCTATTCCCAGGTTCTTTAGTTCAACATCTTTACCCTCTTCCTCATAGACAAAGTCTGTCCATAAGGCATCCTCTTCCTGTATTTCCTGGACTTTTGTTTCAATGTCCAATGCACAGTACTTGCCAAGGGTCAAAATTCTGACCCGCTGCTGTTCCTGTTCACAGCCAATTATCATGGCTTTTCTCTCTTGCTCCTGTACTTTCTGGACTATGGCTTTTACATCCAATGTTGAGAATTTAATTAGAGCCAAAGACTTGGCTTCTTGTCCTTCATCTTTTTGCCTACAACCAGGCATCATTGTCATCCTTAATGACAATCTCTTCATCAGCACTTTCTTGGACTAAGTGCTTCAGGTGTGTCACTTCCTCATCAGCCGTCACTTCGGCTGAGCCATCAGCTTTCCTCAGTATGCTGAGTGGTGTTACACCCTCAATATACAACTTGGCCTCTGCAAAGTCTGCACAAGCTATGAAGGGTTGAGGATCTGCATCAATTTCCTCCGTCTCTCCATTGCCTAAGGCCATCATAATCTTTTGATGCAAAGAGGAAGGCACACATTTGTTAGTGTGGATCCAGTCTCTCCCAAGTAAAGCATTGTATTTAGCATTACTGTCGATTACGAAGAATGCTGTCATGCAGTCCCTGGTTCCTACACTCAAGTTAATGGGTAGAATCCCCTAAGCCATCTGTTTGTCTCCAGCAAAGCCAGCGATGGTTGTGCTGGTTGGAATCAACCTGGGATTCCTTTTTCCTAGTTTTTTCAAAGAAGATTTCGGTAGTAAGTTCAGTGCTGCCCCATTGTCTATCAGGACACGGTTCAGTTGTATCCCATCGAAGAACGCTTTGATGTACAACGGCTTGACATGTTGTGTCATAGAATTCGAAGGATACTCAAAAGGATATGAGAGGTTAATGCTCACCTCTTCCTCACTCTCGTATTCAGTCTCCATTGAGGTAGCCATCCTAGGATCATCTTGTACCATACTTACTTGCGAGTCTTCACTAGAAACAGGAATAGGATCCATGTCTTGGTCATCTTGATTCTCATTTCTAGCTTGGAACTCATGGGGCAGTATGTGTACCATATTGACTGATACTGGAGGAAATGAGCCAAATTGGATGGCTGGCTGTACCTGCTTCCTCTCTTGGCCACCTTCAGTTACTTCAGCAGCATCCTCCATGCTGCACTCTGGTACTCCGTTGTTAGTAGATTCCTTCGAAGGATCTTTCTCGACTGGTTTTTTGACCAAAAATGTTTGCTCAGCCATGAAGGCTTCGAACATTCCTTCCTCCATCATTTCTTTCTTCTGGCTTATGCCATTCTCTTCTTCTGTCCCGCTATCACTCTCCATCAGAGCTTTCTCCAATCCTGCTAAGCTACACTTCTCTCTGGCTTTTAGTTCAGAATGAACCTTGGCCAATTGTTCTCTGCTGCAACCCACTTTGCTTTGTAAAGTCGGCTTGGGAGTATGGTCGGACTTTGGAGTTTTCTTTCCTTCTGTCTAGACCAATGAAGAGCTCTCTCCATTTTCTTTTATATCGTTCTGGTACTGAGTGTACCTGCGCTGAATCTTTCTCCTTTGTGATCTTGAAATAACTGGGACCATATCTGGTTCCTTTGTCTTTGGGTGTTTAAGCAATACCCAATTATTCGGAGCCACCAAAGGAGGCTTGACCATCCTGCCTTGGATTCCAACATCTCTCCGGGTAGGCAGTTCCCTGGGTTTGTTTTGCATTACAAACCAGTCTGGGACTCCAGGTACCCACGAACTTGCTGACTCAGATGTTGAACTGCTTTTTTCGACCTTTGAAGCCATCTTCGAAACTGGCTGTGGAGATAAGTGTTTGGCTCTAACCTCATGTTTTGAACTTAATTCAGACCTTCGATGAAGGTAGCCACTTTCTGTCCTGCGTGAGGCTGGTCTAGGAGGCCAATCCCTGGCCTTGATCCCATGAAATGAGCCTCTCTCCAGTCTTCTTTCAGAATGACTGCTCTCCATTCTGTAATAGTTAGGCGGCCTAGATTCATGTAAGGGTCTCTTGTCCTTAGCATGCATTCTATCCATTGCAGGCTCAACCACCAGTGGTCGCTGCCTATCACTAGCCGGATACGGCCTTTTGTTGTAAGCGTTGGTTGATTTAGGACGTCTCTGAACATCCCTGTAGTATTGCTTCCCATCAATTGGAAGCCCTTTCAACCATTTATAACTCAGTCTGCACTTGGGACACATCCTCTGCATTACAGCTGCTTCCAAGGAATCATCATCCAGTACTTTTTCATTAGAGTGTTCCTTCTGGTGTGAGAAACCTTGTCCAATAGCTGGTGGGTTTTTAGTGTCCTTCTTGGTAGTTGTCTGGTTGGCAATATGCATCTGCACATTGACCTCTTCCAACTCCTGCAGAGATAGATTCTGGAAGTTTGGTACAACTACATTAGCTGTATTTTCTCCAACTTCTGGAAACGGATTACTGTCGATCCCCATGGCCTTTTCTGTTTTGGCTGGGAACTTCAAACTTCCTTTCCGAATTTGTTCTTGGATCCTGTCTCGAAAAACAATGCAGTTTTTAGTCGAGTGAGACCAAGAGTTATGCCATTTACAATATACTTTTCCTTTAAGTTCATCTGGAGACGGCAGTTTTACTCCTTTGGGTAACTTAAGGAAGTTGGCCGCGAGCAAATGATCAAAAATATCATCTGCTTTTGTTAAATCGAAAGAGTACTTCCTGTGAAAGTCTTTCTTTTTAAACTGCTGGTCAATTGTTGTATCCTTATAAACTAATGCCTCACAGATCACAGGATCTTTGCCTACAATCTCTGCTGCATCAATCTCATAATTAGGATCTCTATAATATGTCTTGTATGATGCATTATTTCGATCTTGTTCCTCCTCTAGTAATGCTTCATATCGAGACACCTTATATGTTAGTTCGACCAAATCTTTGAATTCAGTTGAGTCAAACTTCTTTCGAAGCCTGAACTCTAAACCGTTTTGAGCCAATCTTACGAATTCTGGCTCTGGTAGGATGACTCTACATTTATTTCGAGCCCTTTTAAACCTAGCAATAAACTGAGTAGCTTTCTCTTCAGGCCTTTGACTCAATCTGGCCAAGTCTGCCATGGAAACCTCTGGCTCTGACTGGAAGAATTGGGCATGAAATGCCTCTTCCATTTGTTGCCAATTTTGAATGGAGCCAGGTGTAAGGTTGATGTACCATACAAACGCTCCCCCAATTAGAGAATTTGGGAATAATCTTAGTTTCATATAGTCATGATTAGTAAATTCACTGCATTGGGCAGCAAATCTAGCAATATGCTCTATTGTTGATTGATTCCCAGTCCCATAAAAAAGGGTAAAATCTGGTATCCTGAACCCCTTTGGGTATTCATGTACCCTATCTACCCATTCTGGGTATGGTTTTCTGTATATAGGAGTCTGGACCCCCCGAGCCATCGGTCCACACATCTCCCTAACAATATCAACAATTTGGTCCCTAGGGACCATATTTTGTGCCTGCTGAACCACTACTGGAGGAACGAACACAGGGTTTGGTGGACAAACTTGTGCTTGTGGTCCTCTTGGTCCATAAGGTAGTACATTTGGGACTGTTTGTCCCTGTGGTGCAGGTTGCTGTTAGGGGTATGGGAAACCCCTTTGGGCCTGACCCGCGAAGGGACCAGCGAAGGGTACTGGAGCAGGTGTTGTGTCTATTCCATTTACAGGCCAGCCTTCCAACCCCCCGGGTGTAAATTCGAATAAGGGATTAGTGTACCCCCTTGTGCCAGGTATGGCTTCGAACATGGGATTTGTAACCATTCTTACGCCAGTTTCTTATACTTGACCAGATCCACCAATTTGTGTGGCTTCATTGTTGAGTACTGAGGCATTTTGGCCTACTACAGGCCTCGAAATAGGTTCATACCAAGACTAAGGTGATGGTCTTTCATGGTTCTGATTACTAGTTTGACCATTAGAATGTCCATTAATTTGCATAGGCTGTTTATCTCTAGCCAATCTTTGCTGAGGGACATTTAAAACTTCCTCTGTGTGTCTTGTATTAGTTAGTTGGTGGTTATCCATTCGATCCAAAAAGGATGTTGCCCACCTTTCCATTGTATTAATTAATTGTTGTCCCATAGCATCTACTAGACCATCCCATGGATTTGTTGGCTGAGTAGATGGAACAGTGGATGGTCCAATTCCTTGGTTTCGTCCAATATTATGAACATATGGTTCTTGTCCAGAAGTACTGGTCTGTTCGACCATAGGTTCTGATAACATGGGAGTTTCCATAGGATGTGTTACCACATTATCCTCTGGATTAGGTATTTCAACCTCTCTTTCTACGCCTTCTTCCAGGCGTTCATTTTCTCCTTGTCATCTTCGTCTAGCCATTTTAATTAGTCCCACTGGGCGTGCCAAAAATATATGTTGGCTTTTTGGCTTTCGAAGGGTATTTTTGTAAATGCGAGCGTGCCAGCAAGGATCAATCAGTCCTTACAGAAATTATAATTGCCAACCAATTATCAGACGATTGTGTTTTAGTTCTTTCAGCCTCAATGAAGAGGACTTTTACTGGTGGCTTGACTTAGGAGAAATTAAGCGAAATAGCAGTTAAACAAAAAGCAATTGAAGTATTTCATTAAAATGAAAACTTACAATGGTCCCAACTCAGCCTCGTAGAGATTTACAACGATAATCTACTTGAATCTACTTGAAACTACTCCTATAAATGAAGTGCCGAACAGGTATTTAAAGTGCAGGAATGTAAAGACTGGAAATGTAAAAACTGGAAAGGAAAATGTATAAAGTAAGACTGGTTTGTATGATCTGAGTCTGGGGGCTTTTTTTGGGGACCTCCTTGCTATTTATACTCTTCAAGGATAACCATCGAACTGCACTTCAAACCGTCGAACTGCTCCTCCATGATCGCTGATCATGCTGCCTTAGAAGTAGTTCCACTATGCCATCACTTGCAGTTGGGCTTCCCTCCTGTATTTGAATTTGAATATGAGTAACCGTTGAAGCCACGTCACCTTGTATCTCTTTACTGATCCAGTGCTACTCAGATCACGTGAGAACCAATTTTCAATGCCACGTGGACGATCAGGATCGAAGACTTGAGTAGTCTCCCAATATTGCCCTTACTTTGCCACGTGTCGAACTGTAATTGGCTTTTACAAAATATGTAGCCAACAAAAACATAATTGGTTGAATAATTTTTATTTTATTAGCTAAGATCTGCACTAAATCTATCTGAATTTTTCATGAATGATCTATGTACAAACATCTAAAAAATTGGAAGAACAAATTATCAAAATGAGTTTTGACCTGTAAAGAAACGTCGTCCTAATATTTATTTTTAAACAGTTTATATTTTTTCTGTGTAACTTGCGTGACACTTCGTATATTCTTATATTTTTTAAAATGACAACTCATTCTATTCACTTATTTGTTATTCAATTAAGTTTTATATTTATATAAAGTTACAATACAAATCTACATCAATTAATATTTTTTTTCCTAATCCAATCATTTATCAAATTAAAAATATTTATTTTTATTTAAAAATTAAAATTAACTTATTGTGTTATAAAACTTTATCTCTTTACTATGTTATAATTTAGTATTTTGTAAACTTATTATACATAACTTATTTAAGTTATATTTTTTATTACACAATAAAACTACTAATCACTCTGTTTGGTTTTGATTTTTATAATTCAATTTTCAGAAAATTCTACTTTTTTGTTTTCCGTATTTTTTGTTTTCATTGAATTTTTTTAATATTTTAAGCAATTTTTTTAATTTTTAGACACACCTAACATAAATACACTTAAAAAGTATAATATTTGTGAAAAAAATTTACTAAATACCAAAAATACAAAATATATATATATATGAAAATTCAGTATGTTTTTCGTATTTTTGTATATTTAATAATTTTTTAAAATATTTTTCACAAACATTTTACTTTTTAGATACATCTAAGTAAGGTGTATCTAAAAAAAAAATTTGCTTAAAATTTTAAAAATATTCACTAAAAACAAAAACAAAAAAAGAAAAAGAAAAAACTTAATTTTCAGAAAGTTGAATTCAAAAAATTAAAACCAAACACAATGAATATTTTCTCTTCAATTATAAATACATATAGTTTTAGTTAGCTCCCAGCAAAACCAAAAGAAAAAAAGCTTTATTTTGCTAATTACAGTCAATGAATGTCATATATGAAACCCACATTAATCATCAAAATTTGGAATGTCGCGAAAAAAATTTGAGAAAAAACTATCATCCAATTCTATGTGGAAGATATCCGGAGGAATAGGCCCTGGAATCTCCCACAAGCACGACTTGAACAATTTTCTAATACAAGAGGAGAGTTTAATTTTTCGCATCTTTTTCTGTCTTTTCTCTTCTTTTTGTTGTTCCAACTAGGAAACTTTTCTATTCTTTCATCATCTGAAGGTATTCTTTTCAGGATATCTGATGAATTTGGAACATCCAAAGCAACCCTTCTAAATTTTTCTAATTTTAGAGTATCTGAAACTGTTGCTTCGGAGACATCAGATGAATTTGGAACATTCAAAGTAACCCTTTCCTTCGTAATAAACGTCACCGTCTTAGTTCTGAATTGCCGGGCTATCGATTGCGAATGGAAACCAAGATAAGGTTGATTCTTAAAATGGCTTAGTTTTTTCGATGGTCTTCCTCTCGGTTTCTTAGCTATTGGTTGCGAAGCAACACTTAAGAGAAGTTTATTGTTATGGTTGTTAGGCTTCTTCGGTGGTTTTCCTTGACCACGGTGCATGATAGGTCCACTCTATCTAGAACTTGGAGAAATATTAATTCAAAGTAAATTCTTCAATGATATATAACTAGAAAGGGTTTGTTTGAGGCTTCAACAGGGTTTGGAGAGAAGTGAAAGCGAGAGTTTATTTTATAAACATGGAATTGTTTTTATAGAAATAGAAGTAGTAATGTTCGAATCTTTAGGAATTCAAAATCCTTTCTTGTCAAACAAGACTTTGGAATCCATAGCCTCATGGGATTTCCAAAAAAGAGACACATATCAACACGTCCTTCCAAATTTGATGATGTGTTGCCAACCCATTGTTATATAATATGACATTTGAGTCCCTATTACGCCAATACAATGGAAGTAAGGCCCTGTTTGGAGAGTGTACTTTTTAGCCAAAAAATCACTATAAATAGTCAGACTACTCCCTCTACTTATATATATATATATTTTTTCATTAAAGTTTAAAAAACCAACTAAAATAATTAACTTTCAAATTTTATTAAATAAAAGGGCAAACTTATCTCTCTCAAAAAAATATAATGAACCCATAAATTTGCCATAATATAATTAGAATTCTTTAAAATTTTAATTCACATAATACTTAACTCCATTTTCATTAATAATACATTAATCATATAAATAAAAAAGGACAAATTACACAAATAGTCCCTATAGTTTGGGGCTTGCGTCACTTTGGTCCCTGACTTTTCAATTGTAACACATTTGACCCTGAATTTTGAATCTTGTTTCAAATAATGACAATTGAATATATAATTATATTTTTCAAGGGTAAAATTGTCAATTTGATAAAATATAAATTAATTTGATAAAAATAAATGTCAAACAAATATTTTTGAATTTTTAAAAATTATTTCTACCTACTAAAAATAAAATTATGTAAAATTGATAAATCTTTTAGACATTTATTTATTTTTTTTACCAAATTAATTTTTATTATGTGTTTGAACTATGATCGTGTAAAATTAATTTTAAAAAATTAATCATGTAATTTTTATTAATTTTACATAATTTTATCATTAGTGGATAAAAATAATTTTAAAAAAATTAAAAATATTTTTTTGACATTTATTTTTATCAAATTAGTTTATATTTTATCAAATTGACGATTTTACCCTTGAAAATCTAATAATATTTTCAATTGTCCTTATTTGAAACAAAATACAAAATTCAGGATCAAATGTGTCACAATTGAAAAGTCAGGGACCAAAGTGACATAAGTCCCAAACTATAGGGACTATTAGTGTAATTAACCCAATAAAAAAATAATATTATCATATCTTTGACACTATAATTTATATTTTGTTTTTGTATTTTCACACTATTTACGTTAGTTCCAATTAGTAAGGGAGATCAGTGTAACTAATACAAAAATTTATAGAACTGCTAATGTCAATGTAATTTACCCTAAATAAAATTAATGTAATGATAACATACCATACAATAAATTTGGTCACAGTGTTCTCAAAAACAATAATAATAATAAAATAAATTTGGTCACAATAGGATTACTGTTCACCAAAAAGCCGAAAAGTGCAAAAATAAAAACTGAGTTTATACAAAATTTTCATTTGCAGGAAACAACATGAAACTGAATATGCAACAGAAAAAATCTAAATACATGAATCAGACATAACCTCTCGTATAAGGTGGAACCCATTAAATGTGTGAGTCCCACCCCGTCTGAAAGGATTGAGTTTGATTACACTCCACAAATGGGAAGAAGAGTAAGAAAAACTACCAGACATTTCAGGTATACAAAATATAACCTAAACTCAACTGGCAATCAATGAATGATACAAAAGCAATCCATAAGTAGTTGGTACAGAAACTAAAGCACAATTGTCACCCCACTTTGAAAGGAAAAAAACTAATTGGTTTTAAAGGACAAAATACTTTTATCATGTAATGCTATAAGATCCTGTTACATGACCAACTATGATGTTTGGAAAACAAGCTGTGAGACCTACTTGTGTTTATCTTGTCCTGTTCCTGAAGACGGCTCTCCTCCGTTCTTGGGCTTTGATGGGGCAACCTTGGCAGGAGTCGAGTGCTCTGACTGAGAGAATTGGATCAAGATCTGCATAAGGAATGTGACAATGGCTAACCCAATTGCCGAGAATGCCATACCCTTCCATGTGGATAGAAGTGAAGTCCACTGAAAGAATTTTAAGGCCCCGAAAATGAGCAGACATGCCCAGGAGATAACGACCTGTTATTCACACAGATTGGTCGTTATTATTAGTTTGAGAAACAACCCATGCAACCTTAACATATATGCAACCTTAATAGAACAGATATATATTACCACAAGAGACTTTATTGGCCGGCCCATATCTTGTTCTTGCTCCCTGAAAATGTTGTCAACTTTGTGCTTGTCCAATAACTTATCCTGGTAAAGCCAAAACCAATTTGTGAAGAAGTTACAAAAATTAGACAAAAAATCACATAATATGCAACCAGACAAACTACTCATGAAGGTGTCATTTATCAGTGTTACAAAGCTATTCCGGAAGTCATATACATAATTATATGTACATGTGCGTGCGCTTGTTTCCATATAGCATCTAGCTTAAGATATTTTTCCGAGGAAAAACAAACAAATTGAGAAACCCACTAAAATGCAACAGGTTACAACACAGGATGAAGAAGAGTGTGCACCTTGGCCACGAACATATCTCTGCACCATTGGGCAACAGCATCATCTGTTTCAGGCAAATCCTTCATTAAATGCCGCTTGAGGTGCACATGCATCTGCATGATAGTGAATAATTAACACACCATTTAGGGTAAACTACCAATAGGTCCTAATAGTTGGACTTAATTCCTATCAAGTTCTATTGAAAATAAGTTCTAATAAAAATGTTGTTAAAAATAATTTTTTGTAACAAATTTTTACATATGTTGATAAAAATTAACAATTGACGACTTTTTTTTGTCATGTTTTTATAAATTGTCACTAAAACTTACAATTAGTGACGTTTTTCTGTGATAAAATTTTCAAACTGTCATTGAAAGTTGAAATTTAGTGACTTTTTTTGCGATTTTTTTTAAACTGTCGCAAAAACTTATAATTAGTGACATCTTTTGTGGCAAAAATTTTAAATTGTCGCTGACAATTAACCATTAGTGACGTTTTTTTAACAGTGTTTGATGAAAACGTCATTAATTCTCACAGAACTTATTGGACAATAAGTTCACTTATGAGGACCTACACGTAAGTCTCCTAACATTTGTACATATAAACCATGCATCTTAATATCGTGAGAAATTTCTTCAACCAATAATTTATTCCATCATGCTAATGCTATGCAGTTAATCACATAATCGAGTTATCACTAATATGTCTTTCAAATTGGAAAAAGGAAAGAAAAACCAGGATCGTGTGATGCTTCAAATTGAAATTCCCACAATGTTTGGGATGCTGGATGGCTGCATATAGCTCTTTCTTTCTACGATACTATTCTTTTCTCACGCCAAAACTGATCAAGCATTAAAGACCCATTAGTAAGTCCAGTGAAATGTCTACAATGTTGAGACTAATTTTGTTTGATATGGTAGGATAAATAGGAAAGTGCCTGTGGGGGAAGGATAACTCATTTACAACTTTTAAATGGTTCCTTTAAATTTTCTTGGCTGCTTATATGTACATATCAAGAAACGAACTTGCAGGTTCAAAAAAAGCACCAAGTTGATTGATCTTGAGAAAGTTCAAAATTCTACCTCGCATCATGAAACAAGATCAAAATAACTTGGGAACCACAACACAACCGACAAGTTTCAAAATCACATGTGCAAACTTTTATAATGCCACTTTTAAAACTCACTACCATATACTCACCACCGAAGACTGCCCCTTAAAGAGTCTTAGCATTGTAGGTGGAGGCGAACTTTTTGGAATAGCAACAGTTACTTCATAAACGGCCGGAACAAATGACCGCATCTGACTTACTGCTGAAACAAAACCCTGAAAGCATATAAGTAGATTCTTTGTCAAACCCAATAATGTGCAAAATATCAAGCACAATCAAAATTGACACCTGACAAAATTTCATCAAGTAACAAACTGCAGGAGAGGTGAAGCCGTTATAATAACAGTAGTCTCATTTTACTACAAACACAGACATTGTAACATGTAGAAGCTAAGCTAAGAAAACCTTATAACAACCTCATCTGAGTATACATTTTTAATTTTAATTTTATTAAACAATTAAATGTATTACTATTATTTTTTGTGTTAAGGTTTTGGTGGCTCAAGACTCTTTTTTTCTTTTTCTTTTCTTTTCTTTTTTTTTGGTCTGTGTCAATTACAACTATTAGTTTATGTATTACTATTATTTTTTGAGGTCAATTTCCAGTCTTGTAACAAACAAGATTCCCCCCTCCACAGACTAAGGCCTCCAATGAAAAAAAAATAAAAAATTTCCAAAAGGATTAATTAGAAATATTTTAATCCAAAATGCATCCTCAAAGAGTTTCCCAATTATTAACCAATGAAATCACCAATCGATCACACTTTGAACTATTGAATTAAACATCAAATAATGGCTTTTTATACTAGCAAAGTAAACAAACTTGTTGAACAAAATTTTAGAAGCCTAAACCAAACTTAACCTGAGAGGAACATAACAAATTAACAACTCCAACTACAGAGATGAATTATAAATTTACATTTTCAGTGAATAAAAACTCTTGAGAAACCAAATTGCATTCTGAGGAACCCACTACTCAATGTTATATTAAGCTGAAATATAAACTGGATCCCAAAAGTATTGATTGGGGTATATTACAAACCCATCAATGTAAAGAACATGAGAAATGATACACATTTTAATCATGAAACTGTACAAGACTGAGTAAATATAATTTTGTTAGAGAGAGAGAGAATGGTTTGACAATTCTGTAGTTGTCTAAACTAGAAGCAATGTTCTCAGATACGTTCCAGGCAAGATATTCAAAAAAGAATTATTTTTGACACAAAAAATAATAATAATGGAAATCCAACCATAACATAGAAAAGCCCTTCGCTCGTAAGGCTTAAGCCTCCAAATTTAGCAACAAGCTAAAATCAGAAAGTGTGCACAATATCAATAGGTAGGTAGATATTTACAGACTAGATATTTTAGACACTTAAAATGGGAAGGAAGTTATTCAAAAATTAAAAAGATGAAAATGGATTCAAAGAGAAACCAGGAAACTACATCAGGGGGAAATGCAGCCTTCCATCTTATAAAGAGGTGAAATGAAAGTCTAACCTTGGTACGAGGAATCAAAACATTTCTAGGAACAGGCAACCCTGCTGAAGCTGCATACTCCTGAGCTGCTTCAAGCTTTGCCTGTGTAAAGCGAGTTCCTTCTACAAAAAGTGCCAACCAAAACGGCAGAGGGAAATCCTTTAACCGCTGAAGACCTGACTGCAGATTCAATCCCGCAAGATTCGAATAAGATCAATTAGGGCACCTTAAAAGCAAGCATCACAAAGCTACAAACACATAGCATTTGTTAAGAAATGTATTAAGTACACCCATACCTTTAAAGTGATTTCATCCTTAGCCCAGCTTCTTTCAAGAAATAGATACTCAGAAAACCACATAGACCAACCTATGACCTGCATATGTTGGATATAGCTTTATCCTTCCAAATACAACTTTGAAGGTATTGAGGTGTTCAAAAGACAAGGCAAATGATAATGAGTAAGGAACATGACAAGTAAACAATAATAAATCACGCAATTGAGGAGACAATACAGCCATGATCCAAACTTGTTATAATTTCATGTATTTTAAATACAGAACACAATAAACCTTCACTGAAAAGTAGTAATGCAAAAGGTGAGCAACATTTGTCATACTTGCAAAAAATTGTTGATCATACTTGCATATAAAAATTGTAAAAAGATCACTTTCTGACTATTATGTCAACTTTTCTGCTTTACGTCCTTAAATTTTTCATGAACTTGATTCTCCCCTCACTTACAAAATATACCATTACTATGATAATATGTAACAAACAAGGCCCACAAACTGCGTCAGAGCACCAAATTCACCAATTAACAATGCATTGATCTTTCAAGACAAAAGGCCACTCCATCAAGAACTGAACTGTCAATATTTGAATTTAACTAATTAACCTAAAATACTTCACTTAAACCACACTTAGAGACCATGTCAAGTTAAGATTCTTACCGGAAGGAATTTTGATGATTTCTTCATTACAGCTAATGCACTACCAAGGCAACCTGCTCGCTGTTATAAGAATTTTGACAAATAATCAGTGGAAATCATAATTTCTATTATAAATAATAAGTGGAAACATAGTACAGAGCAAAGATTACAACCAAAACAATCTAAACAAACAATCTAAACAAAACAGTATAGCAAATGTCAAACACTGTCATTTGCAAAAAAAAATATGCTTACTCTGCAAACATGAGTATGCCTCTATACGTCTACTTACATAACTAATGTGCATAAGCATGTCTGTGCTTGTGCATGCACATACATAAAAAAACAAATAAATAAATAAAAACTGCATGTTAGATAAGCACCTGAGCCAAAACCCATCCAACAAGCCAATCAATGTCGCTTTTGTGATTAGAGACAACAAGTGCATGTTCTTTACCTAGAAAATATGCCAACATAAGACAACAAAATAAACTGCTCAGTATATTCCAGTAAAAAAGAACACTTATCTCTCAGATAAATAGAAGCATATTGTACTCAACCAATGAGCAGTCGTTACCCATTAATCGAAAAGTTTCTGAATCTGTGAAGAGTTTAATCTGCAGCCAGAAGTAACTAACTATCAACAAGAGGAATTGTTTAGTCTTGTACTATATATGTGAGCCAAATAGTTTCTCTTAATTAAAGAGCAGCTGCACACTTATCACCTCTTTGTCTCCAACTCAGAAGTAAACTATAAACAGTGTAAACATTGAGATTGCCCATCAAAAAAATTTCTTTTTTTAATCAAGTGCATGTACCAAAGGGTTCTGCCCAACAGCAAGATAACTGTTGTAGTAGTGGGAAATTATAACTGGTTCAGTCAAAACAAAAATGCAACCTAGCTTATCCCAAAACAAAAAACATAAACAGAAAAAAATCAATGTACTTAACATGAAAAATACACAAACAAGCAAATGGGGATATGTTATCACCTTAACCCCTGCCCACCAATCAACAATCCATACGAGCTCCAGCCACAACAATTCTGCCACTACTCTGTTAATTTTTCTGTATGTATTCTTCGACAATGGCCGAACAAGTACAAAACAAATTGCCTGAAAAGAGCGATCTTGCAATCCATTAGATTAAGCAAGTCAGTGTTTCTCTAACCCCTCCCCCCTTTTCAACCCATCCCCCACAGATGGGAGGAGAGAGATGGAAAGAAGAAGAAAAAAAATGTGTAAACGAATGATAAAACCTAAGAACACTTGCAAGTTTACCAATTTTCTTTAAACCCTTTTAACAAAAGCAATCAACTTGCTACAAAACCTAGTACTTCATAGCTATCACAAAGAAGAAGTAAAAGCAGCGAAAATTCCAATAAAATTTGAAAAAAATTCACAGAAACCTTGGAGATTCAAATGAAAAATTGAGCAAAACTTGACAAATTAGAACCAAACTTAACAGATAAAACCTAAGAAAACACCTGCAAGTTTACCAATTTTCCATGAACTCCTTTGATAAATGCAATCAACTTGCATCAAAACCTAGTAATCCATAGCCATAAGTAAAAGCAGCGAAATTTCCAACACAAACCACCAAAAAACGCAGAACCCATGAGAGATACAAGCAACATTTGAGCAAAACTTCACAAATTAGCAACCAATTAGCTCAGTCAAATTCAAACATTCACGACAAACTGACGCATCGAATTCGAAAGCTTTGATTTTACCTGGATGAGATTGACGACGAGACCTGAGAGAAAGAAGAGAACGCCCATCGAGACGATAACAGGTCCCGCTGGAATCGCCATAACACAAGTGCGAGAGAGAAAATGGTGAATTTTTAGAGAGAGAAAAGTTGGGATTTTCTCTCCGAAGAACAGAGAGAAACTATACAAATACGAATATAATTACTGTAGTGTATGTGTGTGCGCGCGCGTGTGTGTGGATATATAAGGATTTTATTTTTATTTTTTTAAGTGTAAATGGGTTTGATTTAAACGCACCCAATGTTTTGGTTTCACACCCCATTTTTTCATTATGCCCCCTTTGCCAATTTTTTTATTTTTATTTTTAATATCTCAAATAATACATATTTTATATATACACCCTTAATCACTCATCGGTGTTTTTTTATTGTTTCATCGTCATTGCCAGTCTCGGCATCGTCTCATACTTAGTCATTAGCTCCCTCACTTCCATCTTTTCATCTCATTTGCCGCTGCAAAACCCCAATTCAAATCCCTTTCTCGTTATAAACCCTCTATTTCTCTTTTTCTCTCTAAAAACCCTAGATTTTCCAATCTAGTTTTTTTCCCCTCTCCCCTCCGATACCTTAGATCAAAGATCTAGAGTTTCAGTGAATAAATAAGGAGGAGGACGAAGGGGGCTTTGAAGGGAAAGAGGTGTTAGGATGGGGCTTTGAGCAGCAACGGAAGATGAAAAGGTGGCGACATTAACGAGGAAGAGGTTGTGATGGTGGAGGAATAGAAGATAATGACAACGATTGAGAGGAGGTTGCAGCGATAGAGAATAAGGTGGAAAAATAGAGTTGAAGGCGTAAACGTGAGAGTAATGGTTGTAATGAGAAAGAGGCTAAAAAGGACTTTCTGAATATAATAAGACTAGCCGGGGATCTTATTGAAGTTGGGGAGTAGAAGTTGGAGTTAATATTAAGATTTGGTTAATTTGATAATCTAATTTAGGGATAAAATATTTAATATACATATATATTGAGGTGTCCAACCAAATAAATAAATTTAGAATCACCCAACGATGATGACGAATAAGAGGAGACGGGAGGGTGAGAGACTGGACGCCATAAATGTCGTTTCCCATTTATTGATGATATGTAAATAGAAAATTTGTATAAAAAATCTATACATAATGACATGGAAGATTTGTATCTACTCATTTCAAATATTAAAAAAAAAAAAATTCATTAAAATAATTTATAATTTTTAAAATTCCCTGTCACATTATTCTTATAAGACTTTTTTAATAAATTTTTATTTGCAAATCCTTTTTAATAAATTTTTATTTGCAAATCACTTTCCTTTCTCAAATGGAGGCTTGGTATCGAATAGGATGCTATGCACTGGGTCGGGTTGGATCCGAACTATACTTGGCCGTTTGTCCAAAGGGTACAAACAAGAAAGGGAACAATTAATTTCGTCTCGATCTTATCATAAATATATTTGATATTATTATAAAGTTAAGTTACGGATCAAATTTGATTCCAATTACTCAAAAGTGGTCAATCTGTATTTTTTTATTTTCAGGGCAAATTATATTTTCAATATTTGTAATTTGATTTAAATTTTATTTTGATCCTTGTTGAGTTAAATTGAATAATTTGATTCATATACTCTAAATCTAATTTCAATTTGATCATTATATTTAAGTCAGAAATTAAAATTAATAATTTTAAGATACTTATAGCTTTTATTGATAAGTTACAACTTTTCGTTTAGTCCTCATATGAAAATATATTACTTTAACCCAAAAATCACTAAAAAGTCAAAAAAAAAAAATTAACTTGTACAAAAAAAAGTTTAAAAAGATTCATTATCATTCATTTACACAAATTAAAAAAGAGGGATGCACCAATAAATCTCAAATTTGTATCTTATAGTCCATTTGGTCCTATGAATTTTCTTATGAACCGTTAGGTCCTATCCCAATGTTAATGACCATTAAACATCAAACATCATCATTGTCAAAACAACATAATCATTATCAAAACAACATCAAACATCACAACATCATTATCAAGACAACATCAAACATCATCATCAAAACAATATCAAACATCACACAAACATCATCAACTACATCACCAACATCACTAAAAAACATCATCAAACATCAACAAAAACCAACAACATCAAACATCAACAAAACATCATCAAAAACATCAATAACATCAAATATTAACATAACATCATCAAACATCCGATGTTTTTAATGTTTGTGGGTGTTTCAAACATCAGATTCATTTTAAAAAAATCATCAAATCATCATTAAAACATTAGATTCATTTAAACATCAGATTCAAACATAGATTAATTAATCAAACATCATAATCATTGATGTTCTTCAACACATTGATGTTCTTGAATGTTGGATTTGTGATGTTCTTCAACCCCAATTTTCAGACCTACTCCGGCAATGCCCAAACCGCCTGACCTCCACATCTATTTTTCATCTCTATAAATACACTTCTTAGAAAACCCACTTTTCCATCTCCATCGATCTTGAAGAATCGTTTGATTTTGATCTCCGGTTCCTTCCCTTCCTTGGCCCTTTTTATCTTCTTCCTTATCGCTCTCTCTCTCTCACGATCCCCAAATCCACCACCATACACTATCGCCTCTGCAGATCTGGATTCTCTTCGCTCTCTCTCTTAATGTCAAACTTCGATTTCGGCCTTCGATCTTGAAGAATCGCTTGATTTTGGTATGATTTGTACGATTCTCGACATCAAATACAAGTTTGAAACAAAAATCTTCAGATTTTGGGATCTAGACTTCGATTTTCTTTCTGTGGACTCTCTAGCAAGTTAGATGTTTTTGATGACGATGTTGTTTGGTTGTGATGTTTGATCTTTAACTGCCGAAACAAAAAGAACTTCCCGATCCGATTCTTTTGAATATTGATGTTGTTTTGATGATGATGTTCTGATGTAAAAATAGGACTAATTGGTGTACAAGAAAACTCTTAGGACCAAATGGTTTAACTTTCCTCCATATAGGATTTATGGGTAATTTTTCTATTAAAAAATCACTTGCAAATATATTATTTTTTTATTTATATTTTAATCTAAAAAATTAAAAAATCACTCATGAATAACTTCCCAAACGGGTCCAAAGAGTGTTGCCTTCATTTACAGTGTGTACATGATGTTTTGGGTATAAAATTCATCTACTCTTAAATTAATGGATTTTTAATTACAATATTATATTTTGAATGGTTTATACAGTAGGGAGGGAGTGAATTAAAAATAAAAGGACAATAATTTATTGGAGAAGGGATCCACAGAGGTCCTAAATAAGCAACCCACATGTGCAATTTTGTCAGGGAGATATGTAGGTAATAAACAATATTTAATAACATGTTCACGATCATGGACCATAGCTACTTAGTCCAATATATTTTTTTAATGATAAGAATATATTTTAATGACAAAAATAAATTATGTTTTTGAATTTTTTTTTCATTTGTGCCTCCAATATCGGACAATCACCAGACCGCAAGAAAGTTTCTGAAAAAGTCACAAGTGACAGCAAGTAATTGCTGGCAAAGGCAATGAAAGTGCGGCCATGATATGGATAGATATATAAGTAATTTTAGAAATTTTATCAAAAATTTTATTAAATGTCTTATATGGGTGTGAGACTCACACAATGTAGGTCACGTGTGACCACATACCCATGTGAGACATTTGGTAAAATTTTTAAAATCTCTAATATTTATGTAGATATATAGATTAAGTAGATCAATAAATGATACATAGATAAATAATGGTCATGACATGTGGATAGATAAATGACTTGAATAGATGGGCAAATAGTAATGAGTAAAATGATCTTTTAAATTATAATTATTTTTTTTATTCCAAAAATTTTAAAAATAAACCTCCACATGCTGCATTAAATTTTTACTCACATTGGTGGTTTGTAATTTGGCTAACATATCAACTCACAAAACAAAAATTTAGTAGGTACTGTTAAATTTTCTTTAATACAATATTTCATCACCAAAATAATAATAATAATAATAATAATAATAAAGATAATTATCTTTAGAAGTTTCTGGTTTAAAAATGTTTTGCTTGGTTGGCCAACCATATCTTGCATTGTTCAAGGTAATGAGGCCTTGTGTGAGACCTAACTGGGAAAAGTTATTATCATCTCCTAACTAACCAACGCATTGAAATCCAACCACCCCAACGACTTCAGCCTGCAAGAAAGTAATACAGAGGGTCCACTATTTATTTATATTTTTGATTCAAGGGAAGTAAATACAAGCTGAAAAGAAAGAAATTAGCTTGTTTGGAATATGTTATATAACTATATTTTTTTTTATCTTTTTATTTTATTTATGTTATATCATTTTTTATTTTTTTACATATATTTTTCATAAAAAATTAAAAAATATACTTATTTAAATCATTTCAAATAACTTGAATCTTGACAAACAACAAATGACCTAATCATGTCGGTAATTAGCATGCTTGCAATCTCACTAGGAGGGCCATTAAAAACTGCCAGAGTTCTTAATGTACAAGGAGCAAATATCCGTCGCTGTCCGTACTCCTTGTGTTCAAATTGCGCTTCACTCTGATCGACCTGAGAATACAATGATGGTGAGCTACCCGGCGGTGCACTGCCGAAAAACCCTCCGACGATCAAGTTAGCACACAGGGAAAGAGAAAAGAGAGCAGGCAAAATGGTAGGTGAGTTGTGATCATAAGATGTTCCAAACCTGAGTATGGGGGCGCAGCACCGTTTATATACTTTCTGTGCGCGCCTTTGCGTTCATTCACCTTTGGACGCGTGGACCTGCTCTCCTCTCACATTTTCCCACGTGTCAGCGCAAATACAGCTAAACACCACCTAACAAAACCGCCAAACGGCATTGGCGCGAACAGACAGCACAGCGCCACTCCATCACTCATCGACCGTGCCACTTCTGAGATATGTAATGCTCTAAACCGAGCTACGTCTAGCACGGCGCCACATCGTTACACCACGACCGTGCTAATTGTCCGGTTTCATTAAAGAATCTCACTGCGGCTTAGCCGTCCTCAGTTATGACCTAGCTCCTGCTCGATCAGACTGATCTGCAGAAGACCTAACCCGTCTAACTCAACAAGCGAATAAAGTTAACCGGGCTGACAATCCAATGTTACCCTGGCTAAATCGGACTGGGGCCTTGACCGAGCGCACCCCCACTTGTTTGGCCCAACTTAGCTCGGTCATTATCTCGGCCCAATACCAATTTAGGAAATCTCCCTCTCAATTGCCCCTTAATTCCTCTGTGCCAGCGTGACCGAGATTACCTTTTCCAGCCGAGATAACTAATCTGCTCGGTTGTTATCTTTAACTTATTCGCCATGCTAACTCCCTTGCTCGGCCACATCACTTGCTCAGTCGATATTTCGACTTTTCTGCCTCTCCCTTCAGTACTAACACCGGTCTTGTCACAGACACGTGTCATTTGCTCATTGGCCTTATGCAACCAACCCAGTCGTCACACGCCGTCACCTCGAATTTGAGTTTTTTGCACCTCTTCTCTCTTTATAAGCATGTCGCTCGCCCTTTCATGTTTCTTCCCATTATTCATTTTCTTCTCGAGCAATCCAGCGATCCAGTGATCCATAGCACCCAGCCTTCGTCTCTCACTCACTTTACTGAGATCAGAGCATTCCCGCAGGCCTATTTTGCTCCGTCGCCATCGCTAGGACCCCGTCTCACGGATTCGAACCATAATCCGTGCCTTAACATGTAAGTCTTCAATCCTTCATTGTTCTTCTTCTGTTATTCTTGCTTTTCTTGTGTACTTGAACTGTGACTGCCATAGTTGAATCTAGGGCATGATGACAGTAGGTTTTAGGGATTCGAATGAAGTTAGTCTAGGGTGTGATCACAAAAAGCCATTTTTGCCCCTTCGCCCTCGACACTGTTTATCATCTTCTGTGATGAACACGCGAGGATCTGGGACTGACCAGGCTACAAATCATCATTTGATCCAAAATCATAAGTGAACTGAACTAGTTCCAAGTTTATAGAACTTAGGTGAAAACTGAGTTAAGAAAGTGCCAGGCCGCTCGACCGGGCTAATATCTGGTCCGCTTCGAGAGACCGAGCTGTTGAGTTCACCCAATTAGGCTGAGGTGTTGTTGTGCCTAAAGTGACCGGGCTGAAGTCAAGCTTGTTTGCGAGATCGTGCTATCACCTACACTTGGCTTTTAATTGCAGAGTCCTAGGGGACCAGACACCAACACAAGGGCTCTCAAAGACCGAGCAGCCGTCGTGCAAAATTTAATCAAACCAATTCTGCCAAGCTGAACAAGTCGGTCCTTCATGGGGCATTACCGCTTCCTTGTAGACATGCCGGGTGCCCTCGCCACGTTCCGCAAGGAGTACGGCGTCCCCGCCGACGTACACTTGGAGCTCGATGAAGAGGGCATTAATCCATGGGGCAGATTAGAATCTTGCCCCTTCACCATATTAAGCATGATCGATGGAGGGTTACGCTTCCCGGTGCAGCCCCTCATGTGCGAATTCTTGAGACGTACTGGGCTAGCTCCCACCCAAGTATCTACCAACACCTTCAGAATCATAAACCGCGTAGCCGAGTTGAATAATTGGCTTGGTTTAAATCTGGGCCTAGCCGAGATCTTGCGTCAATACACGCTTGGTAGAACAAAAGACAGCTTCAACTATTACTTGAAAATAAGGCCGGGTAGGGAACAATTAGTGACCAGCACGCCGGACAAGGACATAAACGATGATGACTTTTTCTGGGTAACCGGTAACTACGAAACAGCTGATGTGCCTGGTTGGTACATCAGCAAGAACTTCGGTTCATCTTGTAAGCCCATCTTCCCAACTGATCTCTTTTACTAAAATTGTTCGCGCCGAGCTAATTACTTCATTTTTGTTTTGCAGCTATTGAAGAATTGCAAGCCAGTTACCAGTATCCCAACGAGGAGGCAATCAAGGCCGTGCTGAGATACCAGCACCGAGATTGCCACGATCTCCTCGGTTACGTCCCATTTTATCATTATTCAGCACCATGCAGGAGCAAGGTCACAAACTTTCTTTAAGCTCCTTCCCCCCCGCCTGACCCAAGTCTGCCAGAAGTGCCACTTATACGACTAACCGAGGAAGAAGAAATGGCAAAGAGGAGCAGGATTAAGAATCTGATTACCGCTACTTCCACCGAGCTACCGAGCATGCCACATCCTGCCCCCTCCGTTGGCCAGAGCTCGGGGACCGTGATCGCCCTTGCTTCCACGGCTGTCCTTCTTGAGTCCCGCCGCGCTGGCAAGCGAGCCCGGTTAGCCGATCCCTCAGCCGAGCTTGTAGTCAAGCTAAGCACTAAACAAACAGCGCAAGAAGCCGAGCCAACTACACCGTGGAAGCCGGAGCTCAAACACCGGGGCAAAGAGATCCCAGCCACCACGTCTGTCAAGGGGGACAAGGAGCACCTCCTGGCCTTCGACTTATCAAAGGCACTGTTGCTACCGAGCGACGTGACCGGGAGCGATCATGTTCTTGACACCCGGCTCATGAAATCAGCGGTCAAGTCCATGACGAGGGTACGTTTCGAAATCTTACCAAGTCCCTACTCAGTTAATCTTCCTATTTCGACTAATACTCTTCTTCTTACAAGCCATCCAGAAACAACACATGGTCATGGACCACATTGTCAACCTACGCCACAAGGTTACCGAGCTAAACAACGTCGGTAAAAATGTCTCTGCTGAGCTTGGCCGAGCTAAGGCTTCTCTTGAAATTGCCAACGTTGACAATGCCAGACTCCTTGGCCAGCTCGGAAGGGCTGAGCAAGAGAGGGACGCACCGAAGGCCCAATTAGAAGCTGAAAAACAAGGAAAGCAGGCTGCCGTGGATGAGGCCAACAATCTCGGTTTTAAGGAGGCTGAAGACAATTATATCAAGCAAGTCGAAGCCACCAAGGACATCTACTTCAAGTCTGGTTGGAAGACTGCTTGTGAAAAACTCGGCCAAGGATCTAAGACCGAGGTGTTTGCCTCCCCTCCCCCTGCCTTCCTAACGGCTTATCTGATACCTTATGCTAATGAAGTCTTCAATTCTTTGCAAGAAGAGGCGGAAGAAAAGGCTGAGGATGAGGCCATCCAAAAGAAGCTCGGTGAGAAAGAAAAGGCTGCGATTGTCGACCTGGAAGCCGCGACGGAGAGGGCTAAGGACGAGTTTACCGACCTCTTCCCATTAGCATAGTTTTTTTATTTGAATTTTTGTAACCAGGCTATAAGCCCCACCTTATGTACTAAAATTCTCCATCAATGAAAAGTTGTTCGCATTTCGCTTGCATTCTTGTAATGTATGTTGTTTTTCATTTTGCAACCGCGCTATACGTGCCCGGCATGTTACACACTGATTGAACCGAGAAAATTATCTCGGTCTTAAAAGACTGGGACAAAACATCCACTCGTCACTGACTTATAACCGGGCAAAATCGTCTTGGCTAAGATCCCAGAGTTGAATAATTTGTTAACTTCTTCGGCCGAGCAAAAATCATTTCGGCTAACGACTCAGAGTTGAACTAATCATCCACCCTAATGGCTGAGCAAAATCATCTCGGCTAAAATCACGGAATTTGAACAAAATGCCAACTCCATTGCCTGAGCAAAATCATCTCGGCTAAAAGCTTGGAGTTAAACAATTCATCAAACCCGTCAGCCGAGCAAAATCATCTCAGCTAAAAGTGCAGAGTTGAGCAATTCATCAACTCAACTAGCCGGGGTAAAGCATCTAAGCTAAAATCCTAGAGTTGAACAAATCATCAACTCTTCTAGCTGGGATAAAACATCTCAGCTAAAATCTCAGAGTTGAACAAATCATCAATGCTTTTAGCCGGGGTAAAGTATCTCGGCTAAAATCCTAGAGTTGAACAAATCATCAACTCTTCTAGCTGGGGTAAAACATCTCAGTTTTAGAGGCAGTTGCCCCTGGTGCACTACATTTCTTCAATCACAACATACTTCCTATGTAAAATAATTCGTTTATATTACATATTGCAATCATGAATTCACATAATGATTGAGAAGATTATATTGGTAAATGGAGGGGAAAACTTGTCCTTTTACAAAAAATTACATTCAAAAGATAGAGACTAAAAATAGTATAGCTTGAGATTGGCCGCGTTCCACGGCCGGGGTACACTTTTTCCATCCAAGTCCTCTAGGTGGTATGCTCCCTTGCCCGCCAGATCGATTATCCTGTAAGACCCTTCCCAGTTTGCCCCGAGCTTTCCTTTGCCCGGCACCAGTGTGTTGCCTATCACCTTCCTTAAAACCCAGTGCCCGACTTTAAACGATCTGGGGTGCACTGTTTTGTTGTACTTTCTGGACAATTATTGTTAATATGCGGCCACGTGGATTAATGCCTTTTCTCGGCGTTCGTCAGCTTGGTCCAATTCTAGAGCAATGGCGTCAGCGTTCACGTCGAGCTCAAAATTTTCGTTACAGATGGTGAGCATGCCAATCTCTAATGAGATGACTACCTCCATGCCATATGCCAAGGCAAAATGAGTCTCCCCGGTCAAGCGTCTTGGGGTTGTTCGATAAGCCCAGGGGACACTAGAAAGTTCCTCGGCCCACTTGCCTTTGGCTTTCTCTAGCCTTTTCTTCAATCCGTCTAGAATGGTCTTGTTCGATGTGTCGGCTTGGCCGTTAGACTAAGGGTAGACCGGGGTGGAATTGTAGAATTCTATTTTCAATTCCTCACAAAATCCTCTGAACAATCGTCCATCAAATTATGTGCCATTATCAGAGATCAAAGCCTTGGGGACGCCAAACCACGTTATCACGTTCTGCCAAATAAACTTCTTAACATCCTTTTCTTTGATTGTCGCCAAGGGCTTGGCTTTAACCCATTTGGTGAAATAGTCTGTCGCCGCTATGAAAAACTTGCGGTTGCCCGGCGCTGTTGGGAGTGGTCCGACTATGTCAAGCCCCTACATTGTGAAAGGCCAAGGACTCGTGAGGAAGATGAGCTCTCTAGTCGGCTAGTGAATTCGGTGGGCAAACTTCTGGCATTTCTTGCATTTTTTGATATATTTCTGTGCATCTACCTGCATGTACGGCCACCAGTATCTCTGCGAAATAGCGCGGTAGGCTAAAGATCTCCCCCTGATGTGGCTTCCGCCCATGCCTTCGTGGATCTCGTCAAGGAAAGCCTCCACGCTGTTTGGATGAACACACTTGAGGTATGGACTGGTAAATGACTTTTTATACAAAGCGCCAAATAGAGAGAGCCAAAACCGCTTAGACTTTATCTGGACTTTGTGTGCTTCCTTTTTGTCGGTTGACAGGATCTGTTCTTTAAGGAAAATGATGATGGGGTTCATCCAAGAAGAACAATACTTCTGTCTGCTCCGAGTCATCAATACTGGGTCTTGGAAGGAACTCAATCAAGAGAGGGTTAGGAATTGATTTGTTGTTCATGGAAGCTAGGCCGGCCAACTCATTTGCTCGGCCGTTATCTTCACGGCCAATTTGTTAGACTCTTATTGCTTGGAATTTCTTGATGTGTTCTCTCACTACGGCTTGGTATTTGATCATTCTGTCATCTTTGGCTTCATACGCTCCAGACACTTGGTTTACAATGAGTTGGGAGTCGTTGTAGACCATAAACTCGGATGTGTGCAATTGGAGCGCTCTTTTCAGCTCGAATGCGTGCAATTGAAGCGCTTTTTTCAGTCCAGCTAGCAATGCTTCGTACTTATCCTCGTTTTTTGATGCTGGGAACCCGAGCGTGATAGAATGTTCGATGGTTAGTCCGTCTGGCAAGATCAAAACTACGCCTAGCCCGGCTCCGTGCCGGTTTGAGGTGCTATCTACAAAAAGTTTCCACATTTCGCCAATGAAAAGTTTCCAGCATTCTGAGGGATCTTGGGATGCTTGAAGGTTGAGGTGATCATGGTTGCTCGGCTGCTCAGCTATTTCTACTATAAGCTCGCCGTTGACGATTGCAACAGACGTGTCTTCATCCCCCATCGGCAATGTGGCGTTGGATCCAACAAGTTGACCTGTTATTCCCAAATCCAACGTCGCATTGCCAGGCTGAAGTAAACCTTCAAGTGATGGGTTTGTAGACGGGCGCGCAACTTCAGCGTCGCCATCATCATTCGATTCTGCAATTTCCGTAGCGCTTACCCCCTTCAGCCCGGCTGCCTCGGTAAGATCCACCGGGTATACCGGGTGAATTCCAGGCTAGAATTCGGCAAAAAAGTTATCCAATGCTTAGGCTTTGATGGCGGTTCGGGGTTGAAACTTGACGTCGAATTGCCCCAATTTGACTGCCTATTTTAGAATTCAACCGGAGAAATCCGTTCATTCAAATAAGGCTTTCGAAGAGAATTCGGTCAACATCACGATTGTGTGAGCATAAAAGTAGTGTGGCAACTTCCTGGAGGCCATCATTAGTGCCAAAGAAAGTTTTTCCAACGGTAAGTAGCTTGACTCTACCGGTAGCAAGGTTTTGCTCACGTAGAAGATTGGTAGATGTTGGATGCCTTCCGCCCGAACAAGTACCGCGCTGACAGCATGTTGAGAAATAGCCAGATAAAGGTAAAGGTCTTCACCATGCTTTGGCGTGACCAAGAGTGGAGCGGAGGATAGATATGTCTTTAGCTCGGCCAAGGTTCTGTCACAGTCTTCATCCCAGGAAAACTTAAACCTCAAGGCTTAGAAAAAAGGGCAGCAACGATCTGATGACCGGCTTATAAATCTGTTAAGCGCGGCTGCCATACCGGAAAGATGTTGCACGTCCTTCGTCGAGTTGGGCTGCTTCAAATCCTGTATGGCTTTGATTTGGGTGGGGTCCACCTCAATGCCGCGGTTGGTGACCAGAAAGCACAAGAATTTTCTTGACCCCGTACCAAAGGCACACTTGGACGCATTCAAACAAAGCTTATGTTGTTTAAGAATGGCGAACATCTCTGCTAGGTCGGCCAAGTGGTTGGCCTTACATTTGCTTTTGACCACCATGTTGTTGATGTAAGTCTCCATCATGCGGCCGAGCAGTGGGGGCGAACATCTTGGTCACCATTCTCTGAAAGGTCGCCCCAGCGTTTTTCAAGTCAAAAGAAATGACCCTGTAGCAGAACAGTCTCCTCGGCGTCGTGAAAGAGGTAATCTCCCGGTCGGGCTCATGTATGGCGATTTAGTGATAACCGCGATATGTATCCAAGAAACTGAGTCGGTTGTATCCGGCTGTAAGATCTACTAGCTGATTGATTTTGGGCAAAGGAAAACTGTCTTTAGGGCAAGCTCGATTGATCGTCTTATAGTCAACGCATACTCACCATTTCTCATTCTTCTTGGGTACCACAACCGTGTTAGAAACCCACCAAGGATAGTGCACTTCCTGGATTACTCTAGCTTCAAGCAAGTTTTTGACCTCCTCCGCCACTACCTCAGCGTGATGAAGGGCTGATCTCCTCGTTCTTTGAATGACAGGCCGAACGTCCGGGAAGACATTGAGTTGGTGGCAAATAAAGCTTGGATCAATGCCAGGCATGTCATAAGGCGTCCATGCAAAAAATTCAATATTCGCCACCAAGAACTCCACCATCTCCAGCCGTTCTTGAGCGGTCAAGCTGGATCCCAACAGGAAGGACTTATCTGGATTGTCTTCGCTGATTCGTACCTCCAATAAATCTTCAATGGCCTTTTCTGCGGCCCTAGTGCCCACATCATCCAGGACACTTTGATTTTCTGGGCCTTCGATCATTTACACGAAGCCTTTGGCTGCTCGGCTCCCATTCACGGCCACGAAACACTACTTAGCCATAACCTGATCGCCCCAAATCTCTTCGATCACCCTCGTAACAGAGGGGAACCGCATAACTTTGTGGTAGGTCGACTCCACTACCTGCATGGCGTAAAGCCATCTCCTGCCTAGGATCAGATTGTATGTGGAGGGCACTTTCAACACCTAGAACTTCACCTGCTTGACCATGGATCCGGCTTTTACCGGTAGGATTATCTTTCCCAAGGGCCACTCCGATTGTGAGTTGAAACTGATCAGTGGCAAAGTTGCCAGAGCCAAATCCGTATCTCTGAGTTTGAGCTGCTTGAAGGCGTCGTAGTACATGATCTCGACCGAGCTACCTTGGTCAATCAAAATGCGCTTAACATCAAAGTCCCTGACGTGAAGGGTGACCACCAAAGTGTCATTGTGCGGCGTTTGAATGCGCTCAAGATCCTTGCTTGAGAAACTGAGCACATTTTTCTCCTCGATCTTGCCTCTTTTGACCGCGAGCTAGGCTGACAGGACTTCCCTCATATGTTTCACTTTTTTGATAATCCCTCGGAGCTCGCATACCCGCGTTGGCTCAACGATACCATGGATCACATTGACCACTCCTTCGGGGGGTGCTTCTAGGGCGGCCAAACCACTTGGCTCAGCCGGAGCATGGTGCACAGCCTTGACGCTCCCGTCAATGTAACGGTCCAAGTGACCAACGACAACCAACTCCTCCAAGTGTTGTTTAAGGGAAAAACTGTCCTCTGTACGGTGCCCTCGCTCACTATGAAAAGTGCAGCGATACAGCAGATTGAAGCCCTTCTACGCATCACCCAGCTTGGCCGAAAACCGGACGTACACCTTGTCGCAGATTTCGCTAAGTATGTGGTAAATTGGGATTTTAAAAACCGTGTTGATGCCTGTTCGGGCATCCGGCATCGCGGGGGTAATCAACTTAGTCATTGCGGTGACCTTTACCTCGATTTCTATGATCCGGACCACGGTTTGATTCTCCTATGCGGTCACTTGGACGGTTTGTCTCCTGTCCGACCGTATGGACTTTTCCAGCCACCCTTTTGTCCGTTGCCACCAGATTCGTCTTTGCGGTGGCCACAGTAGCATCATCCTCTGCTCGGATGTGCTCGTTGATGTGGTGCATCAACAGCTCCATGGAAGTTGGTTGGTTCATCGTGAGCGAGTCCCTCAGTCTATGTCCGACCGGGAGACCGCGCTTGTATTGGGTGATTACCAGGTTGGTCGGATAATCAAAGATCTCATTGAAAGTTTCACAATATTTGGCGTTATATGCTTTGAGGGAGTTGCTCGACTCCATCTTTGACACTTAGAAGGTGGTCAACCTTCTTTGGTGTTTTGGTGTTGGTTTTGAACCGGTCACGAATGCTTCTGCCAACTGCTGTCACCTTTTGATGCTTTCCTCCGGTAGCCTCTCAAACCACTTCAAGCCCAACTCGCCCAAACTCAACGGAAAATAAGGCACATGAGAGCGTCGTTACGCATGTATCCAGCCATAACCTGCTAGAAGGGCTTACGTGCATGTACGGATCGGTTTTTCCGTCATAGAGCGTAAACTTGGGCTGGTGAAAGCCGGCCGGGAGCTGTGTGGTCTCTATCTCAAGGGAGAAAGGGGTGGCGCTTAGCCTTGCCAAATCTTTGTTCAAAGGGACATGTACCACTGGACGGGGTGGCGGCATTACGACTTCTTCACTAGTGTGACCTCCGTAGGATAATCATTGCAGCGTCGGCACCCTTTGCTCCTCCCTTTTGCATGCTCGCTCTTCTAAGACGTCCCTCAAGTCCTCCGAACGAGCGGAATAGGAATATCTCGACGTTGTCAGCAGACGTGAGTGACGGTAATTGCTATCCTGCGCGCAAGACTTCTCTGCTGACAGGTCAGAGTCTCCTACCCCATAACTTCTGGTGATGGAGAGTGAGGGTATGTGATGCTGGTTCTGGCTGCCTGAGCGACGGGGTTGGGTGCGCTCACTGTGGTTACCCACTCTAGCAACACCCTTCCCTTTGACCTGTTGCTTTAGTGTCTCCATCTCTACCGTCATCCTTCGAATGATGGCATCTTGATCCCTCAGCTTATGCTCCAGGCGCTGAGCATGTGACTCTCTTTGCCGCCGGTGCCCGTCAGGGCTTCGTGAGTAGTCAGTGCTCCTTGCGCGCTTGTCTCGCGCATCTTTGGGGTGCTCTTTAGGAGAGGTCTCCAGATCAGCCATGGTAGGGATGGAGGGAAGACCCTCTCTTCTCCGAACAGACTCCAGAGTGATGCCGTCGATGGCGGACAACGGAATGTCGTCGTTGTTCAACATAAAGGGTGATCAGACGAGCTTGGAGGACAAGGTTGTCTGTCAAAGCTTCTTATAGACGGCGCCAATTGTATGGGGAGCAAATATCCGTTGCTGTCCGTACTCCTTGTGTCCAAGCTGTGCTTCACTCCGATCGACCTGAGAACACAATAATGGTGAGCTATCCGGCAGTGCACTGTCGGAAAACCCTTTGATGATCAAGTTAGCACATAGAGAAAAAGAAAAGAGAGCAGGCAAAGTGGTAGGTGAGTTGTGATCATAAGATGTTCCAGACCTGAGTATGGGGGCGCAGCACCGTTTATATACTTTCTGCGTGCGCCTCTGCGTCCATTCACCTTTGGACGCGTGGACCTGCTCTCCTCACCCATTTTCCCATGTGTCAGCGCAAATACAGCTAAACACCACCTAACAAAACCGCCAAACGGCATTGGCGCGAATAGACAGCATGGCGCCACTCATCACTCCTCGACCGTGCTACTTCTGAGATGTGCAATGCTCTAAACCGAGCTACGCCTAGCACGGCGCCACATCGTCACACCACGACCATGCTAATTGTTTGGTTTCATTAAAGAATCTCATTGCGGCTTAGCCGTCCTCAGTTATAACCTAGCTCCTGCTCGGTCGGACTGATCTGCGGAAGACCTAACCCGTCTAACTCAATGAGCGAATAAAGTTAACCGAGCTGACAGTCCAATGTTACCCTGGCTAAATCGGACAGGGGCCTTGACCGAGCACACCCCCACTTGCTTGGCCTAACTTAGCTCGGTCATTATCTCGGCCCAATGCCAATTTAGGAAATCTCCCTCTCACTTAACACCCATGTTTGCCAAACCATTTGCACATTTGTTGCCTTTTTTTGAGAATGTGGTTTATCGTACAACTGCATCTCTACATAAGAAATTTGGTAATTTGGCTTATGGTCTCCTCTGCATCGGTAAGTTGTGAATTCAAATGTAAACAAGGATTTGGATCTACATTTTAAATACTATGTATGATGCGTTTAAATATTAAAAGTTTGTATGGCCAATCTCGTGTGATAACACATTAAGTGATTGGCATAAGAATAATTAAATTGAAGATATGTGTTTATCACTACTCTAAAAATGTATAGTCATGAATTGTTGTTTAATTTTCATTTGTATTTTATAAAATTAGGAGAACTAAGCAAAGCTTGTAGTTTGTGTATTTTGATATTCCTGTTTGTATAGTTTAATGTAAATTAAAAGTTAATAATTAAAAAGTAAAAAGTAAAATATTATCTTTTCTAACTTTTAAATAATCAATTTTTTTTTAAATAATCAAAAAAAAAAAATTTCAACTTATTTAAGTTGTTCATATCTAATAAATAAACAGACACGTACTCTCAAAATAAAAATAAGTTATAAACACCTCAAAAAAATTGCACTATAACACCAGTACCAATCAATAAAAATACAAAAGGAGAAATTACGGCCTAGTGGAGTGTTAAAAAAAATTATAAACACATGGAGGGTGCAAGTGATTCGATGGTAACATATAAGTAAACATTTATTGAGTACAAATCTCACTTGCACCCCTCCATACGTTTGTAATGTTTTTCCTTCTGCCAATAATTTCCCCAATTAAAGTCAACATTTTATCTCCCATCAACTCATATAACTTTCTCTCCAAACCAAATACAAGTGTGCCATTGTGCTGCCAAACAGAGCATAGTCCACCAGGCCTTGGCAACTGCCTACAAATTAAAGGCCGAGTTCTAGCCCAAGTCTACAAACTTGGAATAGTCAACAAGAGGGGCTTACACCGGCCCATATTAAATTCTCAAAGCCCAAACTCTACCATTAGCTTAAAATATGGACTTGTGGACTTTGGGCCAGGCTTGGCTCATATGGACCTAATTTTAGTTTACATTAGAACTTTAATTTAGCCTTTTTATTAAATTCAAAAAATATTGAAAAATAATAAGAAATTATTAGACCAAATTTTAAAGTGCATCACAACAATTATAATTACATACTTTTTTAAGATGGGAATTATAATTACATATTGAATAATACAAAAAATAAAATAAAATAAAACTTTATTCATTGAAATACAAAATTATATTCATTATGTTTATTAAATTGTATTGATATTTAGTCTCAGAGAAATATAAATATAGTTTTCTAGTTGATATACTACTCTGGTGGAATTTTTTATTTTTATTTTTTTTCTATTTTCATACTTAATAAGATTCAAAATTTTGCTTTTGTTTCATAATAGCAATAATTTAAATTCATAATTCTAATGCATGGGATTCTATTCTATCTCCAAATCTCCTGTCTCAAAACATCTACATATATTTAATTATATTTATCGGACAATTTTCACTGTATTTAAATTAATTAAATTAAATTCAAATATTTTTGGCCCAAAAAGAATTAGTATTGGGCCAGACAAGCCCAACCCAACCCAACCTCACATCACGCACCCGCGCCCAAGCCCAGCCCGCCCGTAGTGATTTTTGAGTCCAATGGGTCTAGCCCATTTTGCCTATAACCTCCCTCTCTACAAAATTTGAGTACCCCTTGGAGCACACCCCAAGTTTCAATCCAATGCCTTATAAACCCATTCAAAACTTCCCACCAAATCAATGTGGGACAAACCATTTTCCAACCTTAAGGAATTTCCACCAAAACTCCATTTTCATGGAGCTCACTTTGGCTTTAATTTCTTATTCACCCGATAATGGTTTTGAGCAACCAAATATACCATGTGAATCACAACGCGGCATAGAACGCGTTACCACTTTGACCTGCCAAATTTGACGCTCGGGTCCCACCTAAATAATAGACCAAAGTTAGGAAAAAATTCTGGTTTTATCCAGAATTTTCCAATCATTTCTAACAATCCCCCACATGAATGGAATTTGATGACAACGGAAATGCAACAATATGCAGACTTCATCGAAAGAGTATAAGTCGAAAATATCTTGCATCAGAATAGGTAGCTTTCAGCCTTAAACCTTCCCTAGTGATAACCTATCGGACTTACTAGCTAACCAATGGCCGCGATGCCTTGAATTGTTCAGCTGTTTGTGTAAGCCAAGACAATAGATTTCACACAAAATATCTTCTAACACATCGTGGTTCTCACTGTTGTGTTCATTTTGGCTTTGAACGCTCCTGGTTTTCATGAGTGTTTCTAGAGAATTTAGCCTCTTCATTCTCATAGAACCGACCCCAGTTCGACACTCATATAGGTGATTCTTATTGTGAGTATCTCCTTATACTCGTCTTGATTTTTATGCCTAAATCAAGATATAAGTAATCATTAAAAGCAAAGCTTATCCTTAGACCCCTGCAAACAACACATGTTGCAGATATCACTCTCACCATAGGAATGGGTAGGGAATTTTAATCCCTTAGTGATTTCTGGCGAGCCATACATAACTTAGTTGTCCCTTTGAACTTAGTTCTTGGGATCTCTAGTCATATAAGTAGGGTTACCATTATGATGACTCTTATGTAATAGGCTTTAATCCCATCCCCTTCGATGAACTATACACTAGCTCTTTTGTCAAACCTTTTGTTAACAGATCCGCAATATTCTCTTTAGATTTTATATAATCTATTGAGATTATTCCATTTGACAACAATTGCCTAACGGCATTATGTCGACGACGAATATATCGTAATTTACCGTTATACATATGATTTTGTGCCTTGCCTATTGCAGATTGACTATCACAATGAATGCAAATAGCTGGCACAGGTTTTGGCCACATTGGAATGTCTTCTAAGAAGTGACGAAGCCATTTTGCTTCTTCTCCTGCTTTGTCTAAAGCAATGAACTCAGAGTCCATTGTGGATCGTGCGATGCATGTTTGTTTCATGGACTTCCAAGAAACAGCAACGCCTCCCAGAGTAAAGACATATCCACTTGTGGATTTTGAATCTTTAATATCCGATATCCAATTTGCATCACAATAACCCTCAAGTACTGCTAAATATCGAGTAAAATTTAAACCATGATTACGGATGAATCTTAGATATCTAAAAACCCAAATGATCGCCTTCCAATGGTCTTCTCTGGGGTTACTAGTGTACCTACTCAATTTACTGATAGCATAAGCTATATCAGGATGAGTACAATTCATTAGGTACATTAGGCTTCCAATGATTTGAGAGTATTTTAACTAAGACACTGCATCACCTTTATTTTTCGATAAATAAAGACTGATGTCTACAGGTGTTCTAGCTACATTCAAATCATCCTTGATAAATTTATCAAGAATTTTCTCAATATAATGAGATTGAGATAACGTATATCCGTTAAATGTTTTAGTAATTTTCATTCCTAATATAACATCTGCGACCCCCATATCTTTCATATCAAATCTTCTGTTAAGCATTTACTTAGTTGATTTGATCATGTTTTGATTGCTTCCAATGATAAGCATGTCATCCACATAAAGACAAACTATGACATATCCTTGGTCAATGTTTTTAACATAGACGCATTTGTCACATTCATTTATCTTAAACCCATTAGTAAGCATCGCATGGTAAAATTTTTCATGTCATTGCTTAGGTGCTTGTTTTAATCCATAAAGAGACTTTACAAGCTGACAAACTTTCTTTTCTTGCCTTGACTATACAAACCCTTCGGGTTGCTCCATATAGATCTCTTCATTTAGATCACCGTTTAAGAAAGCTGTCTTAACATCCATTTGATGTATTTCTAATTTAAACAACGCTGCTATAGCAATAAGAATACGAATAGATGTTATTCTTGTCACAGGGGAATATGTGTCAAAATAGTCTAGACTTTCCTTTTGTCTGTAACCTTTTACTACAAATCTTGCTTTATACTTGTCTATTGAACCATCTGCCTTCATTTTTCTCTTGAATATCCACTTATATCCAAGAGGTTTAGAACCAGGTGGAAGATCCACCAATTTCCAAGTATGATTTCGCATAATGGATTCAATTTCATTATTAACAGCCTCTTTCCACAAAGGTGCTTCAGGACCTGTCATTATTTCCTTAAAGCTTTGAGGTTCATTTTTTAACAGGTATGTCAAAAAATCTAGACCAAAGGATTTTGATGTTCTCGCTCTCTTACTTCGTCTTGGTTCATCATCAGTTAAATCTTGTTGGTCGAGACCATTACTAGTCTCTTGTGTTTGATTGTCATTAGTCTCTTGACTTTGTGTACAATCATAAGTTCTTTTCTGTGAACTTAATTCCTGTCCTTTCTTGTAAGGAAAGACATGTTCAAAAAACACAGCATTCCTTGACTCTATAATAGTGTTCACATTTATATCAAGTATTTCTAATTTATAAGTCAGAAACTGATATGCACTACTATTCTGAGCATAACCAATAAACACACAATCTGCTGTTTTTGGTCCAATCTTAGTCTTTTTAACTTTTGTCAAACACCCCCACACTTTTAAGTATTTGTAGGAAGGTGGTCGACATTTCCACAATTCATAAGGAGTGCTGTTGGTTTTCTTGTGGGGTATTCTGTTAAAAACATAAGTAGCAGACAATATTGCTTCCCCCCACAAGTTTTGTGGTAAGCCTGAACTTAGTAACATGGCATTTATCATTTCTTTTAGGGTTCCATTCTTTCTTTTAGCAATTCTATTTTGCTGAGAAGAATAGAGTGCTGTAGTTTGGTGAATAATGTCATGTTGTGCACAAAATTCATTTAATGGTGCATCATATTCACCACCCCGATCACTTCTAATATAAATCAAAATATGACATCCATCACTTGTTGTCTATGATGTGCTTGATTCATAAATTTCAAATCATGATTCATAAATTTCAAATGAAAAATCCAAAATAATTATGACTACACAAATCAGAATTAATGTTTTGACAAAATCATATCCTCATAAAAATTTTGCCTAAGAATCAAACAATTTAAAAAACCCATTTGATTGTAATAGATACAATCAAATATTTGTGACAAAAGAAAATTACATTATCTCATCTAATGCAAGAGATACACTCCCATATTAATATAATGGTCTATGGTTTAACAAATTCTACTACGCAAGTAAAATAATAATTAACCACATCTCATGTCACAAATTCAAAACAAACTAATAATCAACATAAAAGATTTCTTAAATTTACTTCCAATTAAATGGAACGATATAACTACAAACATCTTCGTGTTTAAGTTTCTATGGTGTTTAAACACCCATTCAAAATTGATTAGAAATACTCAAATTAATCTGTTTATGTACAAAGTCAACATATCAATTTATCATTCCAAATCACATGAAATTATTTTTAAGAAATAACTTGAGTTGATATCAATACATGCATATCAAACGCATCAACTAAAAATAATGAATTAACAAAATAAATTAAGCATGCATGATCCCATAACATGCATCATGAGATAAAAAGATTCTCAACCCATAAATAAAATCCAACCTGTTTTAAACTTTAAACTCCAAAAATGACAAAACATACATTCATTTAATCAGTTTGATTTGTACATAAATAAACCAATTATATATACATTAAAATGTTATTGTGAATATATATATATATTTTCCGACTCATGTGCAGAAACTATTCACGACTACGGATCCATACATAGAAATTAAAGAATGAATCAGTAAACCAATAAGGAAAATAAACTTGCCACAAAGGTTTCTTCGTAATAAAAATGAAATTAGTTTGTAAAACTAATATTTAACTCCAGAATCAAATACTTCCATGTATACTCACGATGAACTATGATAAAATCAAAAGAACTAACACCTTTTCACAAAGGGTTCAAAATTAAGTGGCCTTCCAAACGAAACCGTAAGTCACGTACAAAATTTACAGATTGTGACCGAGACACAAAGTTACATGATTGATTAATAAAATTAATTTTCTAGTTACTAAAATCAGAAAATAAATTATAACACAAAATAATTTTATTTTCCTTGTTACTAAAATTAGAAAATAAAATACCACAATAATTTTCTATGACACCAAATAATATTCTGCAATTGTTAATGACATCAATATATAATTACTAGTTGTCAAATAAAATAGACAATATATTACTACTATCTGTCAAATAGTTTATAAATACTATTTATGTTTTCCAATCAGAATATCACTTTGTGAAACACAGAAAATTAAATAGAATAAAGATACAAAAATGGTCTGTCTTAAGATTGTTGGACAATCTTCACTGTATTTAAATTAATTAATTCTATTTGAGTACTAAACGACAAACAGAATATAAAAGAAAAATAGGAAAGGAGAATGAATGTTTGATTACAAAAATCAAATTAGAAAAAGAATTAAATAAATAAAAATAGATTTTATTTTGTTACAAAAACCAAAATTAAAATCTGATTTAAATAAACAATAACAAAATAGAAAATAAATGAATAACTTACTTCATTAATATCTTCGAATAATAATATGATCAAGTCTAATGTTTGACACTGTCTCCTTAAGACAGATTCGTCCTCTTCACGGTGCTTTCAGAATATGGACGTCTATTTCCTATGATGAAATGATCAACAACAAATAAATGCAGCACTATAATTTATTTGTTCAACAAACACACTTAGTGTATACACTTTTTCTCACAAAAATTAAATGCAGCAATATGAAGAGAATAGATGCATAATTATTTTGGATGAATTTAGTGAATGAATTCATCAAATGAGGGTTGTCTATTTATAGTTGTAGTGGTGGCTATTCAATTTGAATTAAACAGGTACCAAACCTGTTTGAACAGGTGCAACACTGTTTCAACAGATAACCGAATTGATTCGGTTTAATTTGCACAGATTTAAATCTGTTTGAATTTAAATTCAAACAGGTATGGGTTTTTCCTTGAATTAAACGGATAGATTTTGAAAAAAATATGTACAAAAGGTTCAGATAGATTTGAATTTAAAACGGTCTGATTTTATTTTACCAAAAAATAAATTAAATTCAAATGTTTTTGGTCGGACAAGCTCAACCCAACTTCACACCACGCACCCAGCCTAGCCCGCTCGATCGGCGGCGGCAGCGCGCGTGGTGATTTTTGAGTCTAATGGGTCTAGCTCATTTTGCCTATAACCTCCCTCTCTACAAAACTTGGGTACCCCTTGGGGCACACCCCAAATTCCAATCCCATACCTTATAAACACATTCAAAACTTCCCACCAAGTCAATGTGGGACAAGCCATTTTCCAACCTTAAAGAATTTCCACCAAAACTCCATTTTCATGGAACTCACTTTGGCTTCAATTTTTCATTCACCCGATAATGGTTTTGAGCAACCAAATATACCATATGAATCACAACGCGGCATAGAACGCGTTACCACTTTGACCCGTCAAATTTGACGCTCGGGTCCCACCTAAATAATAGACCAAAGTTAGGAAAAAATTCTGATTTTACCCAGAATTTTCCAACCATTTCCAACAATATTTAGTTACCACACTATGGAGAGGATCATAGGCATAATTCAAAAGTATTTCTCCCCAACCTTTTAATAATCTCTTTTCTTTTTCCAATTAACTTTATAAATTAATTATGCCAAATATTTTGGCAAGATTTTTAAAATTAAAAAAAAAAATTGTAATTATCTCTCATAAACTACATAACTCAACCCAATCACCATTTGAAGAAGTCATAGTGATACACTATAACTAAGATAGCAATGGATAACCTACTATGTGGGTACCTATGGAGATCCGACCCGAACATACAAATTTTCTCCTTTTTTTTCTTGCCCATCAGGTCGAATAAGTGGTGTTTTTTAAATATCCGTCAAGGATGGGTCGGGGATGGGTACCTGCCCATTTTCTCCATATGTACAACTAGGATTATTATTCTGTTGAGGGCTTCGACGGATGTGTTGGGAAAAAGGAGTTGTAGATGCGCCCCGAGGGCCTTGCTACTACAATTCGGACTCATTTGTCACGATTCTAAATCTAATCCCGCAAAGTGCAATGCGAGACCGATAAATCACCAAAGAGTCCAAATCCGGCAAATCGTTTTGGAAAACTGATTTTTAAGGAAGAAGTGCCAAACATGAACTGCTTTGCCAGATACAGAGTCGCCACCTAAATATTTATTTTCGGGGAATTTAGGAAACCCTGACTCATTGCCTAAGGCCACGTGTCTGTCATCACCAAAGTTGTCTCGGCTCGGGAACTTGGGTACGATTGGGGAAGGTCATCTATGAGCACCCCCGCTCGCCCGATCCGAAGATCGGCCTGTACTAAGTATGATATCGAGTTTTTGAAAGCACATGCGTTCTTATTCCGATTAATTAGCTAGAATTACTAGGTGATGCACACAACATACAAGTATAGACTAGATCACCTAATTTGGAACAAAGCATCGCATATTCGTTTGTTTGGAAACGGTTTGAAGTTTGTTACTCGCAAGTAGGCTAAAATAGGAATTTCAATGAATCATTCCAATTCAAGTAATCCAACCTTCACCCACAGGCATTCAGGCAGTTATATCACATAAGCAATTAGCCTCATGGCAAGCATGCTTTCATGTTATCATTCACATACATGCAAGATGCTAAAACATAAACACTCACAGTGTACTCCGAGCCAAAACAAGAAACTAGTTAGAAATCATGCATGATCCTAATTCATGTTCAGATGGCTAATGCATCACATACAAAATGCAACTAGAATAGGCTCGGCTAGTCTAAAATGGCATGTGAGATGCGACAATTTGATGCATGTATTCAACTTAGACTTGAAATGCAATGCAGTTAGTATGATGCGCCGAACCCGGTGCATGCAATACAAATGGATGGATACAAACATGTATAGCATAAGGATGCTAATCGAAACGTGCCCTAGAACTAACCATCGTAAGTGGTTAAGTAAAAAGGAGAAAGAAGTGGAGGTTGGAAGGCATGCATCACACACACGCACGCTCATTACACAATTGCGCCCTCTCGACGGAGGGACCGAAAGAATAATACAAATTAACTAACTAACAAGCTAATTAATTATTACATAACACTTAACTAACTAAACAAATTAACTAAGCTATGAAAGCTGTAAAGCAGCCTCGGGAAGAGGGACGAATGCATGCATGCTCGGCTTCGCTCGGAAATTCATCGCCATGTCATGTTGCTTCTGTTTATACTGCTCTGCATCTCTGAAAACTTTACAAGTCTCAAGGATGCTTCTGAATCACCTTCTGAGCACTGTAGGATGTCACCAGCTGAAATTCAAGGCCACCGGCCAAGAGGAACTGGTAATCGATCATTTGTGGGGACCTCGGCCAACAATACATAGCCGGCCGGCACTAAAGATGGCCGATCGGCCATCTCTTCTTGCAGAATGCTGTGTTGCTGCAGCAGAGGACAAACAGAGCATGTCAATGCATTTTCAAGATAATGTAAGCACCACCACCCTCCTTATCATATTTGAGACTCAAAGGAGTATGGTTCTCGACCCTCGGGCCATCAATCACGCGTTTCAATGCATGATGGTCAAAGGAGTCGAGTGTGCATTTTAATCAAATGCACACAAAACACATAAAGGATCCCCAACCTCTATCATGGTTTATCAAGGGGCAAGGGATACATGCTTAATGCTATGCAACCTAGGCATGCAAGTAAGCTAATGCAACATGAGCATGCAAACAAGCAATGTGCAATAGGCATACAACTTAAACAAATAAGCATGCAAGGCATGCAACAACAATGCCAATGACAAACATGCAACAACATGTGAGGCAAACATGTGACAGTGCGTCAAGCAACTTAAAAAAGGAGAATGCATGCCAAATGCATTACAACTTAAGCATGCAACAACATGTTATGGACCAAGTGCACAACAAGGCACAATTGAACTAGCATGCTACAACGCGCAATTTACCAAATATGCAACAAGTATGTGACAACATACAAGGCAAACATGCAACAACATGCGGGGATGGTCTTAAACCAAAATGGACAGCTCTCAAATAGGTCCAAATCAGCAGCCAAAATGATGCGACAAAGGCATGGAATACACATACAAACATGCATGCTAATGGTCTATTACTTTAAGCATTGTAGAGCAACTTTCAAGAACACTTAAAGGGAGACAAACATGGATATTAAGCAAACATGTTAAGCCCTGAAATCATGCAAGGGATGATGCCAAATCAACCAAACCATGCAATTGAGGCATGCAATAGAGCCTAAAACTTGAAACTAGCCAAGGGGCTCAAGCCAAGGCTACATGAAGCAAGCCTCAAAGGGCCAAGGGGACTCAAAACAGTCCCAAGGCAAGTCAAAGTGAGTCTAAAACATGCAAGGAATGAGGCCAAAACATGCTAGAACACAATGCCAAAACAAGAGGCAAGCAAGACTACAAAAGAGGTGTTACACAACACCTATCGAAACCAAACATGGTATGATTTAAGCAACCAAAATCAGAGTTATGGCATGTTAGAACAAGACCAAAAACACATTGAAATGGCAACCTAGAGGCCTAAACATGATGGCATACACAATGACACATATCATGAGGCATGAAACACAAACTCTTTAAAACATTAAAGGGGTGATAAGTGTGAGTGTACAAGCATAAGACATGGACTGAAATAACGTAAGAAGTGATGTCAAACCACTGAAATAGCCCAAGTATATCATGCTAGTGACTTAAGCACCCAAAGCTAACAAGCTAGATTGTATGGTAGCTATACAAAACAATGCAAACATGACCAAAATAACAAAAAATAGAGCTCAAGCACGTTAAAACAAGGCTAGAAGCTTCATGAAGTTAAGCCAAAATCATGCTAAAAAGACATGTTACAACATGGTGCATGTTAAGGCAAATCATGGGATTACAAGACAAGTATACAAAGCATGCATGGTATGTCTAAACCAAGTCAAAACAGTGCTATATCATGGCAAAACAAAGCCTAATATATACTGAAATGAAGCTAAAACAAGCTAGGCATACAAGCCACTAACATAAGCCATTTATGCAAGTATTGAAGATGACAAGGAGAGGGGATGACCCTCTTCTATTTAAGACACCAAAACCACCTCTCCACCACTGAAAATCCTCTGGATTTCAGTGGTAGAGAGGTCATGCAAAGCTAAGAACAAGGGCCAAAATGGATGGCCTAAAACAAGGCCTAAGAGGGGGGAAACAACCCTAAACCCCAAAGAGACCTTAAACAAAGATCAAAAGCATGCAAAATCAGAACTTTTATCAATTATAAGTTAAGCTCAAAACAGCATGCAAGATAGGCTAAAAGCTTATGCAAAAATGGGGAATAAAGAGGGTAGTTTCTCACCCTTGAAGAACCTCTTCAAGAACAAAGCTCTAGCAGGTTTTCTGAGTTCAAACCCACCCAAGAACACCAAAACCAACCCTTTAGTACCTTAGTAACAAAGAGAAGGTGTATTGCTAGGTGTTTGTGTATTAAACTAAGACAATACTACACTTTTGAAGCACAAAAATGGATAAATAAGGCAAGATAGATACAAGGCTATCTCTATCTTTTCTAAGGCAATTTTTCTGAACCCTGGAGGAGGGAGGAGGGGCTCCCTCTTTATAGAGGCTCAAATTCTAAGGCTTCCAAGAGAAGCCAAGCAAAGAGCAAATCCCTCTATACACGTGTATGGAGGGGGTGAATTGTGGATGGCAGCTGCACCAGCTGGCATAAAATATCTGCATAAAGCAGATGAACAGGGTTCGGCCACCAAAAATGGCCGATCAACCAACATAAGTGCCGGCCAACCAAATATAGTGCTGACCGGCCAACACTCTTGGCCGATGTCAAGAAAAAGGGGTCGATGGCCTCATGCCATGGCCGGTGGGGTGTGGGGATGGCCAACAAGCCACCCTCTTCCCTTAGAAGCAACAACACAAGTGTTTGGTCTACAACCAAGCACAAAATAGACAAGTTGAGAGATCTTGAGGCGAGGCGCGTAACCGAGACCTCCGAGAACTCAAAACGAACACGAACATGGATGATCATCGAGTGTTCAAATGATGACGTCCAAGTCTTGAGGACGGTCAAAAATGGGGTGTCTACAGGAGTGTAGGGACGTCGTACAAGGCAGTGCTAGAAGAAGGGATGCCGGTTGTAGTGAAAAGGCTCAAGGATGTTGCTGAACCCAAATGGAACCTGGGTCGGGTAGAATCAAATATGATAATGTGAAAAGGCTCGAAGATGTTATCCAGAAGGAATTCGATGTTGGACAATCTTCACTATATTAAGAATAAATAATGTTTGTGTATTTAACAACAAACAGAAGAAATAAAGAAAGGAGAGAGACTGTTTGATTACAAAAATCAAACCAGTAAAGCAAATAAAATAAAACAAAAGATTCTTATTTTATTAAAAAAACAAAATTAGAATCTGATAAAAATAGATAAATAAAACAAAAAGTAAATTAATTACTAACCGTATGTATTTATTGAACAAAATTCTGATCAAGTCCAGTGTTTAACATTGTGTCCTCAAGATAGATTCGTCCTCTCCACGGTGCTTTCAAATTGCAGATGTTTATCTTTCAGGATAAAATGATCAACTACGAATAATAGCAGCACTACAAATTATTCGCACAACGAATACACTTTATGTTCATACTCTTTCTCACAAGAAAATAATGCAGCAAAATGCAGAGAGAGCAATGGTAGAATTTGAACAAAAATTCAAGTGAAGAAACCAAATAAGGGACTTTGTCTATTTATAGGTGCAATGGTGGCTTTTAGATTTGAATTCAACAGGTACAGTACTTGTTCGGTTTAAATTAAATAGATACAAATCTGTTTGAATTTAATTAAACAAGTAATGGTTTTAAACTGAATCTATTCAGACAGATTTGAAATCTGTACAGAAATGTGCAAATTTTCTAAGCGAAATTTGAATTTAAACGGTCATAATTTATTTTCCAAAAATTAAAAAATAAATTCAAATGTTTTTTGTCTAAAAAGATAAGTATTGGGCTGGACAAGCCCAACCCAACCTCACACTACGCACCTAGGCCCAGCCCAGCCCACCCGACGGCGGCGGCGGCGCGCGCCTATGTTTATTTTTAGGTCCAATGGGTCTAGCCCACTTTGTCCATAATCTCTCCCTTCTACAAACTTGGAGTGCCCCTTGAGGCCTTACCCAAGTTGCAAACTCAAGCCTTATAAATCTACAAAAGTTTTCCCACCAAACCAATGTGAGACAAGCCTTTAATTCAAACCTTTAAGGAATTTCTACCAAAACTCCATTTCCATGGAGTTCACTTTGGCTTCAATTTCCCATTCACCTGATAATGGTGTTGAACAACCAAATATACTACGTGAATCACAACACGGCATAGAACGCGTTATCACTTAGACCCACCAACTTTGACGCATGGGTCCCACCTAAAAAATGGACCAAAGTTAAGGAAAAATCTATTTTTTTCCAAAACCATTTCTAACAATCCCCCACATTAATGGAATTTGATGACAACGAAAATGCAACAATATACAGAATTTGTTGAAAGAGTACAAATCGAAAATATCTTGCATCAGGATAGGTTGCTTTCAACCTTGAACCTTCCCTAGTGATAACCTATCGGACTTACTAGCTAACCAATGGATATGATGACTTAAGTTGTTCAACTGTTTGTGTAAGCCAAGAAAATAGATTTCACACAAAATATCTTCTAACACATCGTGGTTCTCACAGTTGTATTCATTTTGGCCTTGAATGCTTCTGGTTGTTCATGAGTGTTTCTAGAGAATTTAGCCTCTTCATTCTCATAAAACCGGCCCTAGTTCCACACTCATATAGGTGATTCTTATTGTGAGTATCTCTTATACTCGTCTTGATTTTTACGCCTAAATCAAGATATAAGTAATCATTAAAAACAAAACTTATCCTTAAACCCCTGCATACAACATATGTTGCAGATATCATTTTTACCATAAGAATGGGTAGAGAACTTTAATCCCTTGGTGATTTCTGGTGAGCCATACATAACTAAGTTGTTCCTTTGAACTTAGTTCTTGGGATCTCTAGTCATTTAAGTAGGTTACCATTATAATGACTCTTATATAATAGGCTTTAATTCCATCCCCTTTGATGAACTATACACTTACTCTTTAGTCAAACTTTTTGTTAACGGCTCCGCAAAATTCTCTTTAAATTTTATATAATCTATTAAGATTATTCCATTTGAAAGCAATTGCCTTACAGTATTATATCGACGACGAATATGTCGTGACTTACCATTGTACATATGACTCTGTGCTTTGCCTATTGCAGATTGACTATCACAATGAATGCAAATAACTGGCACATGTTTTGGCCACATTGGAATGTCTTCTAAGAAGTGGCGAAGCCATTTTGTTTCTTCTCCTGCTTTGTCTAAAGTAATGAACTCGGATTTCATTGTAGATTATGCGATGCATGTTTGTTTCGTAGATTTCCAAGAAACAGCAGCGCCAACCAGAGTAAAAACATATCCACTAGTGGATTTTGAATCTTTAGTATCCAATATCCAATTTGCATTATAATAGCCTTCCAGTACTAGAAGATATCGAGTAAAGTTCAAACCATGATCACGAGTAAATATTAGATATCTAAGAACCCGAATGATCACTTTCCAATGGTCTTCTTCGGGGTTACTAGCGTACCTACTCAATTTATTGACAGCATAAGCTATATCAGAACGAGTACAATTCATTAGATACATTAGACTTCTAATGATTTGGGAGTATTTTAGCTGAGACACTGCATCACCTTTATTTTTTGATAAATAAAGATTAATGTCTACAGGTGTTCTTGCTACATTCATATCATCCTTGATATATTTACCAAAAATTTTCTCAATATAATGAGATTAAGATAATGCATATCAATAAGATGGTTTAGTAATTTTCATTCCTAATATTACATCTGCGACTCTTATATCTTTCATATCAAATCTTTTGTTCAGCATTTGCTTAGTTGATTTGATCATGATTTGACTGCTTCCAATGATAAGCATGTCATCCACATAAAGACAAACGATGACATAACATTTGTTAGTGTTTTTAACATAGACGCACTTTTCACATTCGTTTATCTTAAATCCATTAGTAAGCATAGCATGATTAAATTTCTCATGACATTGCTTAGGAGCTTGTTTTAATCCATAAAGAGATTTTACAAGCTGACAAACTTTCTTTCTTGCCCTGACACTACAACCCCTTTCAGGTTGCTCCATATAAATCTCTTTATTTAGATCACCGTTTAAAAAAGTTTTCTTAACATCCATTTAATGTATTTCTAAATTATACAACGCTACTATAGCAATAAGCGTACGGATGGATGTTATTCTTGTCACAGGAGAATATGTGTCAAAATAGTCCAGAACTTCCTTTTATCTGTAACCTTTTACCACAAGTCTTGCTTTATACTTGTCTATTGAACCATCTGCTTTCATTTTTCTCTTGAATATCCATTTATATCCAAGTGGTTTAGAACCAGGTGGAAGATCCACCAATTCTCAAGTATGATTTTGCATAACGGATTCAATTTCATTATTAACAAACTCTTTCCACAAAGGCGCTTCAGGACCTGTCATTACTTCCTTAAAGCTTTGTGGTTCATTTTCTGACAAGTATATCAGAAAATCTGGACCAAAGGATTTTGATGTTCTTGCTCTCTTACTTCGTCTTGGTTTATCATCAGTTAAATCCTGTTGATGGAGACCATTACTAGTCTCTTATGTTTGATTGTCATTAATCTCTTGACTTTGTGTACAATCATAAGTTCTTTTATGTGAACTTAATTCTTGTCCTTTCTTGTAAGGAAAAAAATGTTCAAAAAATACAGCATTCCTTGACTCTATAATAGTGTTCACATTATATCATGTATTTCTGATTTATAAGTCAGAAATCGATGTGCACTCGTATTCTGAGTATAACTAATAAACACATAATCCACTGTTTTTGGTCCTATCTTTGTCTTTTTCGGAACAGGAACTTCAACTTTTGCCAAACACCCCCACACTTTTAAGTATTTGTAAGAAAGTAGTCGACTTTTTCACAATTCATAAGGAGTGCTGTTGGTTTTCTTGTGGAGTATTCTATTAAGAATATAATTAGCAGACAATATTGCTTTCCCCCACAAGTTTTGCGGTAAGCCTGAACTTAGTAACATGGCATTCATAATTTCTTTAAGGGTTTTAGTCTTCCTTTTAGCAATTCCATTTTGTTGTGGGGAATAAGGTGCTGTAGTTTGGTGAATAATGCCATGTTATGCACAAAATTCATTTAAAGGTGCTTCATATTCACCACCCCACCACTCTTAACCATTTTAATGGTTTTACCAAGTTGATTTTCAATTTCAATTTTGTAGAGTTTAAACATTTTTCAGGTTTTATCTTTACTTCTAAGTAAATATACATAACAATATGAAATATTTTTTGCCTCCGCTAGTTTGAACAAATTTAAGATCACATACATCAGTATAAATTAATTCTAAAGGTTCGATTTTTCTTTCAACCGATTTAAATGGAGCCTTAGTTAATTTTCTTTTTACACAAATCTCACATTTGTGATTAGGATCAATTTCAAACTTTGGTATATAATTCAAACCAATTATTCTACGCAAAGCATCAAAATTTATATGTCCTAATCTACCATGCCATAAATTTGACTCAAAAATATAAGCAAAAGATATGTTATTCTTATTGATAGCAAGTTTTGGTACAACTGTCATTACATTTAACTTAAAGAGACCATCGCTCATGTATCCCTTACCAACATACATACCACTCTTTGTTAATACAAAGTTATCAGACTCAAACACAAACCTAAAACTATTTTTACTGAACAAAGAACCAGAAACTAAATTCTTCCGGATGTTTGGTACATGCAACACGTTGTTGAGGGTCAGTTATTTCCCCGATGTCATCTTTAAGACTATTTTCCCTTGTCCAGCCACAGCAAAAGTAGATGAATTTCCCATGAATAGTTGTTCACCATGTGCAGCCTCATTATAAGTAGTGAACATCTTCTTGTTCGCGCAAACGTGTCGAGTTGCCCCAATGTCAACCCACCATTCCTTGAGATTTCCAACCAAATTAGCCTCAGACACCATATCAGGGAGATTGATGTCATTTACCCCACCAGAGATGTATTCAACTTTTGTCACGTTGGCTTGATTGGTAGTCTTCTTGCTTGTATTTCCGCGATCCTTTTTTAGGCGTCGGCAATCAGAGGCATGGTGTCTAGTCTTGCTACAGTTATAGCATTTACCTTTGAACTTTTTATTGCCATTGTTGTCTCCTTGTTTAGGACCATCTCTAGCAAACTTCCTCTTTTTGTTATGTGGTTTGGGCATATGTTCAACCACATTAGCCTTGGACTCAATGAAATTTTTACCATTCCTCTTTTTAGCCTTCAGCATGAATATCATGCAAAATTAATTCAAAATTTTGAACTTGAGAAATTACCGTTTAAGAGTCTACCATAACAAAGTCTAGAAATTTAGCGACAACAAATTTCTCTGTGCCGGCATCCTCTGTCTTGTATTTTTTCACCAAAGAATCCCACAATTCTTTTGCTGTTTTCAAACGACTGTAAATATTATACAGCATGTTGTCAAGGCCATTGAGGATGTAGTTTCTGCACAGAAAATCAGAATGTTTCCAAACGTCTATAGCGGTAACAACTTGTCGATTACTTTAACCCTTTTTAAGTACTGGAGCCTCTGCAAGAAGAAATCGGGCCAGATTTAGAGTTGTAAGATAAAACAGCATTTTCTGCTGCCATCTCTTAAACTCTGTACCGTTAAATTTTTCCCTTTTTTTTCCATGATTTATTGGAATTTGAACATGATTCTGGATAGGAACTAGAGTCGTTGTAACAATGGGAGTACCACTTTCAGTTGTAATTTCAGTTGCAGTAGCCATAATATCTGATTACAAAAATCAGAAAAACCAAAACACAAATTAATTTTTTAGTTACTCAAACCAGAAAATATATTATAATACAAAATAATTTTATTTTTCTAGTTACTAAAACTAGAAAAATAAAATACTACACAATAATTTTCTGTAACACTACTACACAAATTAATATTCTGAAATTGTTAATGACACCATTATATTACTACTAGTTGTCAAAAAAATAAATAGTATATTAATATTATTTGTCAAATAGTATATGACTACTATTTATATTTTCCAACCAGAATATCACTTTGTAAAAAGCACAGAAAATAAATATAATGAAGACACTAAAAAATAATATGTCTTAAGATTGTTGGACAATCTTCACTGTATTAAAAATAAATAATTTTTGTGTACTTAACAACAAACAGAAGAAATAAAGAAAGGAGAGAGACTATTTGATTACAAAAATCAAACCAGTAAAGAAAATAAAATAAAAAAATAAATTCTTATTTTGTTACAAAAACAAAATCAGAATTTGATAAAAATAAATAAATAAAACAGAAAGTAAATTAATTACTAACCTTATGTATTTATTGAACAAAATTTGATCAAGTCCAGTGTTTAACACTATGTCCTTAAAACAGATTCGTCCTCTCCACGGTACTTTCAGATTGTAGACGTTTATCTTCCAGGATAAAATGATCAACTACGAATAGTAGCAGCATTGCAAATTATTCGCACAATGAACATATTTTGTGTTTTCACTCTTTTTCACAAGAAAATAATGCAGCAAAATACAGAGAGAGCAATGGCAGAATTTGGACGAAAATTCAAGTGAAGAAACCAAATGAGGGACTTTGTCTATTTATAGGTGTAATGGTGGCTTTTAGATTTGAATTCAACAAGTACAGTACCTGCTTGGTTTAAATTAAATAGATACAAATCTGTTTGAATTTAATTAAACAGGTAAGGGTTTTGAACTGAATCTATTCGAACAGATTTGAAATCTGTATAGTAAGGTGCAAATTTTCCAACCAAAATTTGAATTTAGACGGTTAGAATTTATTTTCCAAAAATTAAAAAATAAATTCAAATGTTTTTGGCCCAAAAAGATAAGTATTGGGCCGAACAAGCCCAACCCAACTTCACATTACGCACCCATGCCTAGCCCGTTTGGATGGACGGCGGCGACGTGCACGTGTTTATTTTTGGGTCTAATAGATCTAACACACTTTGCCCATAACTTCTTCCTTCTACAAACTTAGAGTGCCCCTTGGGGCCCTCCCAAAGTTGCAAACTCAAGCCTTATAAACCTGCAAAAGTTTGTTCACCAAACCAATGTGGGACAAGCCTTTAATTCAAACATTTAAGAAATTTCCACCAAAATTTCATTTCCATGGAGCTCACTTTGGCTTTAATTTCCCATTCACCCAATAATGGTTTTGAACAACCAAATATACTACATGAATCACAACACGGCATAGAACGCGTTACCACTTAGACCCGCCAACTTTGGTGCATAGGTCCCACCTAAAAAATAGACCAAAATTAAGGAAAAATCTGTTTTTTCCAAAACCATTTATAACATTCGAAACCCTAATGGAGCTTCAAGATAGAATCAAACATGATAATGCGGTTTCTCTCAGAACTTATTATTACTCCATAGATGAGAAATTGCTTGTCTACGATTACATGTCTGTGGTAGCATGTCCTCTCTCTTTCATACACTCTCTCTCTCTCTCTCTCATTCTTGCTATGGAATTCAAACTATTACGACTATGGAAATTATGTTTTTTCTTATTTAAATTTTTGCTAAAATATCAATTTCTAAAAAGAAAAAAAAATTTTGTGGCAAAAAATGAAGCTAAATGTTTTTTTTTTCTTGTTTATTTCATTATTTAATTTATGCTACAATAAATTACAATTTTTAACCTAAATGAACTTTCATCTAAATTTTCTTTAGTTGTTCATCTTCTAATAATAGCAATTAATCCTCATATTAAAATTTGGGAGAAAAAATTATAAATTATAGCCTAAATTTTTACTCAAATTGTAATCAGATTTTAATTAATGTATATTTGATTTTGTTGTTGAGCTAAAAAAATAAAATAAAATAAAATGTATATTTAGCTTTGGTTGTGAACCTTTAAAAAAAATAAAAAAATAAATAAAAAAAGAATCAAGTTGGATTGGAGAAAATCCAAACTTATTAGGAGATGGAGAGGGTAATATCCATTTGGGATGAGGAATAGAGAATGGGAAAAAATTATTATAAAGAAATGAAAATGGAGAATTAATATCTGTCCCATTGCCCCCATTGTCATAGCTAACTATAACAATAGTTTACTCCTTTTCTTTTCTTTTCTTTTTAAAATTTTTTTTTTAAGAAAGAAAATTGTATAGTTGATTTTATAAATAAATAAAACAAAAATGAAGTTCCCAACGGTCAAGAATGTCTTAAATACTTTGCCTTCTTTCATGCTATAAACTCATAAGTTTCTCTGTAATTTCTTCACAATCTCTGTCTCTCTCTCTCTCTCTCTCTCTCTCAGAATATGAAAAAACAGAGGATAATTAGCTTATTTTCTATTCATTCAAACTATCTCTTATAATCCTCTGTTTTGCCTAGTTTTTGGTTCGTGTTGTCTGCATTGTGATTCGTTTATTCTTCTTATTCTCTGTTACAGATTGTAAGCATCAGAAGATTGTGAAAGACTCGTGTAAATCAACGCATGATTCAAAGGTTTTTTGATTGCTATAATTTGTTCGAACACGTGAATTTGAGTGTTTGATTTACAGAATATTTGATTTTTCAGCTGAAGCTTCAAAGATCTGCAACCATTTCTGGGATTCTTCCATTCGGAGATCGAAATTTCAAATACTATCGAAAACCCAAAAAATTCAAACTCCAAAACTCTGTTTTTCAGAGCATTTCAATTTTATCTCTCCGACATTCTGTCTCTCTGACACTCTCTCTAGAAGAATCAAAAGTAATTCATCTCCAGCGAAAGAATTTTGCGCCAAGGCCGATAAATTGAATTCTTTAAACCAATTGAATGAAGCGAGTGAGAATAAGAGTCCAAAATTTTTGACACTATCTATCAATACCAAATCCAGATCGAGGAAAGTGATGGTGATCATGTCGAATATTGAGAAAAAAAGAACAACTGGGATATTCATATTCCCATATGAATTTATCACAAAGTGATGGGAAATCAAAGCTAAGAAGTACTTTCTCAACCAGAAATTTGTTTGCGGGTAGGGAGATTTTGAATTAGATAACTGGGCTTTATGGCGTATTGAGGAACTCGGTGAAGAAGAATCCGATTGCTGTGAAGAAAGGGACAATTGAGAAAAAAAAGAAGAAGAGAACAGAGTAAGAAACAGAGAGATGGTTCCTCTGCTTGAGGTTAAGGTATGAAACAGGGGAAGAAGTATTGTCTGTTTGGTGGTTACAATGCAGGGCCGGTCCTGAGATTTATGGAGTCTAAGGCAAACTATGAAAATGGGGCCCCTCTAATATATACTTTTTTTAATAACAAATTTATGCATAGAATGATAAGTATCCAGAAAATTTTTATTTAAGTGTTCTTGAACATATAATCATTAAAATTATAAACTAAAATTTACTTTTATATATTAAGATAGGAAGAAATCAGTACAATGACTCAAAAATATTAAAAACTGGTTTTATTGCTTTATAATTTAACAATATCCAGTTTACAATTAACCCAACGATCACTTAAATACTACCCTTCTTGCATTTTTAGCTGTAAAATCACAAATTAAGTTTACATAATCTAATTTATCTACCAAATCCTTTTCAATAGACAATATAGCTAATCCATTCAATCTTTCTTATAACATTGTTGATCGAAGGTAGGATTTGATCAATTTTAACTTTGAAAAACTTCTTTCTCCAGAGGCAACGATAATTGGAATAGTCAATAATGTTCTATACGCAATCCAGGCATTTGGAAAATAACCATCCATCAATTTCAAATAATTCATCACTTCTATTGGCCTATTGATTTCTTTTGGCAAAACTTTTTTGAAGACTTTCAACTCAGAAAATAAATCTACTGATCTGATAGCAAATAAATTACAAAAAAACAATTTAATGAAACAAAATTAGAGCAAAAAAATTATTCAATTAAAACTGATAAATACCTAGGTAAAAAAATTAGAACTAAATTATTTATTCTACTAAAATCTAATGGATAAAGAAGGTAACAAAAAAATTAGGGCAAATTTATTATTCCACTAATTGATAGAGAAAGAATATAGAAAAAAATTTAGAGCAACTTTATTTAATAAAATCTGATAGTGAGAGAGAGGACTTACCATGAGAGAGAGTGTGTGTGAAAGAGAGTGAATCGCTAGAGGAATGTGTGAAAGAGAGAGTGTGAGTCGCTCACAATGTTGTGCTCTGCTTCTGCTTTCAACTTGGTGTACATACTTCCGTCTTCATTTCATCACTTCGTTAAAGAAAGAGATTGAAAGCAGAAGCACACTAGCAGTGCACTGAAGTGATGTTGTATATTGTATGTATGGTTTGGGTTGTGCCCAAACACATTTTCTATTTTTATTTTGTTTTTGTTTTTTTTATATATATTTTCATTTTAATAAATATGGGCCAAACACATTTATAAATAAATATGGGCTAAATTATATATGGGCCCAATAAAACATTTTGGAGTCTTCATCTTTAAAAAAAAAGAAGGTTGGGCCTATAACAATTTTTTAAATTTTGGAACCCTATTTTTAGACCAAAATTTGGGGCCTATCACACAAGCATTACCTGCCTTAGGTGAGGGCTGGCCCTGTTACAATGATTGTTAATTAGGACATGGTAAACTGTTTGGATCACCTAGAATGAATTTGGATAAGAATAACCAAAGATTCAAAGACAGCCACAAAGTAAATAATTCAACACGTTGATATAGTATTTTCGAATTAATAAAAACAATAATATGAGATTGGTAGACTTATTTAATCGACTTTGATAAGCAGGATAGGAGATAAGATTGGCCCTACCTATCTCATTTTGTGTTATCTTTTTGGCCGAAAACATGACGTGCACATGCAATAGGGGTGATCTGACCTCACTTAATAATTTTTTCCATTTTATTTTGGTTTTAAAGTTAATAGCCAAATTACACACTTACTTTAGTTGTATCTTTTTTATTTCACTGATAATCCTCTTGAACTAACTATTAATCATCGTTTTTTATAAAGATATTGCCTCACTAACTAACTAGATAATCAAACGTGAGCTCCTCCTCGGAAGGATTGCTCATTCTCCTCCTCAGCTTATGGGATATTAGTAGTGATTTTCTTATTTAATGAAAATGATGGTTTAATCAACATATATGTATATATTAGCATTCATTAGATCATGTGACTGATAGTTTACAACAAAAAAAAAAAAAAAGATCATGTGATTGAATTCTCACATCCAATTTTTTTATTTTATTTTATATAATTCAATAGTTACAAGTATTTTAAAATATGGGAACAAAAGTACATGAGAACAAAAATATTCTATTTCTTTGCCTTTTTAAGAATGCATAGCCGAATTGAACCTACTGAACCAAACCAAGCCAAACCGTAAAATCTCAAGTTCCATTTGATGGTAAGAACGTGGAGCTTGAATGACACTCTCATTTCAAGTCTCTTCCATTCTGTTGTTTAGTTGCCTTCGAAAATAAAAACATAAATTATAGTAAACTCCTTTAAACTATTCCCAATCTATAATTATTTATTTTTGTTTATAAACTTTCCTGCGAAGAGCCTTATGGAGAAGGCCCAACAAACTTAAGCTTCCTACATCCACAAAATAGTCATTTCAATAACTTTCACCATTCAGACCCAAGCAAATGAATCATCATTTGTCATTTCAATCATTATTTTAGTTAATTAAGTTAGTTAGTATGTACTCTAACTCTGCTTAGCTAGCTATTTTGGATGATTATTATTTATTAATTACTAGTTTTTGAGGAAAAAAGGTACAGGAAGAAGGAGGCGGAGGAAATAAATCAGCTTGTTTGGTTTGGATTTTCATAATTCACTTTTCAAAAAAATTTTTTTTTTTTTTACTCAATATTTTTAATATTATAAGCAATTTTTTTAATTTTTAGATACAACTAACATAAATATACTTAAAAAATATAATGTTTATGAAAAAAATCTTTAAAAAAATCATTAAATACCAAAAATACAAAAAAAAAAAATGAGAATTCAATATATTTTTCGAATTCTTGTGTATTTATTAATTTTTTAAAATATTTTTTTACAAATATTTTATTTTTTAGATGCATCTAAATAACGTGCATATAAAATTTTTTAAAAATTGCTTAAAATTAAAAAAAAATCACTAAAAATAAAAATATACGAAAAATAAAAAATTTAATTTTCAAAAAATTAAAACCAAACACACTAAATATTTTTTTAAATATTTAGCTAGTGATTTTGGAATTGTCAAATTTAACTGACAAAAATTAGAGAAGGTAAAATAATTAGCATGTGGACATCCAAAAAACAAGAATAAATAAATAACTAAAACACTTAGGCGCCGTTTGTTTAGAGAGTTAGAGGGGGGATTGGGATTAGTAGTGGGGTGGGACCCACTAATATTGTGTTTGTTTTGAGAGATGGGGAGGTAATTGATAGTGAGCTCCGAATTAGGATGGGCCTCCCTAAGGGGATTCGGATGGGCTTCTAGGACTTGGTATTAGAAAAATAGTCCGGCAGACTAGAAATTTTTTATTTTTATTTATTTTTTATTTTGTTTTTTACATGTCGGGCATTTTTTTTGAACATTAATGTTTAATTTTTTGTAAAGTAAAAGTCATTATTTTATTTGTTTTATTTTTTTCTGGAAATTTTTTATTTTATTTTTATTTTTTTAAAATTTTTTACATGTTAGGTATTTTTTTTAAAATATTAATGTTTAATTTTTTGTATTTTTTATATTTTTTTATTATTTTATATAAAAATAATTTGACAATCCCTACACTAACAACTATCATCAAAACAAACACAATTTTACTTAATCCCCTCACTATCAATCCCCTCCATTCTTTCTTTGAAAAAAAACAGGGCCTTAAAAAGAAACCATCTCAGTATCCTAAAATAATGTCACGTTGGTTCTATTCATATTTCTTTCTCCTTATCAATTTCGAGTTTCAAAATGTATTATTTTTCTATTCCATAATGTCTAATAATATACATAGCAAATAAAAAAAAATGGATTTATCATTCCCCACTCTTCCTCTAGCTCTTAATGATGAGTCAACGAAAAATAAATAAAAAATTACGTCATTGTTGAACTCTTCATTTGGTAATGTATTATTGTTTCAACTATGTATTATGATTACGAGGTTTTTTATTTTATAGTCACCATTTTTTATATTTTACCTAACACACCCTTATATTATTATTTAAAATCTAAATATATTTTTAATCTTAATGCTATAATTTTATCCTCTAATTTAAATATTTACACATGAAAAATATAGATCCTAATCCAAAAATTTGTAGGTAATATTTGGTTCGCTGTATAGATTTTAAGCATGAATGAGATGATTATTTATTGACCTCCTAATAGAATAACCATTCTCTTAAATTGGTGGATATGATTCAATTTTCAACATAAATTTTTTACTCAACCAAAAATGAGAATGAGTCTTTTGATAAAATGACTATTCTATTACAACCTTATTGTTTGAGATGTCCTAAATAAGTGCACTTTTTGACTTTTTTGACTAAAAAATTGAGGAAAAAAATATGATTGTTTGGGTTAACTTTTTAACTTTTTATAGAAAAATGTGTATTAAAAAATTGTATTTGTATAAATTAGTGTATAGGGGAAAATTAGGATTGTGAGTTATGCAGCTGTAATTTTTGACTTTTGGTGAATAGTGATAACTTTTTAACTTTTTGAGTAACTTTTTGACTTTTTGGCAACTTGCCAAACTGATGAACTAAATACTGCATTAATGTTAATAAAATATATAGCCTAGTTTTTGAACTTCTTCCAAAATATGTATGATTATAGTTATGAAATTAAATCATACTAAAACACTACGGGTTAATTAATATCATATATAATTAACCAAAAGATGTTTGTTTTGTAACCATAATTAGTAGAATTTAACTTTGTAATCATAACTAGTAAGATTTTGATTTTACGGCCATAATTAATGAGATTTGATTTTATAACTATAATTAGCTCAATATTAATTTGAGATTTTCAATAATGTTACAAGCGTTAACCAGTGTGCCAACGAGTATTTTAACTAAACATAATGTTAAATAGGTCTCACGTCAAGTGATAGATCATATATATGTCTTATGTTTTAGTTAATATATTTATTAGTACACTAGTTATGGGTTGTTTGAAATTATTTAAATAAGTATATTTTTTAGGGAAAAGCACCATTAAATTCCTAATTTGAGAATGTTAACCCATTTAGTCCCGACGTTTTTTTGTTGGACTAATAGGTCCTATTTTATGTGTAAAGACATTAGTACCCATTTTTTTTACGTGTCTGGGTCAGTAATTGAGGGGGTAATTTTGAATTGGGGTTTATATGTAATTTACCGAATTGCCCAAAAAGCTTACTATAGACCTTTTTTAGATTCCCATCCTTTTCCAAACATCCGATGTTTTTGATGTTTGTGGGTGTTTTAAACATCAGATTCATTTAAAAAAATTTAACCATCATCAAATATAGGCAACATCATCAAATAATCATCAAACATCATCGTGAACAACAGCAACATCAGAACGTCGTGAACATCATCGTGAACAACAGTAACATCAGAACATCAGAACATCAGATTCATTTAAAAAAAATTTACTATCATCAAAACATCATCAAAACATCAGATTCATTTAAACATCATATTCAAACATCAGATTAATTAATCTAATATTAAATTCATTATTGTTTCTGCCCAGCATGAATCTAATGTTCGAACCACTAAACAGCATGAATCGGATGTTCAAACCACTAAACACCCACAAACATCAAGAACACCCACAAACACCCACAAACAGCATGAATATGATGTTTTGATTTTTTGTGTAATTATGTTTGTTTTAAATGAACATTAGATTATCAACATCAGATTCAAGTAACACCCACAAACATCAAATTATTGTTGTTGTTCATTTTTTACCATCATCATCAAGAACACCCACAAACATGCTGAACAAAGAATCTGATGTTCAACTGTGTGTCGATTTTTTGATGATGTTTTGATGATGTTCTGCTTGTGACAATAGTGTGTAAATTTTGAACATCATCGTGAAACACCCACAAACATCAAGAACATTCAGAACAAACATTGTTACTTGATTAATGTCGGATCGAACAAACGTTGCAGACGATTGCGAACCATCGAACAAACGAACAAACGTTGCAAACGAGCGGTGGCGAAGCGACTGCTCTCACAATCTCACGGCGGTGGTACTGGATCGATGTGGATCGGCGGAGGATCTAGACAGAGAGAAAGTAAAGAGAGATCGGTGTGGAGGCGCTGATGTTGATCATGGCGTTGTGATGTTGTGATGATGTTGTGGCGATGATGTTGACCATATCACTGATGTTGATAATGTTGGGGACTAATCGTATAGCACATTTTATGGATAAAAATGTAAACTCCATACATAATATATCAAAAATGTATATTATATCAAAAATAAAAAGGACTAAATGGTTTAAGGAAAAATACTCAAGACTAACTAGAACAACATTTATCAAAATGAGATTTATGAGTAATTTTTCCTATTTTTTAACTTTGTACGAAAAAATATGCATAAAAATAGAGATGTAATATAACCCAAATAAATACACATATTTAGTTTATGCCAAATAATGCCTTAGTATTTTGAGATCATTTCTTGTGTCATAGGATTTTTAATTAGTACTAATATGAAGTGAATAAGATCTACTATATATATATTAGCGTATGTCCGTGCCTGAAGACACGGTGTAAATAATGTTAGGATTAAAAAATTAATGTTAGGATTAAATTCACAGAACTCTTCGCAAAAATTCACTTTTACTTATATAATATACAGCTAGTTAGATAGATGTGCCTCGTCAAAAGTGTAATTAACTTCTTTTAAAAAAAAAAGGATAAGGAGAGATTCTCTCTCTAGGACCCATGCATCACAATTGACAAACACATTTCCAGAGACATGGTTTTCATTTTTCTTCATCTTTCTCACCTCTAGGATCCCCAAATTCCTCATACATATACACACACATTTGCAGAGATCAAAAACCCACACTTTCTCCCACATTTGCAGAGATCAAAAACCCATAATTTGTATCATCATCAAAAACCCACACTTTCTCTCTCTGTGCAAAAATGGCTTCAGTGATATACACACATTTCTTTTTTTGATCTCTCATTTTTAACACCATGTGAGAGTGTAACTTAACTGGTTTATCGAGATGTAAGTAGCCAAATCTTTTGAAATGGCATATAGTTGTCCTGTAGCATGTCTAAAATACCTGTTTCCTACCTTCCCGAATTTCCAATATTCAAGTTCATGGTACCTCACTCCCCTGTTCCACAGAGTGCACAAATAAGACATCTAAAAGCTTAACACTTTCTCAACATCCAGTTAACAGCAAGAATTTTAGGACAAAATTCCACTTACTTCTGAGCAAGGACAGGACCAGATTTCATACATCCGATATGCACCCGTGGCTTTTTCCTGTATCTTGCCAAAGTTTCTCCTAGTGTTGCTGCAAAATTTACAACATCTTACCCAATGCAACAAAATAAATAAATAATTTGTAGAGTTACAAACATATATAATTTCATTTTCAAGTAAAACTTGTTGAATCAATCATATCAGTCGTAGATTTGAATTTAGAGGTTCATATGAACATGGGCATCTGAAGTTTCTACCCCGATTGGGAATTTAAAATTTGTGAGTGTCTTGCATCTATATATTGGATTTTAGACCTTCATGTATGCATTTTATTTTTATATCAAGTACTAAAAACAAATTTCTTACCTATATTTACATGAACATCATCATCAACTTTGACATAAAAATCTGCATCCCATGAAGCAACAGCAACAGCAAAATATGACTTTGTCTTCACATAAAAATCTGCATCCCACGAAGCTTGAGTCTGCATAAAAACCCAATTCAAGTAAAATTAATACATTAAAGACTATCAAATCTTGTGAATTTAATAGTTTGTTGAACTTAATTAACAAGAAAAACAGGGTAAGGGTGTTGAATACTCACAGAGGCCGACTATAGGTGGTAAATTCGCAAGCTTTGAATAACTTATTCCCTGCAGTGTGAGATAAAATCGACATGAGATCTTTGAATAACTTATTCTTTGCTATATATTTTTCTGGGATAGTATATGACCCCGATATGTGACATAGAACAAATAATTTTCCTAGCCGTTTAGTTGTGTTTCTGTTTGTAGCTTTTTTGAAAAACGAAGACAATGAAAAATTCTAAAAATGGCCATCATTTTAATATTTATGATTATATATACATATGAATACTCGAAAATAAGTACTTGTTTAGTTGTGTTTTCATTTTCTGTCATCTGTTTTTCATTTTTGGAAAAATACCCAGAAATGTGACATAAAACTGGATAATTTTCCTACATAGCCATATCAGAATATTTTCCTAAAATTGGTTTTCTGCAGACAGGCATTGATTGGAGGAAATTATGGCCTTCTCAACACTACAACATTTATCCCTAATCCAGATTATTACGGGTTAGTCAATATTGAGATTTTCTAATACCCTTTACTATTTAATAAAGCTGAAATTATCATTTTGACACATTTATTCTATATTAATGTTTGGTTGGCTCTTCTACAGTGCTCTTCTGTGGCATCGCTTAATGGGAAAGATTGTACTTCAAACCACTTATGACAGTTCCCCTTATCTACGCGTATATTCTCATTGTTCAAAGAAAGAAGTAAGCGAAATATTCTTAACCTTTTTTAGCTTAATTTCTCTTTCTTCTCAATAATATATCATTTAGCTATCAATTCATTAATTAAATTCATTTACTCTATTTTATCTCAGTCGGGCATTTCACTGCTTCTAATCAACATGTCAAATTCTACTACCTATGAAGTTTCGGTTGCGGATGACTTGAACTTCTATCCTGACAACTATGATGATAACCAACAACAAATCCACAGGGAAGAGTACCACTTGACTCCAAAGGATGGCAATATTCAAAGTGATGTGCTGATGTTAAATGGTGTCCCCTTGGTGCTCACAGAGTCAAAGGATATACCAGCTATGTATCCAGTGCTCGTGCATGCTTCAAACCCTATCAGTGTTGCACCTGATTCTATTGTTTTTGCAACTCTTAAAGATTTCAAAGCACCAGCTTGTTCTCAGGAATTTTTCTTTATTTCACGTTATTAGAGATCTTTGATTGATTTATTTATTTATTTATTTTTTGGGCATATATTTACAAATGGTAATAATGGGATTCTATTATTTTGTTTCATTTCGTCACATTAATCAGAAAATAGAAGTTAAAAACACAATATTTCTGGGTATTTTGAATAATGCCCCAGGGCTATGTAGTAAATAATCAGAAAATATTCTCACCTAATAATCAGATAATTTTCATTTTCTGATATGGCTATGTAGCCATGTTCTCACCTAAATATTCTCACCTACATAGCCATATTCTCACCTAAAAACACTTAAATTAGGTGAGAAGTGTTTCATTTTCTGTCATCTGCTATGAAGAATGAATAATGCCCCTGCTCTCATGAGTCATATCCCCAGTTTAAGGTGAATACATAATGAAATGTATTGAAAATTTTATTACGCATGTATAGACTGACTATGCATTTTTGTGAAAATGATGATCAACAGAAATGAACCGAAGTCAAGGATTTCAAAGCAAACTGAATATGTTCGCAATTAGAATCTCACCTGGAAATTTTTTGCTTTCTTCGCAAGCCTTTGAAGGCAAAATCTGAAATTTCAAACAGAAACTGAATTCATTACCCAACTAATAAAAAACGCAAAACTGAAATCAAAATGGCAAGAGAAGAAAACGAAACCCGGAAAGCTCCAATCGGAATTTCAAGCAGAAACTGAAATCATTACCCAACTAATAAAAAACGCAAAACTGAAATCAAAATGGCAAGAGAAGAAAACGAACCCGGAGAGCTCCAATCGAGGTTCGAAGCAGAGAGAGAAAGAAAAGACGGCGGCTGGGAGGGTTGCGAGTGGGAGGGTTGCGAATTGAAGCCACTGAGAGAGAAGGGGGAGAGGCAGAAATCGGGTAGAAGGGTTGCGAATTGAAGCCAGTCGGAGAGAAAGGGGAGATAAAGAAGAGGAACAAAGAGGGAGATAGAGATAAGGAGGGAATGGGAGGAGACGAATTGAAGCCAGTCGGAGAGAAGGGGGAGATAAAGAAGAGGAACAAAGAGGGAGATAGAGATAAGGATGAAATGGGAGGAGACGTGCAACAGAAAGGGAGAGAGAGATAAAGATGGAAGGGGGAGGAGACGTGGGAGAGAGAGAGAGAGAGAGAGAGAGAGCAGAGTGTGTTTGGGCGGGAAACAAATTACTCTCAACCGTTAGATATTCATTAGGATTGATCTAAACCATTCAAATGAAGTGTATCTCTGATACATTTTATATATTTTCAAAAATCGTTGTGTCTTATTATATAGATTATGTTTATGTTTTAAAAAAATAAATAGTTAATATGATTTTGATCATTTTTTTAAAAAGTGGAGTTTGATCATGAGTCTATATTGATTCCATTAACTTGATTTTTTATGCAAATGACGTACTCAACGAATCCTATAATATAAATCATTCAATTCATGAAAAAATGATCCGAACAAATCTTTAGAGTATGACACTAACACCCATCCCAAATCCACACCTAGAAACCAATATATATCTATATATAACACATTTAATTATCTAATACACACAAATTAAAGTCAGTACACCTTGTTCAAAAAAAAAAAAAAAAAAAGTCAGTACACAAATTAGGACAAACTGTTTTAAACTAAGATCAGAAGAAAAAAATTGTCTTAAAATGGCTTATTCACACAAACTATCTTAATAAAACATCAAAAAAAATAATAACAAATGCGAGCCAGAACCAATATTGTCTAAAACAGAATATAAATGCAGACGAAGCCCATTACTTCTGTTATTTCAAAGAATCTGAATTTATAAACTCCAAACTGTCAAAACTAAGTTAAAAAAACTGACACTATGAAAATCATATTCTTAATTCAATCCAAATCTCCATACCAACTGTCAGAAATATATGAATTGATGATGATACATGTTTTCTTCTAACTGGGCTTAACAGAACTAACAAAATCATGTAAATCAATGATACAGAAAGATGGAAGAAAAAAAAAAAAAGCCGTTCACGATTTATAGACATGAAACCATAATGAACAATATGACATGGTAATCTATATAACAAAAGAAACAAAATCTGATTCAAACATAAATTCAAATAAAGAGATAATTTGTCCTCTAAATTTCTGAAAGTACACAACTGATACACTAATATGGAACCAATTAAGGCCATAAATAAGTTGCCCACAGCAGAAGTTATTAAATGGGAAGACTTGCAACTTATTATGATTATACCACATGTAAACAGATATATATAATTGTTTTACATATTTGATAATACATTCCGATATGTATTAAAACTTCATAAAATGGATGCTTAAATTTGTTCATTAACATGCTCAGATTTAGTGCACATCCATATATAATACACACAATCGTATCTGATACACACAAATTAAAGTCAGTACACCTTGTTTAAAAAAAAAAAGAAGTCAGTACACAAATTAGGACAAACTGTTTTAAACTAAGATCAGAAGGAAAAAATTGTCTTAAAATGGCTTATTCACACAAATTATCTTAATAAAACATCAAAAAAAATAATAACAAATGCGAGCCAGAACCAATATTGTCTAAAACAGAATATAAATACAAACGAAGCCCATTACTTCTGTTATTTCAAAGAATCTGAATTTATAAACTCCAAACTGACAAAACTAAGTTAAAAAACTGACACTATGAAAATCATATTCTTAATTCAATCCAAATCTCCATACCAACTGTCAGAAATATATGTTTTCTTCTAACTGGGCTTAACAGAACTAACAAAATCATGTAAATTAATGATACAGAAAGATGGAAGAAAAAAAAAAAAGCTGTTCACGATTTATAGACATGAAACCATAATGAACAATATGACATGGTAATCTATATAACAAAAGAAACAAAATTTGATTCAAACATAAATTCAAATAAAGAGATAATTTGTCCTCTTAATTTTTGAAATATTAATATTAATGGAAGAAGAAGAAGAAAAACTGTTCGCTTCCGATTCCGATTTAATATTAATATTCAAAAAATATAAAATAAAAAATAAAAATCAGAGATGGGTATAGATGATTTACAGTTTCTCTGCGATGGAGGATAGAGGTGTCGTAGTGGGTTGAGATCTAATAGGGAGAAGAGATTAAATAATTCAGATTAATTATATATTTATAATTTATAATAAGATTATGTTTATGTTTTAAAAAAATAAATAGTTAATATGATTTTGATAATTTTTTAAAAAAGTGGAGTTTGATCATGAGTCTATATTTATTCCATTAACTGGATTTTTTATGCAAATGATGTACTCAACGAATCCTATAATATAAATCATTCAATTCATGAAAATATGATCCGAAACACTAACACCCATCCCAAATCCACACCTAGAAACCAATATATATCTATATATAACACATTTAATTATCTAATACACACAAATCCTATAATTATCTAGTATTCCTCAATTATCAAACACATCTGCTAGAAAAATATGTGGAACATGGACATGTGTTTTCCAATTCATGGTCCAAACCACATGATTTGACAGAGCTTGTAAACAATTTGAATCCTAATGTTTGAATCCAAAAAATTCATTATTCAGAGACCATCAAGATGTGTTGATGAACCAAAGACATCAATACATCTTTTGTACCAAGTTACCTTTATTCAGGCTTTAGAACAAACAATTAGAGGGCTATAATTTTCAATCTAACAACCCTGTATAAACAACTACTCCATAAAACAATCATTAATTGTTAATTTATAAGAAAGCTATGAATTTCCAACAGATTGGCACCAAATGTACTTGGATGACATTTTATATAGATCAAGCATCAATGAGCAAAAAAACAGAGAGTCCATGTGCCAAAGAAAAGAACCCTATTAAAATGTTCATAACCAGTTTTGAATGTCTAGTAAAAGCGATTCATAAGTTTTATAAATCAATGACAAATTTGAAATGGAGCATTTTTTTAAGATTAGGAACAAACTATATGTAGAATGGTAAAAAGGAAAATCAAAGTGAAAAAGGGTTTATGCCAGAACAAAGAAGCTTGATGAAATATTTCACAATCAAGATTACTATTACATAAACAAAAATTCCACTGTTTGTTTTTTTAGAAAAAATAAAATAAAACTTGAAGAAACAAATCTAGCAACATCATCTATAGCCAAAACCAAGCTCAGACACACATTATAAATATGAATGAATATTAGTAAAAAATTTTACTTCGTTCTGAATAGGTTCAAACAACAAACATCACATAAATGCATATATATATATTTCATCTGGGTTACACAGAAAAATATAGAAAAATATATTTCAAGTAGAGAAAGGGATTTCCTACTTCTATATAGCAAACAGTAGCAGAAGAGTGAAGAAAATCAAACTTCAGAAACAGAGATGCTGCAGACAACTACTGAACCATGATGAATTCTCTGTATATAAGCATTTACTGAATCTAAGAACGAATGTAAAACTTGGGTCTGGCCAATTCAAAATCAATTTATATTCACCTCACCTATTATAGCAGTAGGCTTTGATGCTCTAGCAGCCATTATAGCCCCCTGGACATGATTAATGTTTAAATCAAACAGCTAAATATATTTGTGAGTAGAGAACTTCATAAGTTATTGGAGGTGAAAGGCCTCGCCCTCATTACTAACCTGGCCTAGAGGAAGAATAGCATCAAACCTATCCACTCCAAACATGCCCAAATTGGAAAGAGTGAAAGTCCCTACATGCACAAACAACATAACTCAATTACATTTTCTGTTGAAAGAAGTTTACAAATCCAGTACTCCACATTCAAGTTTACAAATACAAAATATTAAAAACTTGAATTGTACTCATGGGGCTGAAGTTGCTTGGCCCGGGCAGATAAAGATCCAACTAATAATAAATTCATACTATTATGAACAAAACAACATCAGCAAAAAAACATCCGTCTGTTATAACAAAATGTATTAAGTTAATCTGGACCATTATGTCAGATAGATGCTACAATCAGATTCTCAATGTCACTATGTTAATAACTTTTCCAAAAAAAAATCTTTATTTTTAGCTCAAGCAGCAAAATTCTGAGAGACTTAAGCCAAAACCCCCATTCCCGTCTGCTGTCAACTTCGTTTTCTCCTACCACTGATGTAATATAAACATGTGATAACAAAAAAAATCACTCACTTGGTATGCCCAAGGCAAAAACTCTGTATCTCATGAGGTCCATCCAAAGGCTTCTTGGGAAACACAGTAACCTGTCATAAGATTAACATTATTGGATAAAGAAATAAAATGGAATTGACTAAATAATTATTTATTTCAATGGGGAGGAAAATGAGTTACACGAATTTTAAAATCCCGATCAGCACTAACAATGAATCGTTCATCTGGTAAGTATTCCTCTAAGAAGATACAACTGTTTAGAATAATCCATCCCATTTTTTTTTCTGTCATTAATGGGAAATCAGCGGAAATGACCACTGATTCACCAAAAACAAAAAAAACAAAAAAAAAAAAAAACAAACTTTGAATGGTAGAAATGTCTATGATAATTTACTGAAACAAATTACTCGTAATTGCTAAACAATTCATCACGTTTCCGGGATTTTAGTTGGGAGAGCTGTGTCTCTGCTAGCGACCAGAGCGTCGAACAAATTTTAAACTCTACAACAACACATTTCAATTTTCTTTTCTTTTTTCCCTTACAAAAAACCCTTAAAAAAAAATCCCAAATTCTACAACAACAAAAAAAAACCTAATTCTACAACCTAAAAAAAATCCTAAAAAAAAACCTAATTCTACAACAACAGATTTCAATTTGTAGTTATATGCCTGTAGGTTGGAGTCGCTGGTTCGGGTCGGAGACAGAATCGGGCTGGTCGGAGAGAGAGAGTCGAGAGAAGACAGATCGTCGACAGAAGAGAGTCCGGCGGGACTGAGCGGCGAGAAGCGAGTCAGGCGAGAGACTCGATTGTCAGAGAGAGAGACTCGACTCGATCGTCAGATGGAGGGAGGCTCGGTCGGTGACAGCCTCGGTCAGGTCGAAGAGAAGGGTTGTAAGGGAAGGAGGAGTAGCGTAGCGAAGAGGGAGGGTGGGTATCGAAGGGTTGGGTATCGAAGAGGGAGGGTGGGTATCGAAGGGTTCGAAGGGTCTTCAATGGCTGTGGTGATGAGAGACACTGTGACAGAGAACGTGGGAGAGAGGGAGCTGAAGAGAACGTGTTTGGGGACGTGGGAGAGAGGGAGAGATGAACTCAAACAGGTGGGAAATGTATCTCTGATTCATCTTGGCCGTTGATCTAAACTCAGGATTCATCTTGGCCCTTAAAACCAAATGTATCTCTGATACATTTGGGACATTTTCAAAAAGCTTTCTTCCATATTATATAGATATATGAACTTTTACTTCAAGATTCCAAATAAAAATTAGAACACATAATATGTAGAAAAATTATTAAGAGGGTGTTTGAATAATTTAAATAAGTATATTTTTTGCCTTTTTATATAAAAAAAAAAATGTGTAAAACAATAAAAATTGATGTGACATAACAAAAATAAAAAGATAAAAAAATGTACTTTTGCAGGGGAGGCCAAATAATGCCTAAATTTATGTTAAATATAACTAAAACTATACTCAAAATGAACCAATCACATTGGTATGATTTTCAAAGAATTTAAGAAAAATTGTGATTGTAGTTCATGTATTTTAGTTCTTGTGGCATTTTGGTCACTATAATTTCAATTGGTTTGATTTTAATACTGAATTTATGATTTTGTTTCAATTTGGTGTAATTCTTAACATTTTTCTTATAAATATATATATATATATAAGTGACATGTGTCGTATTTTTAGAGTAAAACTATAAATTTACTAAATTCAGTGAGTTAAAAATCAAGAAATTCAGTGATTATTTTCCGTTAAAAACATTAACGACATTATCAACTAAATCAAATTAACACAAAATTTAAAATTAAAAATCAAAATTGAATAAATTAAAAGTAAAAGAATCAAAATATAAAAGAGACCAAATATAAGAACAACTAGTAATGTGCCGAGAACTTATCATTTCCTTTTATTTCATCCTGTTACTAATTATATTTTAGTAATTGTAGACACTTTCACACCATTGCAGTCAGAGATAAGGAACAATGGTAAAATGACCAAAAATACCCACAAGTAATTACAGCTAACAAAGCAGTTAAAAACAGAATTAGTGAAGAAAACAGGGGTATCTCTTGTCATTTCAACAATAAAATAATACATCTAGGGTGTGTTTGTTTGGACGTACTAGATAAAGGAAAATTGGAATCCATCAAACTGTTAATCCTAGGATACATTGTCCTCGGATTATTTGGTTGGACTGGATTTGTATCCTATGTTTGTTTAGTCATGGAATTAGATGTTTGGATTGGACTATTTTATTGAATCGTATGTTTGTTTAGGATATTATGGAGAAGAATAAATGCTCAAATGACTATTTTATCCTTTTCAATTATTTATGAAATAATAACAATATTAAACATATCTTTAATATTTTAATTATTTTTAGCTAGATTAAATAAAAATTTATTTTATTTTATTTTTTGCACAATTAAATAAATTTATTTTTTAAATATTAAATAAATTAAATATCAATAAAAATCTATGTTATTTTTTAATTAAAATCTTAAATAAATTTATTTTAAAAAAATAATAATTAAATAATGAAATTAAATAAAACATCAATTAAAATTTAAATAATGAAATTAAATAAAATATAAACAAAATTTTAAAATAAAACATCAATAAAATATCTATAAAAAATTATTTTAAAAAATTAAATAAATAAAACCTCAATAAAAATTAAATGAAATTATTTTATTTTTAAATTGAGACATTTAAATTTTATTGATTTTACTAAATATAATACATAATTAAATAGTAAAAGGTCAAAATAATCATTTCATCACCTAATCTCATATCTCCCTTATCCCTCCATTTGTATCCACACACACCCCCCCCCCCATAAGACACAATAGTCTAACATATTTGGGACTAATAGTCCGGAGGTACTAATAGTCCAGAACAACAATTTTAAACCAAACAATAGACTATCAGTCTAAAAAGACTATTAATCTAATCTCATGCCTCAATCCCTCAAAATAAACACCACCCTATTGTTTTAGTTTTCATATGACTCATAAATCAGTTTGTTCAAACTCTGCCAGCGAGAGCCTTGGCGGCTTTTGTATTGACCCCTCTCTCTCTCTCTCTCTCTCTCTTAGATGTTGATTATATATATACACATATATGCTCTGTTTGAATTCCATTTTTTTATTATTTGGGTCGTGTTGGATACTTCAATTGGTAATCTTTCTCCCTCTATCTACACATGCATTGGTTTGTTTGTCCGTACATGATTGAAGTTTTATTGACTTCTATATGTCTATTCAAGTTTATTATTGCCTTGACTTGATCTGTTTCATGTTCTAGGTCCTTCAATTATAAAACCCATCACCATCTCAGATCTATCGAGGTCAGTCGTTAAGTTTCTTCTGGGCTTTTTTTGAATCGCATTCTTCACTTTCGTAATTCATTCATCTAATTGCTTGGAAGGTGGAACAGTCTGAATTGGGTTTTTGAGTATGTGAGCTTGTGAATTTGTTTATATTAATTATGAGAATTGGTGGGTTTAGCAATTTTTGCCCATTTACAGGAAGTTGTGAGGTAGGCTTGTATAATTATTCAATTTTAGCAAAATTTGAATAGTTTGAATGCTCTCAATTGGATCTTAAGTGGGAGTTTATTGACTGTTTTGGATTAATTGTGAAAATTGTTGCTCAGTTTCTTCTGATTTTTGAATCTCATTATTCACTTTCACAATTTCATTCATCTAATTACTTGGAAGGTGGAACAGTCTGGATTGGGTTTTTGAGTATTGTGAGCTTGTGAACTGATTTCTATTAATTATGAGAATTGGTGGGTTTAGCAATTTATGCCCGTTTACCACGAAGTTGTGACATAGGTTTGTATAATTCTTCAATTTTAGTGAATCTGAATAGTTTGAATGCTCTCAATTGAATCTTAGTTGGGAGTTTATTGACTCTTTTGTATTAGTTGTGAAAAATGTTGCTTAGTTTCTTCTGATTTTTTAATCTTATTATTCACTTTTGCAATTTCATCTAATTACTTGGAAGGTGGCACAGTCTGAATTGGGTTTTTGAGTACTGTGAGCTTTTGAACCTCTTTCTATTAATTATGAGATTTGGTGGGTTTAGGAATTTATGCCCATTATTAGAAAGGATGAGTTGTAATGACGGGGTTATCACCATCAGGTTTGTTTATATAATTCTTCAATTTAAGTAAATCTAAATTATTTGATACTCTCAAATTCTCAATTGGAACTTAGTTATGAGTTTATGGACTCTTTTGGAATAATTGTGAAAAGAGCGACCTAGCAATCCATTAGATTAAGCAAGTCAGTGTTTCTCTAACCCCTCCCCCCTTCTCAACCCATCCCCCACAGATGGGAGGAGAGAGATGGGAAGAAGAAGAAAAAAATGCCTAAACGAATGATAAAACCTAAGAACACTTGCAAGTTTACCAATTTTTCTTTAAACCCTTTTAACAAAAGCAATCAACTTGCTACAAAACCTAGTAATTCATAGCTATCACAAAGAAGTAAAAGCAGAGAAAATTACAAGAAAAATTGAAAAAAATCACAGAAACCTTGGAGATACAAATGAAAAATTGAGCAAAACTTGACAAATTAGAACCAAACTTAACAGATAAAACCTAAGAAAACACCTGCAAGTTTACCAATTTTCCATGAACTCCTTTGATAAATGCAATCAACTTGCAACAAAACCTAGTAATCCATAGCCATAAGTAAAAGCAGCGAAATTTCCAACACAAACCACCAAAAACCGCAGAACCCATGAGAGATACAAACAACATTTGAGCAAAACTTCACAAATTAGCAACCAATTGGCTCAGTCAAATTCAAACATTCACAACAAACAGACGCATCGAATTCGAAAGCTTTGATTTTACCTGGATGAGATTGACGACGAGACCTGAGAGAAAGAAGAGAACGCTCATCGAGACGATAACAGGTCCCGCTGGAATCGCCATAACACGAGCGAGAGAGAAAATGATGAACTTTTAGAGAGAGAAAAGTTGGGATCTTCTCTCCGAAGAACAGAGAGAAACTATAGAAATACGAAAGTGGATTTGGTTTGAATTTTTTGAATTAAGTTTTTTTAAAATTAATTTTTTAGTTTTTGTATTTTTTTGTTTTTAGTGGATATTTTTTAAATTTTAAATATTTTTTTTATTTTTTAGATGCGTCTTATTTAGATGTATCTAAAAAGTAAAAAATTTGTGAAAAAATATTTTTAAAAAATTAATAAATACATAAAAATATAAAAAAATGTACTGAATTTTCGTATTTTTTTGTATTTTGGGTATTTAGTGAATTTTTAAAAGATTTTCTTCACAAATTTTTTACTTTTTAGATACATCTAAGTTAGGTATGCTTAAAAATTAAAAAAATTGCTTAAAATATTAAAAAAATCAATAAAAACAAAAAAATAAAAAAAATAAAAAAGTAGAATTTTTTAAAAAGTGTTTTTTGAAAAGTGAAACTAAGCATAGTAACTATAATTACTGTAGTTGGGGGGGGGGGGGGATATAAAGATTTTTTTTATTTTTTATTTTTTTAAGTGTATATGGGTTTGATTTAAACGCACCCAATGTTTCGGTTTCACAACCCATTTTTTCTTTTTTTCTTTTTCCTTTTTTTTGATGTTACCACTTTTTCATTATACCCCCCTCTGCCAAATTTTTTTTTTTTTTTTTTTTTTTAATATCTCAAATAATACATATTATGTACATACACCCTTAATTACTCACCGGTTATTTTTTATTGCTTTCATCGTCATTGTTAGTGTCGTGTTGTCTCATACTTAGCCATTAGCTTCTTCGCTTCTATCTTTTCATCTCCTTTGCCGCTGTAAAATCCCAATTCAAGTACCTTTCTCATTGTAAACCCCCTATTCCTCTTTTTTTCTCTAAAAACCCTAGATTTTTCAATCTAGGTGTTTTTTTTTTTTTTTTTTTTTCCCTTCGAAACGTTAGATCAAAGATCTAGAGTTTCAGTGAATAAGTAAGGAAGAGGATGAAGAGGGCTTTAGGATGGGACTTTGAGCAGCAAAGGAAGATGAAAAGGTGGCGGCATTAACGGGGGAAGAGGTCGTGATGGTGGAGGAATATAAGGTAATTACAACAATGGAGAGGAGGTTGCAACGATGGAGAATAAGGTGGAAGGATAGAGTTGAAGGGGCAAGCATGAGAGCAATGGTTGTAATGAGAAAGAGGCTAAAAAGGGCTTGTTGAAGATAATACGACTAGCCAAAGATCTTATTGAAGTTAGGGAATAGAAGTTGGAGTTAATATTAAGATTTGATTGTTTTGATAATCTAATTTAGGGATAAAATATTTAATATACATATATATTGAGGTGTCTAACCAAATAAATAAATTTAGAGTCACCTGACGACGATAACGAATACGAGGAGACAGGAGGGTGAGAGATTGGACGCCATAAATGTCATTTCCTATCTATTGATCATATATAAATAGAAAATTTATATAAAAAAATCAATACATAATGACATGGAAGATTTGTATCTATTCACTTTAAATAAAATAAACCCATTAAAATAATTTATAATTTTTAAAATATCACTATCACATTATTCTTGTAAGATTTTTTGTACAACTTTTTATTTGCAAATCACTTTCCTTTCCCAAATGGAGACTTGGTATCGAATAGGATGCTATGCACTGGGTCGGGTTGGATCCGAACTACACTTGGCCGTTTGTCCAAAAGGGTACAAACAAGAAAGGGAACAATTAATTTCGTCTTGATCTTATCATAAATAAATTTGATATTATTGTCAAGTTAAAGTTAGGGATCAAATTTGATTCCAATCACTCAAAAGTGGTCTATCTGGATCTTTTTATTTTCAGGACAAATTATATTTTTAATCTTTGTAATTTGATTTAAATTTGATTTTGATCTTTGTTGATTTAAATTGAATAATTTGATTCATATGTTATAAATTTAATTTCAATTTGATCATTATATTTAAGTTCGAATTTAAAATTAATAATTTTGAGATACTTATGCCTTTTATGGATAACTTATAACTTTTCACTTATCTCTCATTTGAAAATATATTATTTTAACCCAAAAATAATAAGTCAAAAAAAAAAAATTAACTGGTACAAAAAGTTTAAAAAGATTCATTATCATTCATTCACACGAATTAAAAATTCACTCGCAAGCATATTATTTGTTTATTTATATTTAATTAAAAAAATTAAAAAATCACTAGAGAGTAGCTTCCCAAAGGGGTCCAAAGTGTGTTGCCTTCATTTACAGTGTGTACATGATGATTTGGGTAATTCACCTACCCTTATATTAATGCATTTTTAATATTATATTTTGAATGGTTTATACAGTGGGGAGGGAGCGAATTAAAAATAAAAGGACAATAATTTATTGGAGAAGGAATCCACAGGTCTTAAATAAGCACCCACATGTGCAATTTTGTCAGAGAGATATGTAGGTAACAAACAATATTTAGGGGCATTTTGAGAAGAAGTTAAAAAGAGTTAATTTTTTTTATTTTTTATTTTTTTAGTCAAACAAGTCAATTTTTTAAGCTAAAGAGTTAGTTTTTTTTTTGGGTTAAAAAAGCCATTAAAAAAAAGGTTAAAAAGTCAAAAAATCAACTTTTTATTAATTTCTCAAAATATCACTTAGGCCTATTTTGGGAAGGTGGTAAAAATCAGTTTTTTTGCTTTTAACCAAATTTTTTTAGAGTGATTTGGAAAGTTAGTAAAAAATTACTTTTTATCACACTAAAATGACTAAAATAGCCTCACCCAACTTAAAAAATTACTTTTAACCCAAACTCACAAAATATAAACACTAAGGGTAATTATGTAATTTTGCCACCAACTTTTTGGCTCTTGCCAAATGAACAAAAACGAAAAAATCAGCGTTCTGTTGAAAACGCAAACGCAGCGTAAAAATCAGTTCCCAAAAGTAGCCTTAATAACATGTTCACAATCATGGACCATAATTATTTAGCCGAATATATCTTTTTCAGAAATGTTTGGGATCCCTTTTTTTGAAATTTTATGACTCTCAATTTGATCTCAATCCTTGATGTGTGTGTGAAGTCCACTCATATATGTGTGGATCTCACATTATGAGTGGTTGGGATGAGAGTAGGGATTGTGGAGGTCATGTATGTGTGGGGGTCTCTATCAAAATTGTATCTTTTTTTAATGATAAGGATATATTTAATGAATAATGACAAAAAAAAATTATGCTTTGAATTTTTTTTTCATTTGTACCTCCAATATCGGACCATCATCGGACCGCAAGAAAGTTCCCAAAAAAGTCACAAGCAACAAGAAGTAATTGCCGGCAAAGGCAGTGATGGTGCAGTCATGATATAGATAGATATAGGAGTAAGGTTAGAAATTATAGAAAATTTATTAAAATTTTTATCAAATATTTCACATAGGTGTGGGACTCACATAATGTGGATTATGTGGGTCCCATGTGACTCCCACACCCATGTAAGACATTTGGTAGAATTTTTTAGGGAATGGCTTCTGTCCAGTCCTTAATCGGACTAGACCATGCTGTTGGGCCCGTGAGGGCCCACCACGGGTCCTGTTTTGATAATCTGAACCGTTCAATGTGTAGAACTCGTCGAGTACTATATGCTTGTAAAAAATCACATTGATCGGATATCGATAGCTATGTAATCAAAACAGATTTTTGTCAACCGTTAATTTATTCACTGTCCATTTTTTTTATACAAAACTGATTTGATCACATAGTTATTGATATCCGATTAATGTTTTTTTAAAAGGCATATAACACTCGATGAGTTCTACACATTCAATGGTTCAGATTATCAAAACGGGATCCGTGGTGGGCCCCCACGAGCCCAACAGCACGGTCCAGTCCGATTAAGGACTGGACAGAAGCCATGTCCATTTTTTAAATCTCTAACATTTTTATAGATATATAGATTAGGTAGATCAATAAATGATACATAGGCAAATAGTGATCATGGCATGTGAATAGATAAATGACGTGCACAGATAGAAATGGGTAAAATGTTCTTTCAAATTATAATTATTGTTTTGATTCCAAAAATTGTAAAAATAAACCTCTATATGCTGCATTAAATTTTTCGTCATGTTCTAGGTGTGTAATTTGGCTAACATATCAATTCACAAAACAAACATTTAGTAGGTACTGTTAAATTTTATTTAATACAATATTTCATCACCAAAATAATAATAATAATAATAATAATCTTTAGAAGTTTCTGGTTTTGCTTCTTTCTTTTTTTTTTTCAAAAAAAATATATGTTTTGCTTGGTTGGACAACCATATCTTGCATAGTTCAAGGCAATGGGGCCTTGTGTGAGACCTAACTGGGAAAGGTTATTATCATCTCTTAACTAACCAAGGCCTTGAAATCCAACCATCCCAATGACTTCAGCCTTCAAGAAAGTAGAAAAATGCTTAAGACTTCCATTTTTTTGAGACTTCCACAATTTCTTTTGGATCTCAACTATTGATATATATATGGGACTCACTCGTATATGTGTGGGGCCCATACCATCAATGGTTGAGATCAAAAGGGAGTTGTGAGGGTTTCCAAGAAAAGGGGCTTTCAATCATTGTTGAAGAAAGTAATACAAAGGGTCCACTGTGGTCTACACTGTATTTTATTTTAGTTTTTTTTTATACAAGGGAAGTAAATACAAGCAGAGAAGAAAGAAACAAAGTACTAGGTCTTGACAAACAAAAAATGACCCAATCATGTTGGTAATTAGCAGGCTTGCAATCAGGGATGGAACTAAGAATTCATTTGCGGGGGGCCAAGACATAAATAAATTTTTTTTATATGAATTGATATAAATTACTATTTTTTTGAATTCAAAAAGTAAACTAAAATTTAATATTAAATTAGTACGTAAAAAATAAAACCATATATTTAGTAAATTTAATATATGAATAAAAGCAAAGTCATGTATTAAAAATTTATTTATACAAATCAACTCAATCATCTATCAAAGTGGAACTCGACGTTCTTTCATATTTCAAAAGTCTTCAATGATTGACTCTGTGATAAAATTTTCAGCAGTTTCCTTTTCAACGTACACAAGCAAAGAGTCTGTAAGAAATTCATCTTCCATTTTGTTGTGAAGTCTACTTTTGACAATTTTCATGGCTAAAAATGATCACTCCGTAGTTGCAGTAGAAACTGAAAGAGTAAGAACGAGTGTAATCACTCTATAAACAAGTTGATAGATCGTAGATTTGTTTGTCCTTACCAACCACTGACACAATTCAGAAATAGTAGACAATTTTTTGTAATCTGCATGCTGAACTACATTATGCTCGTAATGGTGAAGTTGCATTCTCAACTGTATTTTCTCTTGATCTTTGAAGTCTTGTAGATAAAACTTTTCTACTAACCGACAAATATCGTTGATTCTAAAAGTTTCAAACACATCTCAAGGATCTAGAGCTGAGCTAAGATTAAGTAACTCTACTGCATGTTCACTGAATCGTCCATTTAATTCTTGTAGTTGAGAATCTATTGCAGAATAAAAAATATATACTCGATAATAATGCTCAACTATAAAGTCATCTTGATGATCACGAGCTCGACCTCTTCTCCTAATATAAGGAGCATTCATATTCGGGACATCTATGTTACGTACCTCGCAAAATGATTGCACATTGGCTAGTAAAGCATCCCATTTGTCATCTCTAAACTTTTGCAGAAGTGCCTTGGTAGATGAAACTAGATTCATAGCATTTAAGATGTCTTGAAATCGGCATTGCAAAGCTTGACAAAGTAAATCAGTGATCTCTAACATTTCTTTCATGAGATGCAAAATAAAGACAAATTCAAATGAAGTCAATGTTTCATAAGCTGAATCTGCATCTCCTCGTTGGGCAGAAGTCGTTCCTTCATTAATGATGTTAGGAAGAACGTCACATGTTGGACTGAATATTTTTATTAAGCTTGAAACTGACTTGAAGTGAGAACTCCAACGAGTATCTCCAGCTCGTTGTAAAGTGCCAATCTGGTTAAGTCCCTTTCTAGTCTCGAGCTCATTAATGTCAATCATGTGTTCAATTTCAGCAGCTTGCGCAACTTTCAATTCATCATTGCGCTTGCATGAGGCACCAACAATATTGATAACAAAAGTCAATTTAGGAAAAAATTTATGAATTAGGATAACATCTTTCGATGCTGCCACTAAAGCCAACTGCAAACGATGTGCAAAACAATGAATATAATAAGCATATGGACAATCATTCAAAATTAATGCTTGTAATCCTTTCCACTCACCTCGCATATTGCTTGCACCATCATATCCTTATCCTCGAATATTCTGAATATCTAAATTGTGATGAGACAATACATAATATATTCCATCTTTTAGGGTTGATGCAGCAGTGTTAAACACATGAATAAGCCCAAAAAAATGCTATCTCACAAAACCATCTTTGTCAACGAATCTCAAAACTATAGCCATTTGCTCCTTCTTTGACTCATCACGAGCTTCATCAACAATTATGCAATACTTTGCATCACCAATTTCTTCAGGAATTGTATTCTTTACTTTCGTTGAAAAAATATGTAAAATTTCTTTTGAATCTTTGGTGATGTGTAAGAGGCATTTTTCGGAGCTTTATCCAAATACTTTAGCAACATTATCATTATATGATCCCAACAATTTCACTATTTGAAGAAAATTTCCACGATTGATTGAATTTGGCATTTCATCATGACCTCTAAAAGCACAACCTTGAAATGCAAGCAATCGGATTGTATCAATTGAGACCTTCAATCTTAGTTGATTATCTACAATTTGTTCAGAAGTGAAATTGTCCAATACCTTTTGTATATGTTGAAATTGATTCATCAAATCTTCACATGATCTCTCAGCAACATTGTGAAAAGAATTAGGATATTTTCCTATATGATTTAAAAAAGCACATTTTGCTCCATCCCTAACTTTCTTCCAATTCTGAAATCCATCAACAGTGAATGTTTGCTGCCCATAATATCAAGATCCACATGGTTTATAAAAAAGAAAGCACGGTAAACAAAAAGCTGCATCTTTTGCAGGTGAATATTCCAACCATGACGAAAATAGTTTGAACCATGACGGTTGAAAGCTACGAAGATGAGTTGTTGATCCAGATTTCGGATACTTTGAAAGTATAGGTTGGTATGGACCGGCCTTAATATAAGCTCGTCAAATTTCATCATGTTGATTAACATGATAATCCCAAATCTGTATACGTAATTGTTGGCTTTTTGGCTTTCGAAGGGTATTTTAGTGAATGTGAGCGTGCCAGTAAGGATCAATTAGTCCTTACAGAAATTATAATTGCCAACCAATTATCAGACGATTGTGTTGTAGTTCTTTCAGCCTCAATGAAGAGGACTTTTACTGGTGGCTTGACTTAGGAGAAATTAAGAGAAATAACAGTTTAATGTGAAGAACAATCGAAGTATTTTATTAAGATGAACACTTACAATGGTCCAAACTCAGCCTCGAAGAGGTTTACAGCAACAGCCTACTTGAATCTACTTGAAACTACTCCTATGAATCGAAGTACAGTGCGGGTATTTAAAGAACAGGTATTTAAAGTGCAGGAAATGTAAAACTGGAAAGATAAATATGAAGTAAAGACTGGTTTGTATGATCTGAGTCTGGGAGTTTTTTCTGGGGCTTCCTTGCTATTTATACTTGTCAAGGATGACCCTCGAACTACACTTCAAACCGTCGAACTGCTCCTCCATGATCGTCAATCATGCTGCCTTAGAAGTAGTTCCACTATGCCATCACTTGCAGTTAAGCTTCCCTCTGGTATTTGAATTTGAATATGAGCAACCGTTGAAGCCACGTCACCTTGTATTTCCTTACTGATCTAGTACTACTCAGATCACGTAAGAACCAATATTCATTGCCACGTGTACGACCGGGATCAAAGACTTGAATCCTCTTCCCATAATACCCCTATTCTGCCACGTGTCGAATTGTAATTGGCTTTTACAAAATATGTAGCCAACAGTAATCCAAGATCTCGCTCCAATGAACCAATATCAATTTTTTTAACATCAATTTTTTGAGATTTTGTGGGAGGATTTTCAGGGATATCAACATTGGAAGTTGGCAATGATGTATTGTCAACACTGACTTCTGAGGAACGTGCATTTTTTCTTTTAAAAAATCTATCAATTGTACATGGCTTTCCCATAATAATCTACAAATCAAAATAGAATTCATTACATACATGGCTAATATTCTATTAGAAATTAGAACCAATTGCTAATGTAAAATATATATATATATATATATATCACAGGACATAGAAAATTTTTGTGCCTAGAATAACAAATGTAATTAAAACAAATTTCATATAAATTAAAAAATTCAGAATTCAAATTCAACACATAAATTTTATACAAGTCTCAATTCATTTTAATTTTAAATTTATAACATTTAATCTGAATAAAAATAAATTTGCCCAAATATGATTAAAAAAAAATCCTAGTAATTGAAATCATACGTCCTAATTCATGATTTTTTTTCTTAATATGTAAAATTAAAAAAATTGCAATTGTATCAACATGACATTAAAAAAAAAAAAGATAATAAAAGTATTACAAATTGAAAACAACAATAAAAGAGAATATGAATCGCATACCTGTAATAATGAGAAGATTAATAGCAGAAGCAAGACTTTTTTTTTGCTTTTTTTTTTTTTTTTGTATGAATCCCAAGTTGATTTAACTCAAAAAAAAAAAAAAATCCTATGCTTGCTTTCAATAAATTGAGACGGCGTAGAACAAGTCAAAGCAATTAGGTTTTCTTTCTTTCTTCTTTTTGTCTTTTTTTTGTTTCTATTCAACCTTTTTTTTTTAAAAAAAAGAAGACACATGGCCCTGGCCATCTAATGAACAGATTGAGCCTAGCCCACAAAACAAAGCAAGGGGCCATTTTACTATATTATTAATACTTTATTTAAAAGATATATATTAGTAAAAAAAAAATTTTAAACGGGGGGTCGTGGCCCCTGACAGTCCCTTCGTCAGTCCGTCCCTGCTTGCAATCTCACTAGGAGGGCCATCAAGGACTACCAAAATTCTTGGTGATTAGCACATGTTTTCCAAACCATTTGCACATTTGTTGCCTTTTCTGAGAATGTGGTTTATGGTATAATTGCATCTCTACATAAGAAATTTGGTAATTTGGCTTATGGTCTCCTCTGTATCGATAAGATGTGAATTTAAATATAAACGAGGATCTCGATCAATATTTTAATTACTGATACTAATGGACACTCAAGAGGGCCTAGCCCACAGATTAGGGCCCAGATATTAAAGCCTAGTAACTTTGAGAAATCAATACGGGGCCAGGACCAATACCATTCAAGCACTTATCAGGTAGAGGTCTAGTCACGTAAGCAAACAAAAAATCCTACAAAGTTATTGCACCCACACATCAACCATTTAATGAGCCCCTCGTAGCATTAAATGCGACAACTCCTCCACGCCGGAGGAAGTAGACTCACCATGAACGATATCAACTAGACTATAGACTTTCGGCCAACAAGACAACCTAAGATGGACAAGGAAATGATGAGTAAAGAATATAAGGAAGTCTTTGAGATATGTCAAGGTTAAGTTATTTCACTCCCTTTTCTCTTTCTCTCTCTCTCTAAGAAAAATCAATCCGTCCTAACCTAACTTGATCGTCAGAGTGTCCGTCGGGGGACTATCTCCCCCTCTGGGCCTTTTTGTAGGCACTCTTCGAGGACCCCGAGGCCAGCAGACCGATTAGAAGCATAGACCAATCCAACCCATCCACTATTGGATTCGATCGCATTATCAATTACTATGATGCGTTCAAATATGGTAATGCATTAAGTGCTTGGCGTGAGAAGAATTGAAATGAAGACATATGTTTATCGCTACTCTAAAATTGTATAATCATGAATTGTTGTTTAATTTTTATTTATATTTTATAAAATTAGAAGAACTAGGTAAAGTTTGTAGTTTGAATCTCTATATATTCTTTTTTGTACAGTTTATTATAAATTAAAAGTTAATCATCAAAAAGTAAAAGGAAAAATTATTCTTTCTTAACTTTCAAATAATCAATTTTTTTTAACTTATTTAAGGGGTTGTTTGGGATAAACTAATAAAGACAAAAAGTCAAAAAAATACTAAAAAAGCTAAAAATCCTATACTATTCAAGGGTAGCTTGTGAGGGAAGCCACTAGGGCAAAACTATTACTTTGCCCTTTGCATTCAACTACCCAAAAAGTCAAAAAGTCAAAAGTCAAAAAGTCAAAAGGGTAAAATGGTCATTTTGATTTTACTATAATATTTTATTACACATCTTTTCGTAAAAAGTCAAAAAGTTATCCCAAATATACATCTTTTTTTCTCTTTTTTTTTAATCAAAAAGTTAAAAAGTACACTTATATAACACATCTTAAACAACCACTAAATTGTTTATATCTAATAAATAAACAGATACGTACTCTCAAAATAAAAATAAGTTATTAAGGCCTCAAAAAAATTGCTCTATAACACCAGTATTACTAATCAATAAATGTCTAGTGGAAAGTTAAAAAAAAAAATTATAAACTCATAAAAGGTGTAAATAATTCTATAATAAGATGCAAGTAAAAATTTATAGGGTACAAACCTCACTTGCACTCCAATACAAAATGATATTAAAGTCAACATCTATTATCTCCCATCAACTCATACAACTTTCTCTACACATGGCTAAAAGGCCAAACCAAATACAAGTGGAGTCCGGATCGTCTATCGCCTTATGCTGCGACGGTCCCTGCGGCGCCCCAAAATGACGTCGTTTTGGGGCCAAATTTCAAAAAAAAAACACAAAAATACAGAATCTGAATCAAAGAAGAGAAAGAGGGGAAGAAATTTGAAACCCAAATCTGATAGACGATGACAGAGAGTGGAACACAGCAATAGACGAAAACCGGAGACCAAGAGTGGCGACGAAGAGCTGCAATGGCGACCCCTACAGTGTTCACAAATCCATTTGCAGATCTGAAATAATCCCTCACTTTTATATTGGCCTTCCCTACTCTCTCCTTTTCACTCTCTCTACAACTTTCTCTCAGAATCATGCAAGTGATTGTGATGATGAGATATAAACCCAAACCCAGATCAGATCAGTAATGAAATCAAGAAAAAGAAAAGAAGCTCAAAGGGTACGAAAGGCCATCCTTAACTGCTCTGTGTGGAAATTAACTCTCATGTGCTTCACTCTTTTCTCATAATCTCTCTCTCTCTCTCTCTAAAACTTTTGAATTGTATTCATGGACTAAAATTGCTGTCTTCCACTCTCTGTCATCATCTCGTCTCTCTGATTTGGGTTTCAAATTTCTTCCCCTCTTTCTCTTCTCTAATTCAGATTCTGTATTTTTGTGTTTTTTTTTTTTTTTTTTTGAAATTTGGCCCCAAAACAACGTCGTTTTAGGGCGCTGCAGAGACCGCCGCAGGATAAGGAGGCAGACGATCCGAACTCATACAAGTGTGCCATTGTGCCGCCAAACAGAGCATAGTCTACCAAGTCTTTGCAACTGCCCACAAATTAAAAGGCGAGTTCTAGCCCAAGTCTATGAACTTGGACTAGTCAACAAGAGGGGCTTAGACCGGCCCATATTAAATTCTTGAAGCCCAAACTCTACCATTAGCTTAAAATATGGACTTGTGGACTTTGGGCCAGGCTTGACTCATATGGACCTAATTTTAGTTCACAATAGAATTTTAACGGGGACTTACTGATAAGTCTCATATACAAAATTCAAAATTCATCTAATCTCAAAGTAAATATTTGCATCAATTAGTCCTATATATTTTTAATTATTACCAAAAGATCTTCTTTTAAAAAAAAAAAAAATTAAAGATGCTCCTACATCCCACTACTGTCAGACTTCTGTTAAACGGTCATTAGAAGCTCGCCGGAATATTCAACATCACCGGCAAGTCTCTAGAATATCATCTAAAATTTGCCAGAGTATTTTCGAATTGTTCTGAACATCACCGGAAGTCGTCGGAATGTCTAGAATATTCGCTAGACGTCAACAATATCGTTGGAAACTCACCAGAATATCTAGAATATTGCCCAAAAAAGAAGAAGAATAAACTGAGAAATTAAAGTGAAAAAAAAATAGCAAAATGTGCTAAATATTGATAAACTAAAAGGAAAGGGAAAAAAAAAAAAAGCCTAAGAACAACAAAAAACAACAATGAACAAAAAAAATGTTATTTTCAATTTTTGTAGAGTTTAAGCAAATAATTTCTAATATTGATCAAATTGAAAAGCAAACTTTGAAATTGTAAAATGTTACAGTTTCAAAGTATGATTCAATTAAGTATTTATCCTTATTAATCAAACTGAAAACATATTATGAAACTGTAAAATTTTATAGTTCTAAAGAAAGTTATGAAATTGTAAATTTTTACAGTTCTAAAGAATGATTCAATTCAGCACCAAAAAAATGAAATTGTAAAATTTTACAGTTTTCACCGACTGTAATTAAAACTCGAAATAACTTAAAATATTTTTTTCTATTATAACAGAAAAATAGAAGTGTATAGTACAAAAAGCTATTAAAACTGAGAGATTAAAGGAAAGAGACAGATATAAAGAGATGGTTGTAATCCGACAACTATTTTTTAATTTAGATTTAGGCGAATCTAATGTACATCTACTCAGATCTGATGTAGATTTGAGTAGATCTACATCAGATTTGAGTATATCCACTTATCTTATTCGTCGGAAACTCATCTATTTCCTGTCGATGAGCACGAAGTAAGGAGTTGGTACTTAGTGGTTGCCCGTGAACCCCAATCAATGGTGGTCACCGGTGACTGTAGATAAGAAAGAGAAAGAAAAAAAGGAAGGCATGGTCATGACTGATATCAGAGAAAGAAAGATACAGAGAAGAAGAAACAAGGTGTAAGAAAGATGAGAAGATAAATGGATATAGGATTTTTGGGTCTATCTAAAACGTTTTTGGATTAAATAAGATACACACTTTTCAAAAAGGACTTGTGAGTAATTTGCCCAACTTTAATTTAACCTTTTTTATTAAATTCAAAAAATATTGAAAAATAATAAGAAATTATAAGACCAAATTTTAAAGTGCATCACAACAATTATAATTACGTACTTTTTTTAAGATGGGAATTAGAATTACATATTGAATAATACAAATAATAATAATAATAATAAACTTTATTCATTGAAATACAAAATTATGTTCATTATGTTATTAAATTGTATGGATATTTAGTCTCAAAGAAATATAAAGGGTAAATTACAAATACACCCCCGAGGTTTATTTAAAATATAGAGTGCCTCCTATGATTTGAAAAATTATAAATACCCCCTTTATTAGCATTTTTTATTTAACAGAATTAATTAAAAAAAATGAAATTCATAATTGTTCTCCTATATAATAATAAAATTACCTAAATTATTAACTGAAACATATTTTTAATATTATTAAAAACTGTTAATTGACTTGATGATTTATTAATAAAAAGGACGATTTGTTATGAAATTAGAAATCTCAGGGGGTGAAATGTAATTTTCAAAATTACAGGGGGGCGATCCGTATTTTAATCAAATCACAAGGGGTGTATTTGTAATTTATCCAAATATTAAATATAGTTTTATAGTTGATATTCTACTCTGGTGGATTTTTTTATTTTTTTTCTATTTTCATACTTAATAAGATTCAAAATTTTGCTTTTGCTTCATAATAGCAATAATTTAAATGCATGTGATTCTATTTTGTCTCCAAATCTCCTTATTTCCTGTTTCAAAACATCTACATGTATTTAATCATATTTAGTTACCACACTATGGATAGGATCATTGGCATAATTCAAAAGTATTACTCCCCAATCTTTTAATAATCTTTTTTTTTCCTATTAACTTTATAAATTAATTTCGCTAAATATTTTGGCAAGAATTTTAAAATTAAAAAAAAATCATAATTATTTCTCATAAACTACATAACTCAACCCCATCACCATTTGAAGAAGTCATTGTGACAGTATCCCTAGCAGTCTCCCTAAACCCACCCCTTACCTATTTTAAGGGGTCGAAACCCCTTTATACACCTCCATCAGCTCTCCTAAACAATCTCCTAACTAGTTTTTGTTACAGTGGCTCCTTATTTGTAGGGAATCATTGTAGCTCCCTTATATATATACTAGGGTATGCCCGTACCTAAAGACATGGTGTAAATAATATTAGGATTAAAATATAGTTACAATTTATATGTATTATGATGAAATTTGTGAAGTTTGTGTCATTTTTTTGATGAAGATACTGAAAAAAATATATTAATATATATATATATATATTTTTAAAAAACTTGTAACAATTTTACTTGTATTACACGCTCTACAATAACAACTCCCCTATCCTTAATGCAAAATAAGAAACAACATATAATATTCACCAATATTGCAAATCAAAATATAAACTGAACAAAAAACAGAAATTAAAGTTATTGTATACTTGTTAACGTTTTATAATAAAAAGAATTTTTTTTTCTCTAAATCTATATAATAAAGCACATCAATAAGTGATCTGCAATCTCAACAAATTAAATTGAAAATTAAACATCAAACAATGCATACCAACTTGTACTTTAGAATTCCAAAGAAATCAAATATAAAAAGAATAAATAAATAAATATCAAATAATACACACCACTCAGTGCTCTGCAATCTAAAAAAAAATTAAAATTAAAATGCACACCAATTAGTGCTACTGCTACCAATTAAATTATAACTACATAAGAAAACAAACATATATTGTCATACACCAAAAGAGTGGGTTAAAACTTTATAAAAAGTGGGTTAAAGTTGTCCAAATTGTCCAAAATATGTATGCTTTACAAAAGATGTATCAATAACATGTATTCAAACATGTGTTTGCCCAAACTTCCTCCTTATTACTTTCCAAAAAGTCTTTATATCAACTTGTATGTATCTTCAATGAGGAACATGCACAACAGTCTGATAATTTGTGGAAACAAATAATATATATATTAGTACATTTGTTGGAAATATACCTATCAAAACACTTTGAGATTTGAAATTACCTTATTACATCCCCATTAAAGCAAGCTAGTCATATTTCTTCTTTTAAGCTCCATAGATTTTTTGATCTAATCCAACAAAAGTCCATATTTCAAATTATTATTAAATTGAAATTTTATAAAAAAAAGATATATTACCCAAAAAGCAACCTAAGAGGTAGGGTGAATTAGGTTTCTACAAATTAAAATTAATAATACCCCAATAAAACTAACTACTAGTACAACAAATTATTAACAAACACAATGATGAACTTAGCAGTAAATGATCAAGCAAAATAACAATGAAGTATAACTAACATATAGGGTAAATCAAATGATTAACAGATGAATATTAGATAGCTATAGCAGTAGTATGAAAGTAAAGAGATTAGGGAAGATGAGACAAACAGATTTATAGTGGATCGACTTCAACCAAGCCTGCATCCACTCCTCAAGCTTCACTTGAGATTTTCCACTATCTTCTAACTTCACATGGGTGCTAGCAACCTCAGAAACATGGAGCAATCCTTTATAGATTTTACACAGATTTCACAAGCCCAAACCGTTACAAATATTAGGTGATTCACAATCACTCTCAAGATTTCAAGAACACAATATTTGCAACACTTTTACAAGATGAAATGGTATTTTTGCTTTCGAAGAAAGCTTACAATAAATATCTCTCCCAGATGGATATACAAAATGAAGCTTTGGTTTTTCTGTAAACCTCACACAGGAAAGATAGTCTTAAAGCTATATGTCTCAATGTATAATTTCTGAAAGAGAATATAAACAAAAATTGAAAAACACTTCTCAGAGATTTTTTCAGAGAATAAATGTGAGTGATTATAGATCAAATAATATTTTTTGATTTTTTGTAACTTGTTTACATTAGAGGCTTTGGTATATATAATGAAATTTATAACCATTTATAACCGTTATATTCATTTGAATTTATAGCCGTTTATAGCCGTTGTATTCATTTGAATTTATAACTGTTTATAGCCGTTGTATTCATTTGAATTTATAACCGTTTATAGCCGCTGTACTCTATCATTACTAATTTGAATATCTTCCACTTGAACCTTTTGGCCTGCTGCTGTGCTGGGCTGTTTGAACCTTTTGGCCTACTGTTGTGCTAGGCTGTTTGAACCTTTGTTTTGGGCTGTTTATACCTCTGATTTAATCAAGTATTAAATACATTCTAACAACATTTAGGATAAAAGTTTTAGGCAAGAAATAATAGGACAAAATAAATTTTGATTCTATTTTTCTCTTTCAAATAAATTAAAATATAAAATCATCAAAATAAATGTTGATTATATTTTTCTCTTTCAAATAAATCATCAAAATAAATTTTGATTCTATTTTTCTCTTTCAAATAAATCATCAAAATAAATTTTGATTCTATATTTCTCTTCCAAATAAATTAAAAACATAATTAAATAAATCATCAAAATAAATAAGTCTAACAAGATATATAATGAATAGAAATAAATTTACATGATTACCTTTTGACAAAACGTGATTTAATTTACATAGAACACTACAATAACACTTCAGGATGAACAATATTTGTAGTAGAATCCAAACTATTTTTAGAGAGGAGAATACTTACACGATCAAAGGATGTACATCTGAACAATGCCACATATAATTGCCCATGGCTAAACACTAGTATGCTATCAACCCCAACAAATTTTACAGATTGTCCTTGAGATTTATTAATGGTCAAGACATATGCCAATCGGACTGAAAATTGACGTATTGTCATTTGGAAAGACATTTCTGAAGAAGATGGTGTCAAAGATATCCCTAGTATGAAGACCAAATTGCCAAAATTTTCTCTAGTTAAAATTTGAACTTCAATTATGCGAGTGTCACACCTAATAACCATCAATTTTGTACCATTACATAATCCATCTTTCAGTGCAATGTTTCTCAATAATATTATAAGACAACCTACTTTCAACTATAACTTTAAAAATAAAATAAAATAAAATAAAATAAAAATTACCAGACAGCAAAGCCATTTTATAAGCAATAATAAATATTTATTTCATGAAGGCAATTAAAGCAATACACACATATACATTCACCAGCTCATTTTGTTTCATCAAAAGCAAAAATTTTGTCTCGGCCCATTGATTATGGCTTTAGTTGATGAAATTCTTATATTTCATTAGCAATTACCCAGAAATATATAAACCTATCAATGTAGAGAAAAAAAATGTAAACCCATCAATGCTCGTATGTGATTCGTGAATCAAAAAATGAGTGAATACGAAGGATCCATGCGATTGATTTTGTTTTTTGGACCACACTAAAATATATTATGGTGTTAACATGAATATGAATGTTCAACAGGTTCTAACTGTAAAATTTGTAAAGTAAAAATATAATTTGAGAGTCACCAAAAATAGATTAGATGTACCATAAATTTTTATTTGTTTATTTTCTTAAACAATTACAGAATTTATATAAAAATTAAAAATAAACAATCACTTAGATGTATTTTGATATTACAAAAATAAATAATAAATAAATACCATTTTTTTGACTAAAAACAATTACAGAATTTATACTAAAAAAAAAAAATCAACAAATACTGATAGAACACTTACAGTAAAAAAAGGATGGTGTTATTAGACAACTCCTTGAGAAGTTATTAGTTCTAAACATCACAAAATTGTAAAGTAACCTACAAAATAAAAATAATAATAAATCGATTAACCATAAAAAAAAAAAAAAAAGCAATTACATAATATATTGCATCATATATGCAATAAGATTTTTACATGGTCGGGTTGCATCATTGGTGTATTTTAACTTATTGCACAAATAGTTTTCGTTCCTTGTGAATTAAACTACTCCATATAAATTAAACTACTCCCCCATAATCTGAAAACTTATTTAGCTAGACCATGAAAAATGGCTTAAATATTTTTGCCAGCTTCAGAAGCATTATTTAACTTAACTATTCCACGGATTTGAACAAAAAACAGTCTAGTCCACTGAAAGTAGGAATGACAATTTGAAACCGACTTGACGGGGACCCGATCCCCGACCCCGATTTGAGCGGTTTTTCCCCGAAAAATATCCCCAACAGGGCGGGGATAGTATTCAAAAATTAATCCCCGATCAGTTTTGGGTCGGGGATGGGGATAAGTGTTCCAGTCCCGTACCCGGCCTGACCCCGTCCCTGTTTGTCCCCGAAGTGAAATTACTATTTTACCCCTATATATATATTTATATATAAACCAAACCCTCCTCATCTCATTTATCTCTCTCAGACTCACTCACTAACTCAGATTTCTCTCTCATTTCTTATCATCATCATCATTATCCAAAATAGATCTGAACAGATTCGTCGATCCTTCACCACCACTGTAATAACCCGACCCTCGTACATGTTTTCTGATATATTTTCAGACCCTATTTTGTGTTTTTGAATGCTTATTGTGAAATCCTATGAGAAATTAAGGTTAAGTAAGTGAACCCCATGTTTAAGGATGTCTATCTGTTTAACAAGAAAAGTATCTGTTACATTAGAATGTTTGGATCAGAAATTAGAAGCCTTAGGGGCTTAATTATCTGAAATTGATTTTATATATGCGATCAGCATAATTTTTAGGTAATATTAAGCATTTCCGGAAAATTTCAATTTCGGATGTTTAAACGATTGATTTTCGTCCTTATTCAATCTATATATATGTTTGTCTATAAGATCCTCATTGAGCTCAAGACTTAGGAACCTTCTCATAAAATATTCCCTTGGAGAAAAGTGAAGAGAGGATAGGAACAAGGAAGAATTGAGAGAGATTGAAGCTAAGGTAAGTTTAATTTCCCTAGTCCAATCCTCTTTCTCAGTTTGAAATATAAAGTTTTTGATTTGGTATGATCTAGAGTGTGATGAAAGTCTTGGATGTGTGTGTTGAAGTTTTGGTATGATAATCCTATCATTTATGTGTCTCCTTCATTATCAAGTTGGTATTCATTCTTATGATCATGACCTTGTGTATCTATGTTATGTTATGTGCATGTGAAGTTAAGAACCTCAAGAAATGGAATTGTGTTTATGAGTTTCAACTTTTGGTCAATCAAATTGAGTTGTGTTCATGGGTTTAATTCAAGTTAGATTGTTGTATGTTGTACTTTGAATTACATGCTTTTTGAACCATGATTTAGCAATGAAAAGATCTATCTTGGAGGCTTGCAAACACTTCCAAAAGAATGAGGTTTGCTACAATTTTCGGGCTGAAACAAGGCAATCGCCGCACGTGCGGGAGTCACTGCCGCACGTGCGGCAAATGCTGAATTTTGAGGGTTTGGTTCTGCTTTAAAGGCACGTGCGGGGGAATTTTGCCGCACGTGCGGGGGAGTTTGCCATACGTGCAGGGCTCACAGCCGCACATGCGGCCCATGCTGAAAAACATGGGTTGCTCCGTTTTGCGTGTAGGATCCTCTAATGTTGTCGGAATATATATTGGATGCTTTTTCGATATTTATAAATTCCTACGAAGTAAAGCGAAACAGAAAGTAATTTGATATGAAAGATGAACTAAAATGTAAGTTTTGAATGTGTGCAGGGCACACTCCGGGAGGAACAAGCACGTCATCACAACACTGTGAGTAGTAGTACGCTTCACATATAGCTAATGATTGTCATTAGCATTCTATTAACGCATGACTATTATGTATGTAACTATGTGAATGAAGCCAAACATGAAAAGAAATAAAGGAAAGAATGAAATACTTTCACATGACTCTAAGTGCTGGTAAGACTCAGGGCGTATGGCCATTCCGTATAAGTTGTTATGGTATGAAACAAAGTGCTACACAGAACTAAGTGTTACAGTGTGAGTCACCTCTAGAATCCGTGTGAGGCACCTCTTGAGTTCATACGAGTTATCCAAGGGCGTGATGCCAATCTATTTAAGGGCTTCGTGCCACTATGTTTAAGGGCTTCGTGCTACTATGTTTAAGGGCTTCGCGCCACAATGTTCAAGGGCTTTATGCCACTCTATTCTAGGGCTTACAGCCATTATGTTTCAAGCCATTATGTTTCAAGGCTGGGCCTAAGGCCGTTATGAATTAGTATAGAATCAGACTAACTATGTGTGCACTTTCATACGCATTGATCTATTATGTTTCAAGTTAAGCATTGTTTTATTTAAGTATTACTATTCATTGAGCCTGGCTTACTCTGTGTTATGTCTATTTCTATAGGTAACCAACCAGGTGGTCAGTCCTAGCCATGACACCCGTTTTCTTTTGTCAACCTTCGTGTGTCCAGGCACTTTACGAGGCCATTTATTTTGTGAAGTTTGTGAAGATGATTGGCCTACCTTTTGATTGCCCATCTAAGGTTGAATGTATATAACTTCAATGGTTTTGTATATGCCTGATTATAGGGCTGGGACTGTATATGTGTATGTGTATAACTACAGCTAAGGGATATTTTTTTTTGGACTTTATCTGCTTATTCTGATGTATGTGATCCTGGCATGGTATTAGTAGCTCAATGGAGTTGTTTATCTCATTGTTGTTTTTTTTTAGTTAGTGCTTCCGATAAGGCCCCGTATGTTATGCATACCAGGTTAAATGTCCGTTTTTGAATAGGTCATGCCCAAACTTTTAGCGGCAAGTGTAGGGCGTGACAACCACCGCCTCCACCGCTATGGCTTCCTCTTCGACTCCCCAACGCCACCGTTTCACTCTCACATCCGCCGAAAAAGTGGCCGTAGCAGATCCGCCGATCCTCCACCACCACCGTCCTCTGCCGCAGATCTCGAAAATTTTAGATCTCTTTTTTTTTTTTTTGTAAGTTGTTGTTGTTGATGATGATGATAGATACATACATATATATGTGTGTGTGTGTGTTGTTGAACAATTTCAGATCTTTTTTTTTTTTTTAAAGTTGTTGTTAATGATGATGATGATAAATACATACATATATATATATATATATTTGTGTGTGTAATGAACAATTTCAGATTTTTTTTTTAAGTTGTTGATGATGATAATGATAGATACATATATATGTGTGTATGTGTGTGTATTGAAAAATTTTAGATTTTTATTTTTTTTAAAGTTGATTGTTGTTAATAATGATGATGAAACATTGAAAACATATTTTTTTTTGTTGAACAAAATTATACAAAAAAAAAAAAAAATCGGAGATTTTTTGGGGTCAGGGAAACTCGATCCCCGTTAGGAGGCGGGGGCGGGGGGAGTGATGGCGTCCCAGCCGGGGATCAGGGGCGGGAATAGGGATTTTTTTGCCTTAGGGGATTGGGGACGGGGAGTGTAATCCCCGGCCCATTGCCATTCCTAACTAAAAGAATACCAGTCAATATATGTTTAGTAATTTTGGGAATCCACCACCAATATTAAACACATCACCACACCATATTACTACTCTAATTTATCAAATCAAAACTATTTATTTATAATAAAAAATTTCAATGAACCTCCAAGTGGGATCCCCAACTCATCCCCTTCCTCTATTCTCTTCTATTTGTCCAGACCAAAGCACCATAACAAGAGCTTAACCTCTCCAAGAGATTGATATGTTACCATTGCGACTCAAACCCACAGATTTTACTTGATAAACCCACCATAACTGCCGCCTCAAACCCACCGTTGCATGTCAAACTACCAAATATTCACTTGGATAACAAAAAAAAAAAAAAGGAAGCCAAACACATATCAGTTTCTTGAACATATAGAAAAACACAAACACAAACACATATCAGTAAATCAAATCTTATACAAAAATCCAGCTGATCAAATCTTACACATATTAGTAAAAATAATATCCAGAAAATACCTAAGGTTTAGAAGAATAAAAATCAAAATCAAAATGAGTACTCTGTTACTCTTCTAGATATATGATAAGACCAAATCATCAAAACCCAGCTGAGTAATTATCAAAGCCCCAACAAAAATCACACCAAACCTACCTGAGTGATTTTAATGGATGTTGTAACTTAGTTGTCGGAGTGGTCGAAGTGAACGACGGTCGGAGTGAGCTCTGATAAAGGCAGAGAGAGAAATGGGAACAGAGAAATGAAAAGCAAAAGGTGAGAGAGAAATAGGTACTGAGAGAGAGTTTAAAAGTTGAAATCAAGGGGAGACAGTGAGAGAGAGAGAAAGAGAGGTGTAGGTAGAAGGTAGACGCTTGGGCGGGAACCAAACGCAAGTCGTTAGATGTTTCATCTCATCTCAACCGTTAGATGTTGAATAGGGATCATTTCAGCCATTGATATCAAATGTATCTCTGATACATTTTATACATTTTTAAAAACCCTTCTCCTTTATTATATATATATATATATTTGCTTTGCTTTGTTTAAGAATTGTAGTATACATTTATGATTTTTATTTTTTTAAAATTTATAATTAAAAATTATATTTTAATAAAATAGAAAGAAAGAAAAAAAGGAGTTTGTTAATAGAATAGAGAAAGAATAGGGAGTCTATTGGAGGAAATAGATGAAAAAATGATTCTTAAAATAGGAAATAAATTTTTTAATAATATTTTAAGGTAAAATTTAGGTAATCTGCAAAGGATGCTATGATACACTATAACTATAGTTTACTCCTTTTCTTTGCTTTTTTAATTTTTTTTAGAAAGAAAATTGTATAGTTGATTTTACAAATCTATACTATTATATTAAACAAAATGGGGTTTTTAACCCCGAAGGCCTGTGGGAGTTCCAATATCCCAATCTGAATTTTCTAAATTTTTTATTAAAAAAAAAAACTCAGCATTTATTGATTTGGTCAAAATCCCCTGATCAGCATTTAATATCCCCTCATATAAATAATTATAGATACAATCCGTGTATAGTTACTGCAGTACCTTTTTCAACTTCTCCCATACACTATGGTTAGTGATAAGATTGTTAAATTATTTTTATAAAAAATCTTAAAAAACATAATTTATATATTAAAAAAAATCTAAAACAAATATAAATATCTATACTTATTCTGTGCATAGCACGGGTGATAGGCTAGTCTATATCTATACTATATATTAAGCAAAAGGGGTTTTTAACCCCCAAGGCCTGTGGGAGCTCCAATCTCCTAATCTGAATTTTCTAAATTTTTTATTTTTTTTTTAAAAAAAAATCAGCATTTATTGATTTTGCTAAAATCCCCTGATTAGCATTTATTAACTTTTTCCAATCCACATGTCTTTCCACATGCCTGCATTTATTGATTTGGTTAAAATCCCTTGATCAACATTTAAAATCTCTTCATACAAATAATTATAGATATAACTCGTGCATAATTACTGCAGTATCCTTTTTAACTTCTCCTATACACTATGGTTAGTGAAAAGATTGTTAAATTATTTTTATAAAAAATCTTAAAAAATATAATTTATATATTAAAAAAAATCTAAAATAAATATAAATATCTATAATTATCATGTGTATATCATCGTGATAGGCTAGTAAATAAGTAAAACAAAAATGAAGTTCCCAACGGTCAAGAATGTCTTAAATACTTTGCCTTCTTTCATGCTGTAAACTCAAAAGTTTCTCTGTAATTTCTTCACAATCTCTCTCTCTCTCTCTCTCTCTCAGAATCTGAAAAAACAGAGGACAATTACCTCATTTCTATTCATTCAAACTATCTCTTTCTCAGCCCATATTGCTATATTCACTATCAGTTTTCATTTTTCTTTTCAGATTCTTTAGTTTCTACAGCAAAATTAATGGACCCAGAAAGATTTGATTCGAGCAACAACGAATCTATATTCATCGAAGATGATATGTATGAGAACATCAATGCACCTCAATGGATCGACCTCTCTGCCCCGGACCAACCACTTGATGATGAAGCATGGTTCTGCAACACTGGTGGGAATCCCTTTTTATTTTTCAGCATAACCCCTGTTTGGTTCTCCAGAAAAAGAAAAAGAAAAGAAAAGAAAATTAAAAACAGACATTTACATTCTCTGTAACCCTCTGTTTGGCCTAGTTTTTCCTTCGTATTGTCTGCATTGTGATTAGTTAATTCTTTTTATTCTCTGTTACAGATTGTAAGCATCAGAAGATTGTGAAAGGCTCGTGTAAATCAACGCATGATTCAAAGGTTTATAGAGAAATTGAATTCTTTAAACCAATTGAATGAAGAGAGTGAGAATAAGAGTTCAAACTTTTTGACACCATCTATCAATGCCAAATCCAAATCGAGGAAAGCGATGATGATCATGTTGAGTATTGAGAAGAAAGAACAACTAGGATATTCATATTCCCTTGTGAATTTATCTCAAAGTGATGGGAAATCAAAGCTAGGGAGTACTTTCTCAGCCAGAAATTTGTTCGCGGGTAGGGAGATTTTGAATCAGATAACGGGCTTTATGGCGTATTGAAGAACTCGGTGAAGAAGAATCCGATTGCTGTGAAGAAAGGGACAATTGAGAAAGAAACAGAGAACAGAGTAAGAAACAGAGAGATGGTTTCTCTGCGCTTGAGAAGGAATGCAAAAGGGGAAACAGGGGAAAAAGTATCTTGTGTTTGGTGGTTACAATGATTGTTAATTAGGACATGGTAAACTGTATGGATCACTTATCATGAATTTGGATAGGAATAACCGACAATTCAAACACAGCCATAGAGTAACTAATTCAACACGATGATATAGTATTTTTGGATTAATAAAAACAATAGTTATGAGATAGATGAAATTGACTTAACCTACTTTGATCGGCAGGATAAGAGATAAGGTTAGCCGTACCTATTTCATTTTGTGCTATCTTTTTGGTTGAAAACATGATGTGCGTATGCAATATGGGGTGATCCGACATCACTTAATAATTTGTTCCATTTTATTTTGGTTTTCAAGATAATGGCCAAATTACATAATTACTTTAGTTGTATCATTTTTTATTTCACTGATAATCCTCTTGAATTAGCTATTGATCATCAGTTTTTGTAAGATATTGTCTCACCAACTAACTAGATAATCAAATGCGAGCCCCTCCTCGGGAGGATTGCTCATTCTCCTCCTCAGCTTGTGGGGTATTAGTAGTGGTTTTCTTATTTAATGAAAATGATGGATTAATCAACATATATGTATATACTCGCATTCATTAGACCATGTGACTGAATTCTTACATCAAATTTTTTATTTTATTTTATTTTATATAATTCAATAGTTAGAAGTACTTTAAAACATGGGGCAAAAGTACATGAGAACAAAAATATTCTATTTCTTGGCCCTCTAAGAATGCAGAGCTAAATTGAACCCAACGAAAACCAAACCGTGAAATCACAGGTTCCGTTTGGATGGTAAGAACGTGGAGCTTGAATGACAATCTCATTTCAAGTTTCTTCCATTATGTTGTTTGGATCCCTTCAAAAATAAGAAGGTAAATTACAATAAACTCCTTTAAACTATTCCCAATCTAGAATTATTTATAGACTTTCCTGCGAAGAGCCTTATGAAGACGGCCCAACAAACTAAAGCTTCCTACATGCATACATGCATAAAATAGTTGGCCCAAAACAAGAAACCTATCATCCTTTCAAAAACTTTCACCATTCAGATCCAAACGAATGAATCATCATTTGTTTTAAAAGAGAAAAAGGGTAAAGGAAGAAGGAGGTTGAGGAAATAAATCAGTATGTTTGGTTTCAGTTTTTTAAATTTAGTTTTCTAAAAATTGAATTTTTTTATTTTTCATTTTTTTAGTGAATATTTTTAAAATTTTAAGCAATTTTTTAAAACTTTTGTAGATGCACCTTATTTAAATGTATCTAAATAGTAAAATATTTGTAAAAAAATATTTTAAAAAATTAATAAATACACAAAAATAAGAAAAATGTACTACATTTTCGGTTTTTTTTTTTTTTTTGTATTTTTGGTATTTAGTGATTTTTTTAAAGATTTTTTTTACAAATATTATACTTTTTAAGTGTATTTATGTTGAGTGCATCTAAATTTTTTTTAAAAATTACTTAAAATATTAAAAAAATTCAGTGAAAATAAAAAAATATGAAAAACAAAAAAGTAGATTTTTTTGAAAAATAAATTCTAAAAACTGAAAAATAATTAGCATGGTGGACATCCAAAAAACAGACATAAATAAATAATTAATTAACTGAAACATTTATGTTGTATTTGGTTGAGGGATTTGGGAAATGATTTAGAAAGGGAAAGGGAAAAGGAAAAGGTGTGTGAAATTAGGTGAAATATATGTATATTTTATTCATATTTCACTATTTTTTTTTTTTTCTTTCTAAATCTCTTTTCAAATCTTCCAACCAAACACAGTGTTAAAAGAGAAACCATTTCACTATCTCATTGGAGTTGCTCGAAATCTGTTTCTCATTTACCTCGAGCAACGATATATAAACCGAACAAATCTATAAAAATATTATACAGAATGATTTGGTAAATTGTGATATTTTTATTTGTAAATATAATACTCATCGTTTGGTTATAATTTATATAAATATGATTGTTACATTATACTTGTAATAAATTATGTATGAAAAAAATAATCAGTATGTTTGGTTTTAGTTTTTTAAATTCAATTTTTTATAAATTAAATTTTTTATTTTTCGTGTTTTTTTGTTTTTAGTAAATTTTTTAAAATTTTAAGAAATTTTTTTACTTTTTTAGATATACTTTACTTAGATGTATTTAAATAGTAAAATATTTATGAAAAAATATTTTAAAAAATTAATAAATACACAAAAATATGAAAATGTACAAAATTTTTGTTTTTTTCTGTATTTTTTGGTATTTAGTTTATTTTTTAAAGATTTTTTTCACAAATATTATATTTTTTAAGTGTGTTTATGTTAGGTGTGTCTAAAAATTAAAAAAAAATTTATTTAAAATATTAAAAAAATTCATTGAAAACATTAAAATATGAAAAATAAAAAATTAGAATTTTCTAAAAATTGAAACCAAACAAGCTGAATGATAATTCAACATTTTGTTATTAATATTCAAATAATTGAAAGCATGATCGATCTTTAAGTCGTGTTTGATTCAAGAATTTACATAGAGATTTAAAAAATAAAAATAAAAAAAACAGAGGCTCAACAACAATTATTTTTATTTTTATTTTTATTTTGAGTGGTAGCTGTGTTAGTTAGTTATTTTTTTTATTTGGTTTTTTTTTTTTTTAAAGGGTGGTTTATGTGTAAGAATGTGTCAAAAAATTAGACATTTCACACCAACTCATCGTATAAAATTATATGAAATTAACAAAATTTAACTAACAGTCTAACTGATCAGTCAATTTTATTATTCAACCAGTCCAACCTAATTGACTTATCAGTTAAGCTGCTGGTTAAATTTTGTTAATTTCATATAATTTTGTACGATGAGTTGGTGCGAAATTTTTAGTTTTTTGACACACCCTTACACATAACCACCTTTTAAAAAAATATATATACCAAACCAACGTAACCCAACAAATAAAATAAAATAAAATAACCAACATAGCCCAACAAATAGAAGAAAAAAAAAAAACTCAGCCTATGTAGTTTGATAAGGTGAGTGAGTTGCGTTAGACTTTTTCAAACCATACAGACTGAATTAATGCGAGATATCTAATACACATAACTACCCTTACAAAAAAGAAAGGAAAAAAAAAAGATAGAATTTAAAAAAAAAAAAAAAAAAAAAAAATTTCGAGGCAATTTCAACGCCTCAAGCATTAATCTAAAAAAAAATGAGTGAAATATTAATGAAATTATCACACACTTTTTACATTTTTTTTTTAAAAAATTGATTTAGAACGCTGTTGGACTTTTGGTTGTAGGCTAGAGGATAGGCTGTCTCTTTCCAGCACCACTGCAGTAATTTTAGGGGCCCATTTTTGTTTGGCAGCCTGCAATACTGCAACAACAAGCCATTAATGCATCAAAAGAAATTATTCTTTTATTTGAGAATATGTTATTTTAATAATTTTTTAATTAAAATATAAAATAAAAAATTGAGAATATTTTTAAATTTTTTATTAAAAAATAGAGAGAAAAAAAAAATTAACTTTTTAATATGAGTTATAGGTTTTGTAGATTTTTAGTAATTTTTTTAATTTTAAGCTAAAAATATTGTATGCCAAATAAAATTAAGTTGTATATAATCTTGGAAAAATCGGTCTAAGGTGCCTATCCAACTTTTAGTAATGGATTAGGTCCACAATCTGTTCTTTTGTAGTCTAAGGTTCCTCACCCCATCCCCTCTCCATCCACGTTGTCCTGAGCTTGATCACCGCTGGCTCCAAATCCCCAACCCTCGTCTCTCTCTATCTCTCTCTCTCTAAACTTCTCCATTCTCAGATCTATTCAGATCAACTCTTGTTCCTCACCCGACTTCATTCTCCCGGAGTAAAACCAGCACCAGCGACTCAACCACTGGCAACGTCATAACCTGGAACAACCCAACAGACCCCATGCCCCAGCAGTCACCCCCCCGAATCTGCGGCAGATTCAGATTTTTGTGGAGATTTTCTAGGGTTTTTGTAGGTGTTGAAATCCTGTTCGTTGTTTGTAGGTGTTGAAATCTTGTACGAATTGAAATCATGTTTGTTGTTTGTAGGTGTTGATCGATCGTATAGGAGTTGAAATCTGGTTCATTGTGTTTGATTTGATTTCATGTGGAGTTGAATTAGATAAGTTTTCAATTTTTGATTTGATTTGATCGTGTAGGTGTTGAATTAGGTTTTTGTTTTTTGTTTTGATCAATGTAAGAGAGACAAACTCAGTGTAGTTGTTTTTTATTTTTGAAGTTAATTTTTCATTATCTGTTATTGATGAATTTTTCGATGGAGTTGATTTTGATTTTTGGAGTTGCTTTTTCATTCTCTGTCAACATGCTTATGAGTTGCTTTTTGGTGCTCTGTTTTTCTGCGTTTTTGTGCTCTGTTTTTTGTTCACTTTGCATTTTTTGTGTAGTGCAGAGAAAATTGCATTTTTTGTGTAATGCAGAGAAAATTGCAGGTTTTTTGTTCACAGAGACTTTTGGTTTCTTTTTTGGGGTTTGTGGGGTAGTGCAGAGAAAATTGCAAGTTTGTTACTATAAAATTGCAGGTTTGTAGTGCAGAGAAAAGTGCAGAGAAAATTGCATTTTTTGTGTAGTGCAGAGAAAATTGCAGGTTTTTTGTTCACAGAGACTTTTGGTTTCTTTTTCGGGGTTTGTGGGGTAGTGCAGAGAAAATTGCAGGTTTGTTACTATAAATTTGCAGGTTTGTAGTACAGATAAAAGTGCAGAGAAAATTACATTTTTTGTGTAGTGCAGAGAAAATTGCATGTTTTTTGTTCATAGAGACTTTTGGTTTCTTTTTCGGGGTTTGTGGGGTAGTGCAGAGAAAATTGCAGGTTTGTTACTATAAAATTGCAGGTTTGTAGTGCAGAGAAAAGTGCAGAGAAAATTACATTTTTTGTGTAGTGCAGAGAAAATTGTAGGTTTTTTGAGGAAATAGAGAAATTACGAAGAAATTTTGAGAAATTACAGAGAAATTTTGAGGAAATGGAGCATTGAACAAAATAAACATGCCAGAGAAATTACGAAGAAACCCAAAGAAATTTCACAAGGAGAGCTTGGAGAAGATGGGTTCGAACCCGAAGTCCTCTTGGTGTGGTTTTGCATTGGAGCTTGGGGCTAGTTTTTAATTTATATATATATATATATATAGGTTGCTATTGTTGTTTATTCACTCAATGGAGTGAACTGTTGATAACTTTTACCTTCTTTTCTAACCCAGAGAAATTTATATATATATATATATATACATATATCAACAATCCATTGTAACAATCCATTATATACATAGCTTATACTGTTGATAAATATATATAATGGACCAATCCATTATAAATATGTGTTGCTAAATATGTAATCCATTATGTATATATATATCTTCTTTTCTAATCCATATATAAGATAAATATGTTGATAACAATCCATTATAACAAAATTTCTCTGGACCAACTGGACCAACAGTTCACTCTATAATTTATATAAATTTCTCTGGACCTATACAAATTATAGAAATCAGAGAAATCAGATAAATCAGATAAATATATATATATAGGTCAGAGAAATTTTGTTTATGATTGGGATTATTCACTCCATTGAGTGAATAAAAATTATTCCAGATCATGTCAAAGCTCAGCTAAAATCAGAGCATTTCTCTGGACCAATCCAGAGAAATTTCAATTCAAAGCAAAGGAATTTCAGTTCTAACTTATGATGCGACTTTAATATTGATTAAGTTTACTTTCTTTTCTAACCATGCAGCCAGAGAAATTTTGAATTTTTCCAGCCGAGCAAACAACTCCCATTGTGCTTAGATTATCCAGAGGAATTTCGAAGTCCAGAGAAATTTGGTGGATGAATCTGCAAACATCAGAGAAACACTTTCGATTGAAAAATTCAACTGGAAAAAAGCGAAGAACAGATTTGGGTAAGTTGCAGAAATTTTTCCAGATATTACAAGCCAGAGAAATTCTCAATTGTTATTTTTAATAAACCAGAGAAATTCTCAATTGTTATTTTTAATAAACCAAAGAAATTCTCAATTAATATTTGAATAACAAACCAGAGAAATACTCAGATTTTTTCAGAATTTCTCTAGTTCTGGTAAGTTGCCATTGTTATCCCATTCTAATGTTGCTTACATATTACAATGTGGAATTTTTCCAGTTGAATTCAGTTGAACAATGTTGCTTACCTAATGAATCAGAATGATTTGGATGTGAATGAGAAGAAAAGTAGAGAAACTCATCCAGAGAAATTTGGTCCAGAGAAATTTCTCTGGGCTAGAATTTCTCTGACCAATTTTCTCTGCACTGAAATTTCTCTGGACTAAAATTTCTTTGGATCAAGGTTGAGGGACCTTAAACATTATGAAAATATTGTTGATGGACTTTAGACATTATGAAAATATTTAGTGTCCTTTATGCTAAAAAATCATAATACTAAGGACCTGAAAAAAAATACCCCTATAATCTTTCACATGGTAACAGAGTTATTTTTTACAATTTATTATACAATTTTGTTTATTTCTTTCACATGGTAATAGAGTCAATTTATTATACAATTTTGTTTATTTTGATGATTTGTGTTCGATTATTTAGTACATATTTTACTTGAAGTTTTATGAAGTAAAAATAGTTTAAATAATACGAGGAAAAAAAAACTTAATTATCTTAAAGTTGGAAAAAAAACGTTTTAAACTTTTATTTAAAGATTATCAACTTTTTGAGCATTGTTTGGGATGTCTTAAATAAGTATACTTTTTGATTTTTTAGACTAAAAGTTGAGGAAAAAAAGATGATTGTTTGTATTAACTTTTTGACTTTTTACGAAAAAATGTGTATTAAAAATTGTATAAATTAATGGGTAGGAGAAGATAAGGACAATAGTGAATTGATAATAAGAAATGGTTGCCCACTTTTTGAGCATTGCATCGAACGGTGCTATTCGGTCCGTGGGGACCATCACGGGTCCCGTTTTGATAATCTGAACTGTTCAATGTGCAGAATTCGTCAAGTATTATACATTTATAAAAAAATCACGTTGATCGAATATCGATAGCTATCTGATCGGATTAGTTTTTTTTTCAACCGTTAACTATAACACCATCTATTTTTTTTATACAAAATTGATTTAATTATGTAATTAGCGATATTCGATCAATGTGCTTTTTTACAAATATATATTACTCGATAAGTTATACATATTGAACAGTTCAGATTATCAAAACGGGACCCGTGATAGGCCTCTACGGACCGAATAAATAACACTGTGTTGTTTGTGCACCCCGCCTATGCAATTTTTCCAAATCATTTCAGCAACTCAGCTGGGACTGTTCAAACTGAGTTGTAATAATTTATGTATAAATTATTATTATTTTTTTTTATAAATAATGATAATTTTTTAATTTTTTTAATAACCTTTTAACTTTTTAAATTTTTTTTTGGATATTCCAGACCAGCCATAACTAATGTGATGGTTCTCAATTCTGTAAAGGTCTCACGCCATTTTGAAAAATATATCAACATTTTAGTAATAAAAGTTAAAAAAATCATTATAAAAAAATAATTTAATCGTTCTATTTTTTTCGTAAAAGTAAAAAATCATTAAAAATTATAATTTTTAAATAACCCTAATTTTTGGGCAAATAAAAAATTGTCTACCGTTAGGCATTGGGGCTCACCACCACACCCCCTCCATTGACTGCAATTCCCCATCAGAAACGCAAAGAGGGGCCATTTGACTTCCATTTAAACAATTATCACTACGAATTAAAAAAAAATAAAAATGATCACTAAATAATCAATAATTTTTTTTAAAATAATTACAAATTAGTAATAAATTTTATAAATATTAATAATTGAAATGATCAATTTTTTTATTATTCTGTAATTATTTTTGAAAAGTTAGACTGAAATGTAATTTGTTCATAATTAATTGCCTTTGCTAGCTCACATACATGTAAATTCAGATAATTTCTATTGTATTTGTCTTAAAATGGTGTTATCTAAAAATTTAAAAAATAATTGAGAAAAGGGAGTTTTTTTTTTTTTTTTGTAGTATGTGGAGCTTCATCCACATCGCCCTAAATTAATGTCACATTGGTTCTATTCATATTTTTTTATCCTTATCAATTTCAAGTTTCAAAATGTATTATTTTTCTATAGTATCAAATAATATAGATAGCAAATAAAAAAAATGGGTATATCATTTCCCACTCTTCCTCTAGCTCTCAATGATGAGCCAATGAAAAATAAATAAATAATTATGTTATTGTTGAACTCTTTATTTGGTGATGTATTATTGTTTCAACTATGTATTATGATTACGAGGTTTTTTATTTTGTAGTCACCATTTTTTGTATTTTACCTAACACACCCTTATATTATTATTTAAAATCTATAATATATTTTTAATCTTAATGCTATAATTTTTTCCTCTAATTAAATTAGAAAAATGCTATGTATCTCAAATATTCTACTAAATATTTTACCAAACCTCTCACATGGTGTAGGATTTATACAAATTCACATGTGTGTGGGTCTCACACCCATATGAGAGGTTTAATAAAATATTTGATAGAATATTTGGGATCCCTAGCATAACTCATTAAATTATTTACACCTAAAAAATATAGATCCTAATCTTATATTTTTGCACCCAAAAATTTGTAGGTAATGTTTGGTTCGCTATATTGATTTTAAGCATGAATGAGATGATTATTTATTGACCTCCTAATGGAATAACCATTCTCTTAAATTGGTGGATAATAATTCCATTTTCAATATAATTTTTTTACTCAACCAAAAATGAGAATGAGTCTTTTTTATAAAATGTCTATTCTATTACAACCTTATTACAATGAACTAAATACTGCATTAATGTTAATAAAGTATATATAGGCTAGTTTTTGAACCCCTGCCAAAATATGTATAATTATAGTTATGAAATTAAATCATATCATATATAATTAACCAAAAGATGTTTGTTTTGTAACCATAATTAGTAGAATTTAACTTTGTAATCATAATTAATAACATTTTGATTTTACGACCATAATTAGTGAGATTTGAGATTTTAACTAGACACAATATTAAATTCAATAATTAACTCAATATTAATTTGAGATTTTCAATAATGTTACGTACGTTAACTAGTGTGCCAACGAGTATTTTAACTAGACACAATGTTAAATAGGTCTCACCTCAAGTGATATATCATATATATGTTTTATGTTTTAGTTAATATATTTATTAGTACACTAGTTATGGATTGTTTGAGATTATTTAAATAAATATATTTTTTTGTTTTTTACGAAAAGATGTGCATAAAAATAGAAAGATGGTCTGTATGATCCAAATAAATAAAATATCTAAATAAGTACACATATTTAATTTATGTCAAATAATGCCTTAGTATTTTGAGATCATTTCTTGTGTCATAGGATTTTTAATTAGTAGTAATATGAGGATTGGTTTGGGAAGTCGGTTAGCTTTTTGGCTTTTTGACTTTTTTGGCTATTTTAGCCTGGGCTAAAAAGTCTGGTTTGGGAATGACTTTTGGTTTTTTGACTTTTTTGGCTTTTTTTGTGAGAGAATAGTGTAATGATTATGGGTTGGATGTAATATTTTGTTTTTTATGACTAAAATAACTTATTTTGTCTTTTGTGGCTAAAATAGCCAAATTAACCCTTCCCAAACGGACCCTGAAGTGAATAAGATTTTTACTTCAAGATTCCAAATAAAAAATAGAACATGTACACGTGGAAAAATTAGTAAGTAAGAGGGTGTTTGAATGATTGAAATAAATATAGTTTTTGATTTCTTTACTAAAAGATGTGTAAAAAAATAAAAAAAAATGAGGTGACATAACCAATATAAAAAGATGAAAAAGTATACTTTTGTAAGTGATGCCAAATAGTACCTAAATTTATGTTAAATATAACTAAAACTATACTCAAAATGAATCAATCACATTGGTATGATTTTCAAAGAATTTAAAAAAATTGTGATGGTAGTCCATGTATTTTAGGTATTGTGTCATTTTGATCGCTATAATTTCAATTGACTCAATTTTAGTCCTAAATTTATAATTTTGTTTCAATTTGGTGTAATTGATTACAACTCTTAACATTTTTTTATAAAAAAAATATACATATAAATGACATGTGTCATATTTTTAGAGTAAAATTATAAATTTACTAAATTTATTGAGTTAAAAATCAACAAATTCAATGATTGTTTTCCGTCAAAAATATTAAGGGCTTTGATAGAGACCCCCTCCAATCACCACCCTTACTACCCCCACACACGTGGCGTGTGGTGATTGGAGGAGAAGGAAAAAAAAAAGAAAAAAAAAAGAAAAAGAAAATCTGACCAATGAGAGACAAAGGGGGTCAAGGGGTGGAGGGAAAAAGGGGTTTGGATCTTTTTCCAAATATTAAAAACATTATCAACAAATTGATATGAAATTTAAGATTAAAAATCAAAATTAAACGAATTAAAAATAAAAGAATCAAAATGACAAAAAAGACAAAATATAAGAACTACTAGTAATGTGCCCAAGAATTTATCATTTCCTTCTATTTCATCCTATTACTAATTATATTTTGGTAATTGTAAACACTTTCACACCATTGCATTCAGAGATAAGGATGAGTGGTAAAATGACAAAAATACCCACAAGTACTTACAGTTAACAAAACAGTTAAAAACATAATTAGAACCTTTTATTTCATCCTATTACTAATTATATTTTAGTAATTGTAAACACTTTCACACCATTGCAGTCAGAGATAAGGATGAGTGGTAAAATGACCAAACCACCCACAAGTAATTACAGTTAACAAAACAGTTAAAAACAGAATTACTGAAGAAAACAGGGGTATCTCTTGTCATTTCAGCAATAAAATAATACCACGTTGTTTCAGTTTTCATATGACTCACAAATCAGTTGTTCAAACTCTGCCAGCGAGGGCCTTGGCGGCTTTTGTATTGACCTCTCTCTCTCTCTCTCTCTCTCTCTCTCTCTCTCTCTTAGATGTTGATTATATGAATTCCATTTTTTTTTATCCGGGTCGTGTTGGATACTTCAATTGGTAATCTTTCTCTCTCTGTCTACACATGCATTGCTTCGTTTGTCTGTATATGATTGAAGTTTTATTGACTTCTATATGTTTATTCAAGTTTATTATTGCCTTGACTTGTTCTGTTTCATGTTCTAGGTCCTTCAATTACAAAGCCCATCACCATCTCAGATCTATCGAGGTCAGTCGTTAAGTTTCTTCTGGGTTTTTTTTTGAATCGCATTCTTCACTTTCGTAATTCAGTCTATATTGGGTTTCTGAGTATGTGAGCTTGTGAATTTGTTTCTATTAATTATGAGCTTGGTTGGTTTTAGCAATTTTTGCCCGTTTACAGGAAGTTGTGAGGTTTGTTTGTATAATTCTTCAATTTTAGCGAATTTGATTAGTTTGAATGCTCTCAATTGGATCTTAGTTGGGAGTTTATTGACTCTTTTGGATTAATTGTGAAAAATGTTGCTCAGTTTCTTCTGATTTTTGAATCTAATTATTCACTTTTGCAATTTCATTCATCTAATTACTTGGAAGGTGGAACAGTCTGGATTGGGTTTTTGAGTATTGTGAGCTTGTGAACTGATTTCTATTAATTATGAGAATTGGTGGGTTTAGCAATTTATGCCCGTTTACCACGAAGTTGTGACGTAGGCTTGTATAATTCTTCAATTTTAGCAAATCTGAATAGTTTGAATGCTCTCAATTGGATCTTAGTTGGGAGTTTATTGACTCTTTTGGATTAGTTGTGAAAAATGCTGCTCAGTTTCTTCTGATTTTTGAATCTTATTATTCACTTTCGCAATTTCATCTAATTACTTGGAAGGTGGCACAGTCTGAATTGGGTTTTTGAGTACTGTGAGCTGTTGAACCTCTTTCTATTAATTATGAGATTGGGTGGGTTTAGGAATTTAGGCCCATTATTAGAAAGGATGAGTTGTAATGACGGGGTTATCACCGTCAGGTTTGTTTATATAATTCTTCAATTTAAGTGAATCTAAATGATTTGATACTCTCAAATTCTCAATTGGAACTTAGTTATGAGTTTATGGACTCTTTTGGATTAATTGTGAAAAATGGTGGGTTTATCTCCATTTAAGTTTTCTTTTTTTGTTATTTGATTAAATATGAAAAATGTTGCTCATTTTCTTCCGGTTTTTAATCTCATTATTCACTTTTGTAATTTTATTTATCTAAATACTTGGAAGGTGGAACGCACTGAATTGGGTTTTTGAGTACTGTGAGCTTGTGAACTTCATTATGAGAATTGGTGGGTTTAGTAATTTATGCCCATTAGAAATGATGAGTCGTAAATTGTGAGGTTTGTTTGTAATAATTCTTCAATTTTAGTGAATCTAAATACTTTGAATATTGTCAATTGGATCTTAGTTGTGAGTTTATGTACTCTTTTGTATTAATTATGAAAAATGGTGTGTTTATCTCCATTGGTAAATGAAAACAGTAAATAAACATTTTTATGTCTTTAATAATATCATCATCATCATTAGTACTATTATTGTTTGTTCTTTTTCTCAATTATTTATTTTTTTTAAGGGGCATTTACACACAAGCTTTAATTTATGAACTTGTACTCCATTAAGTCCTAACTAAGATTTTTTTGACCTTCAAGTCCCATTAAATTTTTAATAATTGGAATTGCCCTTCAAATAATGATTGTTCATCATTTATGATTGTTTATAAAGGAACATGATGATTTGACATTTATTTTGATTTTCAAAACTTTAAAACATCAACTTTCAAATTGAAAAAACTAAAAAAAAAAAAAAAAAAAGCTAATTTTTTTTGAAAAAATTAAGAAAACTGAATTATTTTTTTGTGCAAAACTGAAAATTTTGTGTCTATCAAGGAGTATGATGATGGAACATTGATGTGCAAAACTGAAAAAAAAAAAACTTTAAAAATGAAAAAACTGATAATGTTTTCAGTTTTAAAACTGAAAAAACTATTAATATTCTCGGTTTTATTAGATAGTTGAATCAAATAAATAAGTAGAAGGGTAAAAACGTTTAATCTCATGCTCTGTTTTTTTCATCAGTTAGTGAAACAATTATTTGGAACATTACTATGCAAAATCGATAATGTTCTTAATTTAAAAAATTGGGAAAAACTGATAATATTCTCAGTTTTACTAAATAGGACTTATTTGTTCAAAAAATGTTAAATAGGACCTAAGCTACCATAACATCAATAAATAGAATTTTTAGGTAATTAACTCTTTTTTATTATTATTATTGATTTTTGGTATTTCCCATGGGAAATGATGAGATGAGATGTATAGGATTTAATCATCTATGAAAAGTTCTGAGGCTTAATTTATTTTATCAAAAAATTTTAAGGCCTGGCGTGATGTTTCTGTACAGGGGTGTGTCTAACCCAAGGTTTTCAAATTAAATGTTATTTTTTTGAACTTGTTTATTGTTTTCTTGATTAACAGGAGTGTGGGTTCTGGAAGGCTACATGAGGTTCCAAATTTCATGGAACTTTTATAGAACTTGAGTGAGGACAGAGAACAATATTGGTTTATGTGAAAGTTGAAGATCTGTATTGAGTTTATTGAAGAGGAGCAATCTGGGATTATGTTCTCTATCCAGAAATGGAAGTGCTCATGGTCTTTGGTGCTAACCGTTGCTTCAATTTTGGCATTGGCTTCAGTAGTTCATCTATTCTTGTTTCCCGGTTTGCCGTCATTTGAGTACTTCAGTGCTAGGCAAGTTCAAAATGCCTGTGTCCCAATAAATGGATCAATTAAAGGAGGCAAGAATGATGTTTTGCAAAATCCACAGCCTTCTATTAACTTAGATGTACGGTTTCCAGCTGACTTGCATAAGGCAGTGGTTTACCGTGGTGCTCCTTGGAAGGCTGAGATTGGCAGGTGGTTATCTGGTTGTAATTCAGTTGCTAAAGCAGTCAAAGTGTTTGAGGTAGTGGGCTCATAATTTTTTAAGTTGATTTTCTTCACTTCATTTTTTAGCAGGTTTAATTTTTCAAATATTGGATTCATAAAAGCTTTTCACATTCTATTTTGATTCATTGTCTTTTGGGACGAAGCTGAGTTGCCTTTTTAAATTTTGGAGCTCTTCTAAAATTAAGGGTTTAAGTTGAAATTGAATTGACTTTCACTTGTAATACCCTTTTTTCCTTATAATGAGTGGCTCTGTTATCAGATTATCGGTGGTAAGAGCTGCAAAAACGATTGTAGCGGTCAAGGAATTTGTAATCGTGAACTAGGCCAATGTCGCTGCTTTCATGGATTCAGCGGTTAGTATTATTGATCTTAGCCTTCTTTTTGTTACTTAGGTCTCGTTTGGAAAGTAATAGTTTTAGCCTAAAAGTCAAAAAGTTACTAAAAAAACCAAAAGGCCTATAACCTATACCAAAAAATCAAAGATTCCCTTTTCTCTCTACTTTTTGCACATCTTTTCTTAAAAAACCAAAAAGTCATTCCAAACATACAAATTTTTTACCTCATATTTTAGCCAAAAAACCAAAAAGATAGTAAAATAGCCTATTCCCAAACGAAGCCTTAATTTCAATTTAAATTCTTATAGAGGCATGCAATTTGCAAGTGGACATTTGGTGCATTTTTATTATCATCTTAACAATGTCTGTGTGATGTGTTTTACGAATGAACCATAATCATCTCTACAAACAAACTAATGCTACCCTTTCAAAGGGTAAAAAAAATATATAGAGAGAGACTCAATTGAATTTGCTTTATTTGGTGGTACTTTTACAATTGATAATACTTTCTTTCAAGTTGCTTGCAAGGTGGTAGTGGTATTTACTCACGTCAATTCACATCTGATGGTGCTTTTACAAATAATAACTGCCACTTTTATTTCATTGCCCAATGTTATGAGCTTTTGTGTTAGAATATGAAGAGCCGTTTGGTGGATAATTCTGGAACTTTGGTTTTAGAGGCCAATGGATAAAGAGATAAAAGATGTGGAATTTGAGGCCAATGGCCATTTTGTGTGTTTGTATGTCATTAAAGTGAAGGATACACATCTAAAGAGCCGGTGATATGGAAGGGTTGTCTTGAAAGGAGAAAAGGGGGAGTGAAAGGAGATGCTAATGGATTATTTTTAAATGAAGTGGTCATCCATGTTTCGTTTTTTGGAATTGAGATACACTATTTTGGAAAGCTTGAGGGATTTATGTAGTGGTATCAACTTTCAACTGAGATAGGAGAGTGGGGTGAGTAACAATAATAAGAAAGGTATCTGAAAGGGATTGTTGGAGATGGTTCTGATTCAGTTTTGTCAAATTATAGATTATGCTATATCCCTATTGTATTTTGGTATTTTTTTTTTTTTGAAGTTTAGTTAAGCAATTGGTGGGTGGGGTGTTACATTGCTAATCTTCATCATCTCTCTTTCTTTTGTCTGGCTTCTAAATTTCCTTTCATACTTACTCTTACATTCAAAAGCAATATTTATATTGTGCAATTTCATTTCAATGACCCCTTTGTCATGGCCATTATTCTTATTCTTGCACTTAATATTATGTGTTTCGTCATGTGATATATACATATATATATTTTTTCTGTCATGCTGCTTTTTGATCAGTCATATAATTTGCTGGATAAAATATGTTCAATGGATCAGGGGAAGGGTGCTCTGAAAGATTGCAACTGGACTGCAATTTTCCAGGATCAAAGGAGCAACCATATGGGCGTTGGGTCGTTTCAATGTGTGCTGCTCATTGTGACACTACAAGGGCAATGTGTTTCTGCGGCGAAGGTACTAAATACCCAAACCGTCCTGTTGCTGAGGCATGCGGGTTTAAAGTGAAGTAAGCATACTTAGAATCCTAATAGACACTCCTGTTAGAATATGATCTAAACTAAACAAAACAAGCTAATGCCCTGATATCTGTTTCAGCTTACCTTCTGAACCTGAAGGTCCTAAAATGACTGACTGGACAAAACCTGACCTGGATAATATTTTCACAACAAATAGTAGCATTCCTGGATGGTGTAATGTGAACCCAGCAGAAGCATATGCTTCCAAGGTTCGATTCAAAGAGGAATGCGATTGCAAATATGATTGTTTGTGGGGGCGATTTTGTGAGGTGCCTGTGCTGTGCACTTGTATTAATCAATGCTCTGGCCATGGACATTGCCGTGGTGGATTTTGTCAGGTAGTAATTATGTATTTAATACTATTAGAATGTGCAGTATCTAATCTTATCCACTTGAAAAAGGATTTATGCAGCCGACCCACTTAAGTAAGACACAAGGTTTACTTTGGTTTTGGTTTTAGTAAATATGAACAACATTGACAGGTGCTAGAAGAGGCACTACCTTGTATAAATGCGTATATGAAACAAGAACCTGCAATCTTCTTTACCAAGTGAAGGAATCCATGTTCAGTACAAATTTCAAAAAGTCCCTTGTCCTGTGAAGTATTTCTAGAAAGGAATCGTTTTATTATTGTTTTTATATTGGATCTCAATACTCCTCAAATAGTGGCTGATATGAATCTAATACTTCCTAAATATTCATAATTTAAAAAAATTATTTCTCTTTAATTTTGAGAAGTAATGGATTCGTTTTTGGATGCTCTAGGTTGCTTATCCAATCTATTTTGGAGTTAAATGTGTGCAGGATTAGAGTATAATTTTAGGGAAAATACAAGAATAGTTTCCAATACCTTGCATAATTAGATTAAAACTTGTCAAATTTGCTCCAAATTCGTGTCTAAAATTATTTTATTTTTCTTCTTCTTTAGTGTGACAATGGCTGGTATGGAATAGATTGCAGCATACCATCTGTTTTATCAGTTATAAGGGATTGGCCTCAATGGCTTCGACCAGCTCAGGTTGATGTTCCTGACAGTCCACAACATGTTGGGAATCTTCTCAATCTCAATGCTGTGGTGGAAAAGAAAAGGCCCCTTATATATGTTTATGATTTGCCCCCCGAGTTCAATAGTCTTTTGCTTGAGGTCAGTATGTGCAATACTTGTGAATTGTCATTCATGATACACAGAAAGGGTGAGTTTTAACATTTTCCATCTGTTTATTCATTCTGGCAGGGACGGCATTTCAAGTTTGAGTGTATAAACAGAATATATGATGAGAATAATGTTACACTGTGGACAGATCAGCTGTATGGTTCACAGGTATCACTTGGCCCAAGAGTGACATCAGTTTCACAGATGGGACACACATGTCAGACAAAGGGTGGGTTCCACATATGATGGACCCCCACATGTGGGAGGGACTCACCCTTTGTCTTACATCTATGTCCTATTTTTTGATAATTTTCTGTGTTCATAGCACAACTGTATTGAAATAGCTAATAATTTGTGGTCTTTATTTGCAGATGGCATTCTATGAAAGTATCCTAGCTAGCTCCCATCGAACACTAAATGGCGAAGAAGCAGATTTTTTCTTTGTTCCTGTTCTTGATTCATGCATTATAACTCGTGCTGATGATGCACCCCACTTGAGCATGGAGGTACAGAAGCATGCATGGGCAGTGATTTCTTATGCCGTTCAGTATGATGCATTGGAGCAATTGGATGATTTACATTTCCTTTTTGAGTTATAATGAATCTTGCTGCATTACTTGAAGCCATCAAAAGTCATGGTACCAAAACATGAAGCTTTCAGTCTAGCCTTTGTAATTCCAGTTTTTCCATGTTCAACCTTAGCCTTCCGTCTTGAACCTTCAATTAGAACTACTCATCATAAATCATCTTTCCTCAAATGTTCCCATTTTGGGTTGGTTTCATGAGCCCCTTTTCACCATTTTCTTTAGTCTAGACTACCCTGTACAGAGTAAGGTCTCATGTCTTTTCTCACTCCCCAGAAACAGCATCTCTTCGGCTTTCTTTTACTCCTTAAAACACGATGACATTCAACTGATTAACTCCTTACTGGTTCATTTGTTGGCATTCCCTCATCTTGTCATCACTTGGAATATCTAATTTTCTTGTGGCTACATTTATGCCTTGTTCTATCTTTGTTGTGCAACTCATCCATATTGTGTTCTTATTTTATTCATATCTGTAGTAGTTGTGAGTGTTTGTGCATCTCAATTGACTTGCCAATATCTCACGATCTGTTTGAGTTGCCTGTTTTGTCCTGTTAAAGCTTTCTTATTTGCAACCACAAATTTAATTTTCCCTATTGTTGTTTTTATCATTCTTACTTTAGCTAATGATACATGTTCAATTCATGTTTTATTTTATCCCCTTTCAGTAGATTCAACCAGGCCTATGTTCTACTGCCACTATCTTAGGGAGCCCTCAATGTTTTTGAAACTTCATAACAGTTCCCTTTTTAGTTGAAGAGGTCTCTATCTGTAACTGAGTATGTTTACCTTATTCTGAGATCATCAGCCCTTTACTTGGCAAAAAAATTGAGAAAAGGAAGATCGGGATCTATTTTGCATTTTATAGTTATCATCTTTTAAGCCCCTCTCGTCCTGCAGACCACATCATATTACCTTATTCGTCAGTTGGGCATTTGGGTCACCTTGTACAAACAATTTCTCGTAATCAAGGTTATAAATGAAAGAAATAAAGAAAAGAAGTGATCTCCTAAGCAGGATGTTAACAAGAAAGGAAAATAGAAAATAAAAAAAGGATTGACCGTTTGTCAAAAACACGCTATATTTTATGTTTTTGTAATTTGTCTCCGTCTTCGATCATGTGTTAATTACTTAATTGTAATATTTATACCTCTTTAAATTTCAGGAACACAAGGGCCTAAGGAGCTCTCTAACTCTGGAATTTTATAAGAAGGCATATAATCACATTGTGGAGCAATATCATTACTGGAACCGCTCATCAGGAAGAGACCACATTTGGGTATGAATATTATATGGCTAAACAACTTCACTTATTGACGGTGTGGAAACAACATTACAACAGTTTGTGGTGTGTATGCTAATGTTTTTGCTTTATCTCAAGGCAGTCCTTTTCATGGGATGAAGGAGCTTGCTATGCCCCTAAGGAGATATGGAATAGCATGATGTTGGTCCACTGGGGTAATACAAATTCAAAGCATAACCACTCGACAACAGCATATTGGGCTGACAACTGGGACCGGATATCTTCTGATAGACGGGGCAACCATCCATGCTTTGACCCAGATAAAGATCTTGTCCTTCCGGCATGGAAAAGACCTGATGTTAATGCCATGAACTCAAAACTTTGGGCTAGGTTTGTACCTCATTACAGACATTGTTGGTTTTGGCGGTTTTGTTGTTTGATGTACACTGTAACCCTAGCATATACTGGAAATAATGGTTAATTGAATGTTACTTCCACAGGCCCCGTGAGAAGCGGAAGACATTGTTTTACTTCAATGGAAATCTAGGACCAGCTTATGAAAAAGGAAGGCCAGAAGCCACGTAAGTAAACTAAAGGGTTATTTGAAAGCCTTAAACATGTCTTTGTCCTTTTCAACTTATGGTTACGCGGTAGTGTTTCAAGGTATATGTTGAATCCATGGTTTCCCCAATGTTTAAGAAACATGTTACAAGAGGTTCAGACCCATGAGTTTTTACTTGTTAGCTACCAGCATCCTCAACAACCTTAAAGATACATATTACACTTTGGAATTTCAATGAGATATAATTGATTAGATTATCGGCATCATTCAGGTATAGTATGGGTATCCGGCAGAAAGTGGCAGAAGAGTTTGGATCAAGTCCTAACAAGGAAGGAAAGCTTGGGACACAGCATGCCGAAGATGTGATTGTGACCCCACTGCGTTCTGATAATTATCATGAGGATTTGGCAAGTTCTGTTTTTTGTGGGGTCATGCCTGGAGATGGGTGGAGTGGTCGAATGGAAGATAGTATTTTGCAAGGCTGCATTCCCGTGGTCATTCAGGTTGTAATATTCTCCCTCTGCAAACTTCAAGCTTGTGGATATTGATGTTTGTGTCTGATTAAGCTCATTATAAGCTGTAAACTGCTTCCAGTTTATGGTATGTGGTGAACATCTTGCAACTTTCTGCTCATGAATTGGGTTTCAACAACCAATCCAAATCAAACTATGCCTGTGTCCCAATCAAGTGGGTTCGGCTACATGAATCATTTTTTGCCATTTTGCTCTACCAAGGGCTATATACTCAGTTAAAGTAAATAAATTCATATGTTCTTTTCACTACCACATCTCCTGTCAACTTAAGTCTTTTCCTGATCATATCACTCTTCCCTACCATTGCATTTATAGGTCTTCATTGTACATGACCAAACCATCTTAACATGTTCTTTGTCAATTTATCTTCAATAAGTACTACTCTCATGAGTATATTCATTTCTAATTCTATCTTTCCTAGTCTTACCACACATTCATCCAAGCATTCTCATTTCAACTAACTCATTTTATTTTATAGGATGTTTTTTAATTTCCTTCACTAATAAAAAATCAGAAGCACCATCAAGTTAGTTTGTTTGGAAATATCCCAGTTGAATGCCACCATCCTGTCATGTTCTATATATTAATATGTTTTTTTCAATTGGTTTTGTATTTAGGATGGGATTTACCTACCATATGAGAACGTGCTCAACTATGAAAGCTTTGCTGTTCGGATACATGAAGATGAAATTCCAGATTTGATAAAAATTCTGCGGGTAATGTCTTAGTTTTGTTTCTTAATATTAATGAAACACGTTCTAGTTAGAAGTTCACAGAATTTGAATGACATGTGAGCTTTGCTTCCTGAAGGGATTCAATGAGACAGAACTAGAGTTCAGATTGGCGAATGTACGGAAGATCTGGCAGCGGTTCTTATATCGTGATTCATTTTTGCTCGAGGCTGAGCGGCAGAAAACTGCGTCTGGACGGGTGGATGATTGGGCTACGATGTTTTTGCAGCTAGTTGAAGATGATGTCGTTGCCACAATCATACAGGTACACCTTTACACAATCCTTCTCATGCCTAAAGCTGATTTAAACATTAATATTTTTACCAGGAACCATTATGCATGCCCTTTGGTTTTATCAGCTCATATTTTTGAAGATTTGTGTTCATAAGATTTTAATTGAGTAATGTTTTTAATCAAGTGGAGTGACAGAAATGCCTACAACAATAGATTAGTGGAATAAATTTCTTCTTATATTTTTGTTTTAACCAACTTAATGAATGCAAGGATTTTTATGACTTTTAGTTGGAAGAGGACATTGACTTCAACCATCCCGAGCCCCTTTAGGATTGATCATTGGGGATGTTTGGGCACATGCCCTGCACACTGGTTTCTAAATTTTTGCACAAAAATCATGAGAAAGTTGTTATTTTCTTGAGGATTTCCTTCCTTATAAGTTCAAGTTTGTGTGCTTTTCCACAAATGCCCTAAAAATCAATAAATTCTCCAAATTTAGTCCAAACTCCCTTCACTGCCCTGTTGACAAAATTTGTTTGACAAAAATTGATGCTATTCAGAATTTTGTAGAACTAACATATATTATGCCAAATAAAGTAAATCTTGCTATTTTACAGCAATGTTCTTGAGTTTGAATGTGTGCCTTGTCTCATTTGGGATTGTTAGTTCTTCAATCTTTAGCCAATGAATTTGAACTGTGCTTTCTTTCCAACAAGGTTTTACACTACAAGTTGCATAATGACCCTTGGAGGCGACAACTTGCTCATCATACTAAGGAGTTCGGATTACCAGGACAATGCTTGATAAGAACCGATTGAAGAGTTGTAACATCTAACTTGAAGAGATCACAAAAACTCGGGGGCATTTTGGTAGGAAGAAGCAAACACTCGAAGATGCTCAGCCTCGTTGACAAGAGAATTCAATTTTAAGCGACCATTAAACGATTTTATAGAAATCAGCATCCGAAGAACCGTAGTTTCCAATGGCATCTCTAGCCAATTTTAACAAACAAAAGAAGAGGAAAGTGTCAATATTTTGTTTATTTTTTACAATTTACATACATGATATGAATTTTTGTGCTATTAGATATTGTTTAGAATGGAAAAGATAAATTTCACAGAACAATTTCTTCATTGATTGCTTGTTTATTTGGCAGATCTCCCATCTTCACAAAGAAAATAAAAATTTAGAATGTTTGTTCATATCATGATAGTGAGCCTCCATTTTTTTTCTGTTTTGAGTGAATGAAACACTGATGATATTATTTACTATTATGTTATTATCATGCAAACATCTTAATTAAATCCACAAGCAGGTGTATAATTTGAGACATGTATATAAAATAGAATTGTGTGTACATGAATCTATTTATATGATGTTGAACACTCTCATTCTTGTTGTTTTCAAAGTCTTCTACTCTTTCATATATTTTGGTAAGATAAAGATACAGTAATTGCATGTTTAGAGTCAGAGTAGGGCCAATTTGTAGCCAACCAGCTAATTCCTTCTTGTTCTTTTTTTTTTTTTTTTCTTTTTTTTTTTCACTATTGCGTGCTTCAATCCTGTTTATTTTTCCCACGTAAGGGGCGTTAGGGAAAGAAGAGAAGGGGGTGACGAGCATTGTGAAGATAAAGGAAGGGTCGTCATTCCTTTTTTTTTTTGAAAACCACTATTTATTTATGTGGTTTTAAAAGACTTGACTTATCAAAAACAATTTAAATTCATATGTTAATAATATATTTCAAATTAATTTTAACTTATAATATGAAGTAATTTTTAAATTATTGTTTTTTATATAAATAATATTAAAATAATAATACTATATAAATAAAAAAATTTATATATAATGATATAACTCTTTGTAAATTTATTTATAATTTATAACTAGTGGATACTTTCATTAGTACCAGCAATTGGTGACCTGTGACGAAAATCTTAGGTTTGAGGGTTCGAAAATCTCAGATAAGTTCATCATTAAATTTTTTATTTTTTAGAAAAACAAAAAAATGAGTAGTTTTTTGATATAAAAATGCTAGAGAGACTAAGAAATTGACTACAAAAAAATATAAAGCGCACACATGTATTCTATTATTAAAATCAATCACAAAAGTAAAATATACAACCAATCACATATTCATAGGAACAAATGCAAAATACAGTGAAAATGTTCAGAAATTATGAAAAGCACATACATTCATACAATTACGAAATAGAAACATGCAATCAATCACATATCCATAGGATGCTTTCAGAGGAGAGCTGCAGAACTTTTGTATGCAAAATACAGTGAAATTGTGTAAGTGTAAGAAGTTAAGATCATTTTAAGAGAAATTGGGAAAAGTTTCTAAGGAGTAATTTTATGACACCAAAATTATTATTTCCTTTTAATAATAGAATAGATAATGATATTGTCATATAATTTTTATGATATTTTTTTTAATAAATTTTATGTATATTTCAAATTTTCTTAATTTTTATCATTTTTTTTTATTATAAATTTTATGTATATTTCAAATTTTCTTAATTTTTATCATATATATATTTTTTTATAAATTTTATGCATATTTAAAATTTTCCTAAGAAAATTCGAAACAAAAAAAGGAATAACATGGACAATTACATATTCTTTAAGGTCTATTTTGGGAAGGTGGTAAAAATCTACTTTTTTGTTTTTAACCAAGATTTTTGGAAGTGATTTGGGAAGTTGGCAAAAAAAATTTTTTTTTTTTGAATTAATATTTATTTATGGTGTCACATCACACCAAAATGACTAAAATAACCTCACCAAACTTAAAAAAATTACATTTAAACCAAATCTATAAAATATAAATATTGAGGATAATTATGTAATTTCCTGACCTACTTTTTTCTACTTGCCAAATGAATCAAAAAACGCAGCTGTGCGTTTTGCTCTCCAACACCAACCAGGCGTTTTTATACTTTCACAAAAGAGCCCTAAATTATTCCAAGTAGTGTTCACATACACACAACAGTCCTCTCAATCTCTCTCACTGTAAACCCTAGCTCTGTCATCTCTCTCTCTACGATGAGCCTCTCATCACTGACACTCGAATCAAACCCTATCACAGCTCAACAGAGGAGCTTCTATGGAAGAACCATCCGAACCAGTGCTGGGTCTCATCTTCTTCACCTTTACCATCGCAAGGACGCGGTGTTCTCTGTGAAGTCTGTTGCTTCTTCTTCTTCTTCTTCTTCGCCATCTGCTGTGGCTGCTGAGCAGGCGAGTCAGGGGCTGAGTCGAATCGGATCGCTGAGTCAGGTCTCGGGCGTGTTGGGTTGTCAGTGGGGTGATGAAGGTAAAGGCAAACTCGTCGATATCTTGGCTAAGCACTTCGACATTGTCGCTCGTTGTCAGGTATATGTATACATGTATGATCTTCAATAAGATTCTTATTTGGTCTAGAATTAAAATTTACTTCTTGTTTGGGAATTAGGAGAGAAAAGAAAAGAAAAGAAATTTTTACGATTTGATATGAGAGATTTCTCTGCTCTTTTGTTTGGTTAAATTACATAAAAAAATAAAAAATAAAAAATTTATCAAAATTGCAAATGAGGGCTATAGAACACCCCATTTATTACTTTTACTAATTAATCCAAACAAATGAGAGATATGCATTCTTTTTCTTTTATTCCAAAGTCACCAAATCCAGATGGGCTCTTTTACTTTCAAAAGATTGTCTTTTGGGTGTTATATGCAAAGGTGAAATAAAACAGTAAAATACATCCGATGATTACAAGTCATATGGACTCCTCATACTGTTTGACAATTCACTTTACATGCATCAACAAAATTTACCCTTGTTGGTTATTCATCTTGATCACAGTTTTGACATCCACAAGATCTCAAGGCATAAATTGAACATATTGTTAGTGTTTGTTTTGCACTCGTAATGGCCTGGTGTTGAAACTAGGTCTTTAATAAGTGATTACACTATACTAAACATGTTAGAAATTGGAGATCAGTTTATAAAAGACAAAGTAATTTGGTGGTCGTGAGATTTTTGAGGTGCTAGTGCCCGAATTGTCAGTTTGCTAAAAGCAATTTTGTTGGCAAGGCAAGGGATGTGCTAGTAGTTTAGTGGTGGTAGTGGTGATAGGATGGATATAAGTAAATGTTAAATGTTTGCATATATTACAGGTGGTGGGGTTGGTAGTCATTTTAAGTGACATTGTTGACTGGTTGTTGGGGGTTGTTTGGGCAAAGTAACCATTTTTAAGCGGCAGTGGTGGTGGATTTGTTGTGATATTAACTATTAAGGGTGTTTTTGGAGGTGGGCTCGACATAGTAACAAAGGTGTTGGTGGTGATAATAAGTGGAAGAGGCATTTGAGGTATTGCAATCAGATCAGACCCATCACAGCCGAGACTAACCTAATGGGATGGTCATGAGCTTCAGATCTGAGCGTGCCCTGTCTAAACACCTTGATTGGATTCCTTTGTCATTGAATTCGTCGCGTTTGGCTCTTCCTTTGCCATATTGGAATCCGTCAGCTATGATTAGCCAACCGGTGATGCTTCCTCAAAAATGACCTTCTGTGTGGCACTGGTGTCCAATCAGAAGAGGATAACAGAAGCGGATGGGTTGTGGAATGGGGTAGGGGGAAGTGGAGGTGGCAATGGTGCTGAAATAGGAAGGGGTTGGGGGCAGTGGCTGGGAAAGGGGGGAGGGGGAGGAGAGGGGGCATTTCATCCATGGGCATCACCCATTCCTTTGCTATGGGTGTCATAGTGTTTTGATACTTGAATGTGGAGTCCATCCAAGTAAAAAAAGCTCAAAAATTTCAACTAAAATACCAAGTGCCCCAATCTACAACTAGTACTCTGATGAATACCAGATAGTAACTCTTTCCTACTTCTCTTTATGATTTTTGGATATTCAATTTACATGTAAACATGAACATCTATATTGCCACAATTCAAAGTATATTTTACATGTGGCTGGTGACAGATCTGTTTTTTTTTTAGACTAAAAAAAAAAAAAACCATCAAAAAGGAAAGGTCTTCCTTTTGAGTTGATAAACCTTCTTCTGAACATGCTTTATGTGATTGTAATAGTGATAGTGTGTTTTCCTGCCCTAATCTTGTGGTTTCCTAAACAGCCAGGTGTCTGAGACTTGCAATCATTTTACTCTAAAGCTTTAAATATAACTTGATGTCAGGGTGGAGCCAATGCTGGACACACTATTTACAATGCAGAGGGGAAGAAGTTTTCCCTTCATCTTGTTCCTTCAGGTATTCTTAACGAGGAAACTGTGTGTGTGATTGGTAATGGGGTTGTAGTGCATTTACCAGGGTTGTTTGAAGAAATTGATGGCCTTGAATCTAATGGGGTCTCCTGCAAAGGTAGGATATTGGTATCTGATCGTGCTCACTTGTTATTTGATTTTCATCAAGTAGTAGATGGCCTTAGAGAGGCCGAGCTAGCTAATTCCTTTATTGGCACTACCAAGAGAGGCATTGGACCATGTTACTCCAGCAAAGTGATTCGCAATGGCATTAGAATATGTGACCTTAGGCATATGGACACTTTCCCTCAGAAGCTTGATCTCTTATTGTCGGATGCAGCTTTAAGATTCCAAGGTTTTAAGTATAGCCCAGACATGCTCAAAGAAGAAGTTGAAAAATACAAGAGATTTGCTGAGAGGTTGGAACCCTTCATTGCTGACACTGTGCATGTCGTGAATGAATCCATTGCACAAAAGAAGAAGATTTTAGTGGAAGGTGGTCAGGCAACCATGCTGGATGTTGACTTTGGAACCTATCCATTTGTAACTTCCTCTAGCCCATCAGCAGGTGGAATCTGTACTGGTCTTGGCATTGCCCCTAGAATTCTTGGTGACCTAGTTGGAGTGGTAAGAGTTACAATTCTTTTATTTCTTTATTATTTTTCTCTTTTCTGCCAAGTGTCTCTTGTAGAAAGTGATTTCGCCTGAGTGTTTTATGGTAATAACATTTGTACTTCACACAATACACTTACACCATGGTCATTTATGGTCCCTACCTGATATTTTATGGTGCAGGTTAAAGCGTACACCACTAGAGTTGGTTCAGGTCCTTTCCCAACAGAAATCTTGGGTAAAGGTGGTGACCTCCTTAGGTTTGCTGGGCAGGAGTTTGGCACGACTACTGGTCGTCCTCGTCGTTGTGGCTGGCTTGATGTAGTTGCTCTAAAATACTGCTGTCAGATTAATGGCTTTTCTTCTCTAAATCTCACTAAGCTTGATGTCTTGTCGGATCTTCCTGAAATTCAGTTGGGGGTATTGTATAAACACATTGATGGTACACCAGTCAAATCCTTCCCTGGTGATCTTCGTGTTCTCGAGCAACTGAAGGCAAGCATTTCATTTTCCTTTCCATATATTTATTTGGAGCTGGTATCTAAACTTACACAGGGCTGTGTATATTTTGCCCTCGTACACTAGGTCGCCCTTTTTACTCAATGGAGATTTAAACTTTGATGGCAATTGGCTCACTGAATAGAAACTTTACACGTAGTATGTGGTTGGTTGTCCATTTTTGTTTTCCATGTATTGGAACCCTACTCGTTCTCAAGGATGCCAAAATGAAACTTGTCTTCACCTGGAAACCCTAGCAATGAATCTTCTCTGTCCTAAAAAAATAGTCCTATTTCTAAGTAGGAAATTACCTGAATGTGATGGTTTACACCTGATGTTTGACCCTCCCCCACTTGTTGTTTTGTATCAATAATCTAATACATAACAAAAATTAAAGAAAATAATTGAAAAACTAAAGATTGAGTTTGTAATTGGTTCCATTTGCCTCATAGTGGCTTCCATTCACCATGTGAATTGTATTTTTTCTTTCTAATATATGTCAGGTGGAATATGAAGTTTTACCGGGGTGGCAATGTGATATTTCGAAGGTGAGAAACTACTCTGATCTTCCAAAGGCTGCACGGGAATACGTGGAAAGGATAGAAGAACTTGTTGGTATTCCCATCCATTACATAGGCGTCGGGCCTGGGCGTGATGCTCTTATATACAAGTGATATTATTTATTAGGGTTTATGTTCTTCTCATTTGCTAGAATGAAGCTTTTTAATGCTGGAGGTGTATGTTCCCTGTGATTGGGATTAATTTTTGGACAAAGAGATAAATTTTTTGTTAGTGGACATGCATTTGTTGTAACAAATGTTAATTCTCAATCTGGGCTACTTTGATTGAGTCCTTATGATTTTGAATTTGAATAACTGTGCTGGGTAATATGCAGGCCATTTTGCTATGGTACCATGGCTTAGGCTCTGTTTGGTGCAGTTTGTAGGTTTTTTTTTTTTTTTGAAACAGTAAATCAGTCAATTTTGGAGACACCGAGTCTGTGACCATTGTTGATTTAGGATTGTTCTGGGACCTTATTTGTCAATAGGCTAAATAATTAAAATGTTAAAAGTCATTAAAAGTTGTCACATTATTTTTTTAATTTTTTAATATATTTTGTAGTAAAAATTTAAAAATTAATTAAAATAATCAATTTTCAAACAAGTCAAAAATAAAAAAAGTCATTACAAAAGTTAACTATTTTCTTTATTTTTATAAATATTTTTTTGTAAAATTTCAAAAAATTATTAAAAATGTCAATTTTCGGAACACCCATAGTCATGTTATTACAAATGCTGTAGAAGTATAGAATGATTGTTGTAAGTACGTGAAATGTTACTAATTCATATTGAATGATTGTTAATATTATATGATATTATTTATGTAATTTTTAAAACTAATTACTTAACAAAAAAATTTATTAAGATGTACCGACTCAATTTTATTATGTCGTTGAAAAATAAAAATTAACTCACTCAAGTATGTGTTAGTATTTTATATTGAGCAAGAGCAGCAAGTAAAAATGCTACATTTAGAAAAAAAATAACTAGTTCTAGAAATTTGAAATAATTATATTAACACTTTGTTGTATCTTCATCGATGATTTATTAATTATATAGATAATATTTTTTTATGTAAAATATATATTTGATCTTATTTATCTTTGTATTTGAACATCATCTGTATTAATTTAAAATTATATCAAAATTGAAAACCTTATTTATACTTTTTCCAAAATTTAGGAAAGCAAAAAATATTAAATATTTTTTGGTATAATAGAAAGCGAAAGTCAGCATAAAATATTTTCACGATAAATGAAAAACAATCTTATTTGGAAAGAAAATATTTTTTACTTTTAAAATGCTAAAAATATTTTTTGGACCAAAATTTTACCAATTTCATCACATCACCTCCGCCACTCTTACCTCCACCACCATTACCACAACCACCATCACTATTGCCTCACCACCATGCCACCACCACCACCTTCATTCTACCACCACTACCAAATATAGAAAAAATGTATTTTTTATTTTTAATAAAAAAATAAAAAATATTTTCTATCTAAATAAACAAAACTTTATATATATGAGGGGTTTAAAAGGAATTTTGTAGACAAAAAGAAAAGATAAAAAAGAGTGCTACTATTAGTACCCCATCAGTTATTTTGAATCTCCCATTTCTTTGGACCCCACTTATAAATTTTAAAACCCTTAAATTTTTTTTATCCCCTAAATAATATCAAAATTATCCTTATCTTCCACACATTCAATTGGATGCACGCCTCCACACCCCAAAAAATCTTTCTCACAAAAACCCTAACAAAACCCACAAAGGTGATTATTATTTCATCTCCATGTACTTGAGTGAGAAAATAAATGTAAGGTTTTTAATTTTCAATTCTTAGAATATATCAACAAGAAATTATATTGGGATTTTTGTGCTTGAGAAAAAAAAGAAGAGCCAAGTGTAATTTATTGTCAATTGCCTTGATAAGATTGGTTTAGGTTGTGATCTCTACTGCCACCTCATTCTTTTCTTTGGTTTGACCATTGTCAGAGTTGGTTGCCTGTTTCTGAACAAATAAGAAATATTCAGGCATGTATTCTTGAATTTCAGTCATATGTTCGGGAGTTCAGTCTTGAAAAAATGATGAATAATTTTTATTATTTTTGTCATTTTTTTCAATAAATTTATCATTATAAGGCCAATCTCTTTTGAGTTAAGAATACCATCAGAGTTATGAATCTCTTATGAGTTTTTATTGTTATACTTCTCTCATCTCATGAAATTGTGGTTACCATAAAAACTTTCATTCATTATCATTATCGAAAAAATATAAGTAATCAAATGATTGCCACTGTTACCGTCAAAATAATGCTGCCAAAAGATTTTTAAGATGCTGAGGGTAAGTAGGTTTTGAAGGTAAGATTTGAAAAAGATGGATGGATAGTAATGAAGGTGAGTGCTATTATAAATCTTAATTCATGATATAATACGTGCATGGTTTAATTATGAAATGAGATGTCTCAAAATTATTAATGCCATTACCAATAATTTTATTTAAGATTATTATTATAATAAAAAAATTAACAAATGGGATCCTAAAAAAACACTATAAAATGAGATCCAAAAAAATTGATGTGCGCTAATAGCGGCACTAAAAAAAAAAAAAAGTGGGAAAATATATAAAGAGTCATGACAGAGACCCCCTTCAATCACCACCCCCACAACCCCCACACACACGTGGCGGGTGGTGATTGGAGGAGCAGGAAAAAAAGAAAAAAGAAAAAAGAAAATGAAAATGTAACCAATGAGAGAGAGGGGGGGTCAAAGGGGGTGGGGGAAAAAGGGGGCATGAAACATTTTTGATATATAAAACGGTTCCGATACGGACCCCCTTCAAAACCAACCCCCACGACCCCCTCTGAGGTGGCAGCTATTGAAGTCATATGATAAACATTTGCACAATGAGGAAGGTGTGATACACGCACCTGTAAGACTAAAAAAAAAAAAAACAAAGGCTGAAAACAAAGACAAAAAAAAAAGCGGGAAGCTACACAACGTTGACGATCCTGTCTATCTTCCCTCTTCCCTCTTCCATCGTGCGTCCACCATAGCTCTCCTCCATCGACGGCCATAGCTCTCCGGCCATAACGCTCTGTATCTCGCTCTACGAATCTTCGATCACATTCTTTTGAAGGGGGTTCTTCACATTTTGTCAGGTAATGTTATTCGAAAACCCCTCATTCTCCCCTCTCTCTATCTACATACATTGATCAATCTGAAATGTCTGTACAAATGATCTACATACAGGGGGTTCTTCAATGTTCTGTACTAGGTGTGAGCTTTTGAAAACTGTACAAATGATTTATTGAATCAGGGCTTTGTACAAAAGAGGTCTTGAAAAATGATTTCTTGAAAAATGATTTCTTGAATCAATGATTTCTTGAAAAATGATTTCCGAACAATTTTCTGTTTGTTTTCACATTTTAAATTCTCAACATAGGAAACAGTTTTTAGAAAGGATACCAAAGAGGTCACCAAAATCTTATGTGTTTTGTTATTTAGTTTTTGAGAAGTTGACAAACTTAATTGACTAAGCCAAGCAGTTGAATAAGATGACTAAGCCAAGCAGTTGAATAAGATGACTGGATGTGGATTGTTAAAAAGATGTTGAAATGTCTATATTATTAACATTTTAACATAACAGTGAGGTTGAAGTTGATATGTGTTCTGTGATAATATGTGTTCTGTGTGGTTTTTGAAGTTGACATTGATCAATCTCTGTGATAATATGTGATAACAGTACAATCATCTGTATGGTTTTTTTTTTTTTTTTAACAGTGTTTAATATGTGTTCTGTGATATACCATGACTATGTGAGGTTGAAGTTGAACATAACAGTTTCAAAGTTTGAAATTGAAGTTAACAGTTTCAAAATCACATATACCATGACTATGTGAGGTTGAGGTTGAAATTGAAGTTGCTATAATTTAGTTATACTATAAATTGAAATTATCACAATGTGAAGTTCAACATAACAGTTTCATAATTATTCTAAAATCATTCTATTTGAATTTTATTTTTGATTCTCAGAGAATAGAGGTTGATTCAAATGGTGGTGAGAATCCTTCAGTAAATGAGGGTGAACAAGTTGAAGAACCTAACAAGGGTATGTGTTTTAGCTCAACGGAAGAAGTGTACACATTTTATGCCACATATGCTAAGCATGTTGGCTTTTCTATAGCTCATAGAGCACAACATTTTGGAGATGATGGCGAATTAAAAAACTTTGCAATTGAATGTTCTCGAGCGGGGGAGAGAAAAAAGAAATCAGAAGTGAACCCTTTGAAGCCATCTTTGTCCACAAAAATTGGTTGCAAAGCAAGGGTGCGAGGTACTCTACAAAAGAATGGGACATATATGTTAACCACAGTTAACCTTGAGCATAATCATGATTTGATTCCCACCGACTCTCGTCATTTTGCAATGAATAAGAAAATTCGTACTCCTGTGAAGAGAAGATTAGAAATCAATGATCAAGCAGGGATTGGGGTGTCTAGGAACCATCATTCAATGGTTGTTGAAGCGGGGGGATACGAGTCATTGACATTTGATGTGCGAGATGCAAGGAATTACATTAATAGAGCTAGAAGATTAAGGCTTGGTGAAGGTGATGCCGAATCACTTCAAAGTTATTTTATGAGGATGCAAGCACATAGTGAGAAATTCTTTTATGTGATTGATGTTGATGAGGAGTTTCGCATTAGAAACTTGTTTTGGGCTGATGCAAGGAGTCAGGCTATCTATGAATCATTTGGAGATGTTGTTTCATTTGACACAACTTATCTAACGAACAAATATGACATGCCATTTGCTCCATTTGTAGGAGTCAATCACCATGGACAGTCTATTTTGCTTGGTTGTGGATTGTTATCTAGTGAAGACACTGACACATTTGTTTGGCTATTCAAGTCGTGGTTAAGTTGCATGTCAAATAATCCTCCAAAAGCTATCATAACTGACCAATGCAGAGCTATGCAAAATGCTATCAAAATTGTCTTTCCACAAGCCCGGCATCGATAGTGCTTATGGCATGTAATGAAGAAAATTCCGGAGAAGTTGAAAGGATATGCTCAGTATGAACCCATAAAGTTGGCTATGCAAAATGTAATTTATGATTGTTTGACAAGAGATGAATTTGAGGAAAAATGGGAAGAGATGCTTACTAAATTCAATCTTTATGATAATGAGTGGTTGGGGGTACTATATCATGAGCAGCATCGATGGGTTCCTGTATATGTTAAAGACATTTTTTGGGCTGGCATGTCAACAACACAACGAAGTGAAAGAATGAATGCATTTTTTGATGGATATGTCAACCCGAAGACTACATTAAAACAATTTGTTGAACAATATGACAATGCGTTGAGAAGTAAGGTAGAGAAAGAGAAGAAATCAGACTTCAAGTCTCGACACAAATTGTTTGATTGTTTAACTATATATGGCTTTGAGAAGCAATTTCAGCAAGCCTACACCAATGCAAAATTCAAAGAAGTTTAAGGAGAGTTGAAGAGATTAGTGTACTGTCAGGCCTTGATTGTCAAAGAGGAGGGAGCAATTTGTACATATAATGTCCAAGAAGCGATGGTAGTTTGTGACAAGATGAAACATGTAGACTTTGTTGTGTATTATAATTCAATTGAATGTGAAGTTCAATGTATGTGTCGGTTGTTTCAGTTTAGAGGCATTATGTGTGCTCACTCACTCGCGGTGCTTGTGAGAAGGTGCATAAATGAGGTGCCAAGTAAGTACATTTTGCCACGTTGGAGGAAATATTTGGTTCGAGAGTACACATGCATCAAAACCACGTACACCGGCTTTGGGGATGATTTCAATACAAGTTTCTATGACAGGATGAACAAGAAATTGTTCGCCATTGTACAACTTGCTGGTAATTCGGAAGGGAAAATTAAAATTGTAGACCTTGGGTTGGATGAAATAAAGGATAGAGTCATGCACGATAAATCGGGTGATGGGAGTAATTTACCACCTTCTACTAATAGGATACCATCTTCTACAAAAAGTCCAATTGCCACCGGTTGTACATCGGGTGCTAGTACGAGGAAGGTGGTTAGTCCTTTGGTTGTTCGGCGACGAGGCTGTCCAGTTACGAAACGAAAGGTTGCCAAAGTGGATCAAATAGTGAATCGGTTCAAGGCAACGGCAAAAAAACAAACAAAAGCAAAGGTAAATTGTATATTGAATTGAACTTGTATATTGAATTGAACTTGGTTTTTATTTTTTTAACAAACTATTTTGAAATACATTTTTACAAACTCTTGAACCCATATAGGCTGCTAAGGTGCTTCAATTTGAAGCTGAAGCTCAAGCTCAAGTGCAAGCTCAAGCTCAAGCTTATACATCCTATTATCCTTATATGGTTGACATGCAAAATAGTGTGTATGCACCGGTATATGTTCATAAGAGTAATTTACATCAATTTTTTGTTTTCATTTACAAATATTTTGTAACATGTACTTTTTTACTTCAATTATGACAGGTCGTAAATGCTATTGGAGGCACATCTGTTATCCCATCGGACTTTGTAAGCGGCACACCGAGAAGTTTGATGAGTGCTCCAACTCAAATGTTTGGGTCTGGATCTCTAACCCCATCGGGTTCTAATGCATGCACACCAGGAATGAATGATGGACATTGCACAACGCGAATGAATGATGGACAACGGAGAATGTTTGACTAGTTTATTGAACATTGACATTTTGTTTTTGAGATTGAAACTTATTATGTTAAGTCCCGTGTTAGATGTGTAACACATGTTGTGTATGAATTTGCAAGATTGGTTATTATTAAGTCCCACTTTATTGGTTATGCAAGATTGGTCTTTGAGTTCATGATTTATTTTGACAATCTGTCTTTGAGTTTACAGGTGATGGTTTAAAAAAATCTAGAAAAAAATCTGTTTCATTTTCCTATTTTGACAGTGTTTTAGCATATTGACAGTGTTTGAGCATGATTTTTTGAGAGTTCATGCAACAAAATCTGTTGACAGTTCATGGTTTAAGAAATCTGTAAAAAAAATATGTTTTTTAGTTTGCTATTTTGACAGTATTTGAGCCAAAATCTGATTTTTTCAGTTCATAGTTCAAACTGCCAAACTGTCTTTAAAAATCTGTCTTTCAAAATCTGAAAATCTGTTTTTTAGTTTTCATAGTTCAAACTGCCAAACTGTCTTTAAAAATCTGTCTTTCAAAATCTGAAAATCTGTTTTTTAGTTTTCTATTTTGACAGTATTTGAGCCAAAATCTGATTTTTTTAGTTTGCCAATCTGTCTTTAAAAATCTGTCTTTGAAAAACAACTCAAATCTGTTTTTTAGTTTTCTATTTTGACAATATTTCAGCCAAAATCTGTGCCTATCAGTTCATGGTTCAAATTGCCAAAATCTGTCATGGTTCATGCTCAAACTGTCATGGTTCATGCTCAAATCTGTGCTTCAATCTGTTAAAAAACCTGTCTCAGCAAAAATCTCTCATGGTTCAGTTCACAAACTCTGTTGGTTCATGGTTCATTCAACAATTCAACAATAACTCATCAACAATTCAACAATAACAATTCGACATCTTCATTCAACAATTCACATGTTCATTAAACAATAACAATTCAACATCTTCATTCAACAATTCACAGCATCTTCATTTCACATCTTCATTCAACAATTCAACAATAACAATTCAACAATTCATTTCCATTCCACTCAAAAATTCAACAATTCAACTGTTTCTTACTAATACATATTCCATTCCACAACAAAACATAGTTCAATCTACTTCTACTTCTACTTCTAACTAGCATTACATCGATGAGCTGTATTTTGGTAACTCTGGAATGTGGTAGTTCCCATATAAGATTTGTAGCTTTGATTCACCATCAAATGCAGACTTGAAGTAGCATATGCGAAAGAGAAGACACCCTAGTGCCTGCAAAATAAGACAATAACTTCAGCGTATGCCAAAAATTACAAAAGCTTAATCCTGTAAGGCACATAGACAAGGTCAAACTGTTTCCAGATCCATCAAACAGATTTAACACGGTACAACAACTTACCCAAATATCCACCTTTTCATTTATGACTTCTCTCAGGAACAAATCCCACATCTGAGTCAAGAAAAGAACAAGACAAGAGTTAACATTTATACCACTGAGATCACTATTATTCATCAAAAGAAAAGTACTTGATTAAACCTCAGGGGCTCTATAGGCAGGTGTTGTGTGCTTCCGGATATTGTCTTCTTCTATACCCATTTCTTCAGGCCTCTCAAACCGCTTGTGATTGGTAGAGGAACTTCCAAAATCACATAATTTCCATAAACCATCAGACCCCAACAGAACATTCTCAGCCTTCAAGTCTCTAAAGCAGGAAATTTTTAAGGCAAGTCATTAAATCATTAAATTGAAACAGAAAAACTCTTGGCAAACCACATAAAAAGAAAGGACAGGCGAATTTCAACAAACAAGAAAATATAATATCGTATTTAGTTTATTCAAATTTCATTTGTTTATTTTGCAGCTAAAAAAGATAGTGCTGAAATATTTACAGCTAGTAACATATAGGAATTCAAACTTTCCATTGTCCCACATTCCCATGTGGTAATATATTACAAAATTGCTTCATGCAAATAAGAAGGCTGGCAGAATTGAATGAAAGTCAAAATAAATTGTAGAGCTAAACTACCTGTAATGTAGTTATCAAATCAAAAGAGTTTTAAAATAAATAAATAAAAAAAGAAAAAGAAACATATTTTCAGATTGAGGAATAGCTAAACAGCCATACGCATAGCCATACTTATTTTCAGATTGAGGAATAGCACTCATCAAACTACTTTCAGCAAGACACATATTTTCATCATTCAGCAAGATAATAATGTCATGACAAGATACATACTTTCAGCAAGAAATTAATGTCAAGATAATCATCATGTTTTCAGCAAGATACATTGTAGACTATACATTGCCCTAATCATCAAATTAATGCCCTTTTAGACCATCTCCAATGGTTCAGCAAACCTGATATCAAATTTAAATTCTGATGAAAAAGGAACTGTTCACAGCTCCAACGGTTCACCAAAAGTGATATCAAATTGATATTTCATCAAATATTTCATCAGATGGAGGATGAAATACTGATTTCACCAAAACACTGTTGATGACCGTTGGGAGGGAGGACCGGTCGACCAACCGGTTGCCCGGCCGGTTGACCAACCGGTCGACCAAATTCCTTTGAAATAGATGGGTTCAAAAGGTTCAAACAGGTAAAAAAAAAAAAATTTCACTTACCGGTTGACCGGCCGGTCGACCGGTCCGGTCAACCAACCGGTCGACCCATGATGAACGCTGCAAATGGAACTTGTCTGCTATCAAATGAAAGCTGCAAATGGAACAAATGGAAGCTGCAAATGAAATTGGAAATGGACAAATGGAACCACCAAACAAATGTATAATTGTTTAAACAAATGAAATGTTTATTTGTCTGCAAATGGAATTGTTTAATATTTACGCTTTCAATACAAATGGAATTGTTTATTTGTCTGCAAATGCAAATGGAATTGTCTGCAAATGAAATGGAAATGTTTATTTGTACAATTGTTTAATGTTTATTCGTCTGCAAATGGACAAATGGAGTTGTTTATTTGTCTGCAAATGAAATGTTTATTTGTCTGCAAATGAACGCTGCAAATGTTTATTTATGCTTACCGGTCGACCCAGTGGTCGACCCACTGGTCGACCAACCGGTCGACCCACGACATTTGATATGAGATTTGATGCACCGTTGGAGCGAGTCGTATAAGATTTGATGAAACGGGTCATTTTTTACTCAGATTTGGTGAAAAAAAAGGTTCACCGTTGGAGATGCTCTTATTGAACATTGTAGACTGTACATTGTATACATATTTTCATCATTCAGCAGGATCATAATCATCAAATTAATGCCCTTTTATTGAACATTGCCCTAATTTCAGCAAGATACATATTTTCAGATTGAGGAATTTTGCCCTAATTTCAGCAAGATACATAATGCGAAACACGACTTGAATAATGCAACTTATTGAGGAGTCGGGCCTGTGGGATGGAAAAATGCTATAATCATCAAATTAATGTCCAATTAAAAATGCTATTGAACATTCATTGTCCCGACTCCCTCTATTGAGGAATTTCAGCAACCCGACTCCCTCTATTGAGGAATTTCAGCAAGATACATATATATATATACACACCAGATTACCTCGTCGGCGTGAAGGGGAGGAGGGGAGGAGTCGTTCGTCGAATGAGATGGAAAGAGAGAGAGAGAGAGTCGACAGTCGGGCTTCGGAGCTGAGGGAGTCGGCCTTGGGAGTTCGTCCGAGTGAAGGGGAGGAGCGGAGCTGTATTTCGCTCGGTCGATTTTGAATTCTGAAAGAGGAAGGTGCGTGCGATATGTATATCACGTGACCGATCACGTGATGGTTCAGCTCAGAGGGGGTCGAGGGGGTCGATTTTTGAGGGGGGTTGGAACCATTTTTCTATATAAAAACCTCGCAAAACCCAGTTATCCTCAAAACCTCTCTCTCTCTAAAAAAATGGAGAAAGGGGGGAAGAACAGTAGCAAGAATTCATCTGCTATGTCTCTTGAACAGTTCGTCTCCACCATGGCCCCTCTACTCGATCTCGAAAAGGTCCCCTCTTTCTCTCTCTACACATACATACATACATTCATACATATATAGATATGTCATTTTAATCTTAGTTCTAGTGGAAATGCGCCGAATTGAGGATCTTCTATTCGCATTTTTATCTTCTGAATCATTGAATTAATCACTCTCTACTTAGCCCTTCTCAACTCTTTGAGTTTTGTATTTCGAATAAGTGCATTCAATCGTGTAGCCTCTCCTAAGGGTTTAGCCCGTTTCGTTTAGAATTAGCTCTTGCCCTGATAGAGAAAAGAAAATTTTGTGGTTTTCTCATTATTATCATGTTTGGATGGGTTAAGATAGCAAAACATGTGAAATTGGCATACGAGTCAAAGAAAATTTTATTCCTTTTGTGTTTTGATAGGTTATCTTGTTGGTATTACAAAATATATATATATATACAGCCAACCAGTTCGGTTTCTCACCAAATCTCACCATTTTTTGGTGGGAAATCAAAGTGGCATAATAAGAGAGTTATCTTTCTTTCAATTTCTTACAATTTCTCACTATTTTTTATTTTATTTTTGTAATCACCTAGAAATTTTTTTTTTAAATAGCCAGTGCATAATTTAATTGAGCAAATTTTCGAATTTGAGTGCTGTGTAAATTCTGTGCGAAAACAGTTCGGTTTTGTATTTTTTAAAAATAGTTACCGGTCTCAGAAAATTATGAAATTTTTGTATGTTGTTCACATACGAGTCTAGCACGTAGAGTAAAAATTTCAGGATTTATTGATGAGTATTTATTTTATGAAAATTCACGGACTGATCGGTGTTCGGTCTAATGTACAATAGAATTTGAAATTTGTTTTGGGTGGAAAATATAATATATGATGATGGATTATGGGTGGTATATATATTATAGCATGATGATGTTTTAAGTGGGATATTTATTTTATTATTGTTTTGTGGTGGAAGATAGGGTGATGATGTTGTTTGTTTTTGTATAGTGGAATACAAATATAAAGTGAACATGCATGGTCAGTTGGGTGGTCAAGGATATTTATTTATAAAAGAAAACGTGAATGTGCTGGGTGTGTATGTGGTGGAGTGGTGTATGAGCTGGGCAAACATTGTCTAGGTGCTTCTTAGTATATTATGTATTTGGGACTATTTTGTTATATAATTGGGCCATGTCTGGCTTATGGGTGGGAATTTAATTTTGGACCCATGACTTAGATTTAATTCAAATTGAGTTTGTTTAATGAGTTATGTTTAACTGTTTAGTTCTTTTAATTAGGTGATTGGTAATAATCACCTTAAGAGTTGTTATTATTTATTATATAGGATTATAATAAATATTTGATAGTTGATTTTATGGTGTGTACCATATAACGAAAAATTACATATTTTATAAAGAAAGAAATATGTATGTATTGTGAAATGAGCAAAATATTATATTTTATGGTGTACAAAAATATTATATTTTTGTGGTGAGAAAAATTATATTATTTTATAATTTATATTATAAAATTCTGAGTTATTATTACAAAATTTTAAATTATGTTTCTTTTTGAAAAACCCATCATTGTAAAAGACAAACCTCCACATGGGGTTGTCCATCCCTTTGCAAATTGCCATGCTTTGCTTTTCAGAGAGTTGCTTTGCTCTCTCTCACTTTGGATCCTCTCTTTCTCTTCCTCTCTCACAACGTCTCTCTCCCTCTTTGTCTCATTTTTTTTTATCCTCCATTAATACTCAATCTTTGAGCTTAGAATGGGAGTCGTTAGAGTGAGATTTTATAAAAGTTTTGTAAATGAAAAATGGAGAGCTCGTCGTAATCTTCGCAATGGTGTTCTCGGATTCATGATCGGGCGACGTTTGCATTTTCAGATTTATTTCTCTTCATATTTGAGGTAGGGACTTTCTTGATATTTTTACATTAAAGCTATGTTGGGATTATTTTGAGAAAATATATCATTATAAGAGGTATTGCATATAGGTATATTTTCAGATTTTTGTTTGGTAATTTTTGGAAGAAAAATTATGTTGAAATGTTAAGAATGTTGGTATTTTGAGATTGATTTAAAAAAAATCATTTTGTGTTGTTAATTTTGTAAACGAAATCCGAAAATAGAATTTAATAGTTGTATGGATTATATCTACATCATATTATGGTTAGATAATTTATTTTGAGAAATTAAGGTGGAAATATTTATTTCATCCTTGAGTTTTGGAATTTATTTTTGAGAAAAAAATAAATTGATATTGAGGAATATTGTGTAACTTGTTAAGTAGGGATTTTTCCTATACTTCTTTATGCACTTTGCTTGATTACATGGAGTTTAGAGTGGTATATAATTTAATTAGAATTTTTGAAAAATTTGTATTTTATTTGCTTGAAAGAGAAATTTTGAAAAAAATAAAAAGTTGATGCCCAAATTGTGAAAGTGTAAACTTGGAATATGTTTGTAAGGTTATGAAAGAGTTATGTTTTTAATTTGAACAAAAACAGACTTTGATTCGATTGGTTTTGAAATTTTCATCGGTTTGTGGCCAAAAGAGCATTTTTAAAGAAAACAAAGGAATTACGTTTAACTTTCGGGGCTTTCAATCAAAATAGGATGTCATAGTTGGAAAATGCTTGGAGAATGGGTTTGGAAAGAAAATGATGTTTTCTTGGGTATTAACGATATTATTTTACTTAATGTATTTGTTGGAATAAAACCGACACGGTTAGAAATGGACCTTGAGAGGTTACCGGACGTAATTGTGATATGAAAACTAGTGTAGTTGTTCATATTTAATAAAATGTGGAATATGATTGGTTTCTAAATGTTGGAAGTTATTGTGTAATTTTGAGAAAGTTTGGGCCTTTGTGTAATTTTACAAAAGTTAGGGTTTTAAATATATAAAATCTATATGCATGTTTGGCATAGAGAAATGGAATTAATGTTGAAACATTGATGAAAATGGAACCTAAAAGGTTGTAATGTTAATTATGGAAAATGCCCTAATTACATTGTTGAATTAATTTGTGAAATTAATTTGAGAAATGAGAAATTGAAATGAGAAGAATGGAATTGGGAACGTATGGGATTAAAGGGTGTAGTTGGATCATTCATCGCTCACCTAGTTGAAATGTTGATTTTATATTCATTTTGTGCATTTATTTTCTGTTTAGAAATAACTGCTTTGGGCTATCGGTGGAGGATAGTCTTGATTGTTGTAGACAATGTATGATGATTAGGCAAACTAAAACTAATCACTAGAATGTGTCATTGAGTATGACGTTTGAAAGAATACATTAACTTTATGTATTGACTGATGGTGTGTATAATAATTGTTTATATGCATTGTGTTGTGTTGGAGGAGAGAGGGGATGTACTCCACGGTTTAGGGGAAGAGAGGGGATGGACCTCTAAACCGGGTGTTGTGTGGGAGGAGAGAGGGGATGGACTCCGTAGATACAGCTCATATGCTTATCTTTGGAAGTGTGATATAGCTCATATGCTTATCTTTGGAAGTGTGATATAGCTCATATGCTTATCTGTTGATGTGTTGATATAGCTAGTATGCTTATCTATTGTAAAATGGGAAAATGTTTAATTTGAGTCTTTATCTCAATTGAAAGGGAAGTACTGTTGATATGAGATGTAATCTCTCTTAAAGGGTATGGCCAGGTTCTGAGCCAGGATCATGAATTAAGAAATGGAAAATTTTTATGAAACATGGATACATTTGACATGTAATTAAAATGGATTTGATGAATTGTTTAATTATTTGATTCAATTGAGAATAAGATAATTGAATGGATTAAAAGGGATGTCATGTTACTATTGAAGCATGTTTATTTATTTAAGTTAACCGGTTGTGGTTAATTAAATAAAATGGATTTAAGAGATTATGTGATAAAACCTTATGATTTTGTCATGATATGATTTCACGAATATATATGAGTATCTTTGTACTCTCACATCCGTTAATGTTTTAATATGAGATTGCTCGGTGAGTTTTGCTCACCCCCTGCCTGTACATGTGTACAGGGAATGCTTTTCGGAATTGAAGATCAAACAATGGGTTTTACCATTTTATAAGTGTAATGTAGAAATGGATTGTACTACTTCATTTGTTGTTTAGCTGAGTGCTATCTTTTTGTAAAGAGTAGTGTCCTCTCTCTTATTGTAAGCCTCAGGACATTTCTTTTATTTGTATGTAAATGTCATTGTTGTATAACGAGAGGGAATATGTATATTTAATTATTCATCATTTCATCAAATGATGAAATGTTATTTGTAAATGGACTTAATTAATGAATATTGGTAAGGTTATCCAAGTAATAAAATACGGGGTTTGACAATTTTTATATGTCTAATTTATAAATCAAACATGAGAAAGAATTATCTTTCTCATCAAATCGCTCAATCCAAATGGGTTTAGTTATTTTAATTAACAATTATGGACTATAAATAGTGAAAACAAAGTGCAAGAAGAAAAATACTTAAAGAAATTGCTGACATGTATAGTGTTGTTTGTATGACTGTATTAGGAAGCTGAGATATCAGCTTCCATGACTTCGGGGGCAACAAGGACTTTGGATGCTGCTCAGAAGAAAGGCTCCACCATTCTTAATTTGAAGTGTGTGGATGCTCAGGTAGTGCATTCTTTATTTTGCTTTATTTTCTCTCTTTCTTTTCTTTTTTTCTTTTTTTTTTTTTTTTTTTGGTTTAAATCATTTAACTTGTTGGGTTGTTTTTCTCTAATTTTGTTGATTTTGTTCTCACCGTAGACAGGATTAATGGGAAAATCTCTTCTCGAGTTTCAGTCTACTAAAGGTGATGTTCTTCCTGCCCACAAGGTGAGTGTCTAATGTCCACTCATTACTATTTTGATTTTGATATTTATTACATGTTATCATGTGATGTGTGCTACAATATATTGATTTGCCATGTCGAATTAATCATGTTAGTAAGGTTACTTCTTCAGTTTCGTCTCATGTTATGAAGTTGATAATTCTTCCAAGAAACTTTTTCTTCATTTTCATACTTACTGTTTGTTTTTTTGTAACTAATGGAAACTGAAGTTAATAATTTTTCCAAGTAACTTTTTCTTCATTTTCATACTTCAACTGTTTGTGTTTTTGTAACTAATGGAAACTGAAGTTGATAATTAATAATGTATTTTTCTTCTCCTTGCAGTTTGGGATTCATGATGTTGTTGTTTTAAAACCAAACAAAGCTGATCTAGGGTCACCTCCACTGGGTCAAGGTGTGGTTTATCGTCTGAAGGTAATTCTGCCTTCGAAACACTATATGGGTTATTGCATTTATTGATGGTGCTGGTTTTTGTCATGTAAAATATATATATATATATTTTTTCATTCTTATTTTCAATTGATTGAGATGTAAATTGGTTTTTATATTGAACAGGACTCATCAATCACTGTTGCTTTTGATGATATCCCGGAGGAGGGTTTAAACAGTCCTTTACGTCTTGAGAAAGTGGCTAATGAGGTATAGCTTTCACAAAAAAATCTCTAAAAATATTGTATATATATATATATTTGCTTAGCATGAAAGTAAAATGGTTGAAACTCTAACAAGCCTAACGAAGAATGTTGTGCATCTAAATTGTTTTTGTAGGTGACATACCGTAGGATGAAGGATACATTGATTCAACTAAGTAAAGGAGTGCTGAGGGGACCTGCTGCCGACTTAGTTCCTGTGTTATTTGGAGAGCGACCGCCAACAGTGTCAAAGAAGGATGTTACTTTCTCACTATTTAACACCAACCTTGATCACTCTCAGGTCCTTAAGCTTTTATGTTTCTATTTAAATGCATGCTCTCTCTCTCTCTCTCTATATATATATGTATTAACACATGTATACGCACACATATATATATTGATATATCGGTGTTGCTATATCCAAAACTATTTAATGTAACATTTAATAGATGGCTTTTTTCTCACACCATATAGCTGTTCTATTTTTCTGTGGAATACTTTTTTTTAACTTGTTGCTTCCAATTGATAATTCATTGCTAAATACTAATGCAATCATCCTTTACCCTTTTGATTATGGATACCCACATGGCTTCCATTGGTTGGGAGTTTTTATTGGTTCATAGAGGACAGCAAGTGTGGTTGATGTAAATTTTCTTTGTGGTGCAAGATTGTCTAGATTAATGACGTCCTTGTCCATTTTTATTATAAGCTTTTGGGAGTTGAAGACACTAAAATTTCCATGTCCATTTCCCTAATTTACAAGTTAAAATGGTTAATGTTAATAAGTTGGCACTGGCAGTATCTAGTAAATCTTACTCGTATAATAGCTTCTCAGCTTGTAGAACCGAAAATGTGAAGTGGTCATGACCATCTTTTGGTACTTGAGATGCGTTGTGTTGCAAGAAAGCACTATAGTTACAATGTTAATTAAAGCAGAGTTTGAGGAGATTGATTAGGTTAATTTGAGAGAATTATGTTCCACTCAAAGTGCTTTCAATTTTTCCTTTTCTAGACGCATATGTTGTGCTTTAACTGAATGGCGAAACAATGGTAACAATGTCCTTAGGGATACTTGTACATTTCATGTTACGTTCATTTAAAATTCTTGACCATGAAATATGCAATGATTTTGAACCTTTTTAGCATCCAATGAAATATAAACAACGCCCAATTAGTACACATTAATGTGTGTTTGGGAGGGGAAAGATTGGGTATACACCTAACTTTTGGCATAGTGCACAAAGTAGTTGTCCGTGACTTGAACCCATAACCTCAAGGTTATTAGGCCAAGGTTTTTACCATTGAACCAATGAGATATGCCACAGTTAAATGCTTTTGACTAAGGATTTCATTGGGGAGTATGTGTTGCCATGGAATAGCACTGTAGCAACTTATTCCAATTGAATAATTGGGCATGGAAAGCCAGTGAAGTTTAAGATGTTATGGCATTGAAATGAAGTAGCTCTCATATTATGTACTTTTTGTGTTGGAAATCTACTTCATAAACATAGCTAGTATTTGAACTTGTGCGTGTATATCTACGTAAATGTGCATCAATATTTGCTTAAACATTGTATTCATTTGTTTCCTAGGCTCATGTCTTCATTTTCGCACACTAAAGCAATTTCTCTTTTGCTTCAAGAAAGATGCCATTTCAAAGGCCCTATCATCAAAGAACATATTTTTGTTGCATGGGCCTCCCGGAACTGGAAAAACTACGACTGTGGTGGAAATTATCTTACAAGAAGTGAAACGTGGATCAAAGATTCTTGCTTGTGCTGCTTCAAATATTGCCGTTGACAACATTGTTGAACGACTTGTTCCTCACAGGTATATTGATTTTGTTTCATCATTAGAAAAAACTCTTCAGGTTGATATCATGGGGGACAATCTCATGTAAAGGAATGTTAGTAAATGAAGCTTAGATGGAAGTCCAATAGTCCACTTTTCTAAATTTTAATTAAGCCGTATAGACCTAATTTGACGAGTTTAGAGAGATCCATGCGTGTTTAAGTAATTAAGTAATTGATATTTCTTTAGCCTTTTCTTTTTTGCCTTCACCAATGTCTATTCCTCACATTTAGACAATAGGATTCATATAGCTGGATAGTTGAAAGGATTTTGTGTAACAGACCTTGGAGGTCTGTATTGTTGAGTTAGGCTTTGATATGATATGGCCTAATTCATCCTTTTTAATTGGGCCTCCTTTGTATTAAGGGAAAGTGTTGCTCACTTCACCTGAGAAAGTGTTCTCTTTGATTGTACTCATTGAACCTATGCTTAATGTGTTTGTAAATTCCCATTATTCAAAAATTTTACCTGTAGTTTTGTTGAATTTAGTTGATTATGATTTCAGTAACCTTATATAAATCTATGCACCTATACAAAACCCGCTGAGCTTGTTAGCATGAACTTATCAAATGTCAATGTCATTGTGATGTTTACCAACTACAAGTTCAATGCCATGTTAGGGATTTTCTCTGATCATACACATGCTGACCTGCATTTCTTCATGAAATAGTTTGGCAATAAATTGTGTTACTCACTTTCTTTATCTATTTCTTTAATTAGAGTGAAGTTGGTGAGGGTGGGGCATCCCGCACGTTTGCTACCTCAAGTCTTGGACAGTGCTCTTGATGCACAGGTATTTAAAAATATTTATTTGCCGGGAAAACTTTTTGGATCATGGAATTTTCATGCCTGATAAGATATTGATCCTTTCTATTTCATAGATGTAATGGAGATCTCTATTTCATATAATAAAATTGCAATACATCATGAAAATTCAAAATCAACGGTCTATAACTATCACGCCATGATAAGTTTCAAAACTTTTTTTTAACCATTTTTGAATTTAAAATAAAGATGTATTGATGTGGATCTTTAATAGCCATTAATCATTATGTGATAGTTGTAGACCGTTGATTTTGAATTTTCACATAAATTTTGTAAAAAATAATCCACATTGAAAAACAAAAATAAAGAATAAAGTAATTTTCACATCAAATTTGTACAGAAAAATAAAGAATAATTTTGTAATCCAATTGGATTTTGAAAAAGCAAAATAAAATAAGTTTTTTGTTTTTTTGTTGTTTGTGTGTGAATATAATAGCCATTGTTATTGCTTGATTTCAATGATTTGTATGTTTGATTCATGGAATTGTATTTACCTATTCAATTTGTTTCCTTATAGGTTCTACGGGGGGATAATAGTTCTCTTGCAAATGACATCCGCAAGGAAATGAAGGTAAAATATATAGAGAAGTGCTAACCAAGATGATGCTTCACGAAGCCCATTATTTCTTCTTCTTCTTCTTGTTTGATTAACGTATTGTCTTTTTCCCCACAACATCACTACACATTGATATGTCTTCATTGATCTACAGTAATTTTATGATTATCACAGTACAATCTTTTTTCAACTTTGTCCTAATGGATTTGTGCAGGCTTTGAATGGGAAGCTTTTGAAGACAAAAGATAAAAATTCAAGGAGGGACATAAGGAGGGAGCTCAAGACTCTTTCTAAAGAAGAGCGTAAAAGGCAAGTGCTAGCTGTTGCAGATGTAATCAAAAGTTCTGATGTGGTGTTGACGACATTGACTGGTGCGTTGTCCCGAAAGTTGGAGGGTACTTCATTTGATTTGGTGATTATTGATGAAGCTGCTCAGGCACTTGAGATAGCATGTTGGATAGCCCTACTAAAGGTAAATAGGAAGACATATCTGACATCTTTCTCTAAATGTGTTTTTAGCTGGAAAGGAGCCCAATCATTAATTCCAATCCCTGATTTGTTAATACGTGAAACACATTTTAACACTTCATGCATTGGTTCTAATATATGAGTTTTCTGTTTTAGGGTTCAAGATGTATACTTGCTGGAGACCACCTCCAGCTTCCTCCAACCATTCAGAGCGTAGAAGCCGAGAAGAAGGGTTTAGGGAGAACCCTCTTTGAACGCCTTGCAGACTTGTATGGTGATGAAGTCACGTCTATGCTCACTGTCCAATACCGCATGCATGAGCTCATAATGACTTGGTCATCTAAAGAGCTTTACAACAGTAAGGTGCTCAGATCATACCCAGATGTTGATTCACATAGTAAAATTTCTTTATTGATGAAGAATGATTGTTCAGTTGTTTTTAGTATTTTTTATGTGATATTTTGCCGCTGTTTTTTTACAGATCGAAGCTCATCCATGTGTTGCTGCACACATGCTGTATGACCTTGAGGGGGTAAAGAAGTCTTCTTCAACCGAACCAACTCTAATTCTCATAGACATAGCTGGGTATGCAGCTGATTTTTGTTGTTTGCCACACAGGCTCAGTTTCACTTGGCAATTGATTAGAGTTTTCTGCATTGAGTTTCGAACCACGTTGAAATTAATCTTTTCTGTTATTTTTAGGTCGAACTTTGAAATGAAATTATACATGCTTATGCTTTTTAAGATTTGAATGCTCAAAATCATATTATCATGGGATGATAATTAGGAGGGGGGAAAAATATCGACATATGGATTAGAGATGTTTAAAATGAGACACTTCTTATAAACCCTTCAAAGCATCTTATTGTTAAACATAGACAATCATTTGAAATGTTACAATATCATTTGTAATGCTGTAAGAAGAGAATGGAATGATTTTATTTAAGAATTCCGTGCTACTGCTTTAAGTAGTTCACTCCAATCCGTTTCAGATGCGACATGGAGGAAAAGAAAGATGAAGAAGACAGCACAATGAATGAGGGCGAAGCCGAGGTTGCCATTACCCATGCAAAGAGACTTGTTCAGAGTGGAGTCCAAGCTTCTGATATTGGAATCATTTCCCCTTATGCAGCACAGGTAAAAAAATAAAAAATAATAACAATCAGCACAGGTAAAAAAATAAAAAATAATAACAATAAATTAAAAAATAACTTTTTTAATGTTCAATCGAAGGCCTCATTGCAGTGAATTTGGTTTCACAGAACAGGATTAAAATACCCATTATGAATATTATGACCTATTATTTTGTTCTATGTATACTATCGTAGGTTGTCCTACTGAAGATGATGAGAAGCAATGAAGACAAGCTAAAAGATATGGAGATATCAACAGTTGATGGCTTTCAAGGCCGAGAAAAGGAAGCTATTATCATTTCAATGGTCCGATCAAACTCAAAGAAAGAGGTAATCCTTGAAATATTAGTCCTCTTAATTCCTTTCTGTTAATGGTCAAAATCTCAATTGCCATCAAGATTACATGATGGTAAATGATTCGTGGATTTTCTAGGTGGGGTTTCTGAGCGATCGCAGGCGAATGAATGTTGCAGTGACACGAGCAAGGAGGCAGTGTTGTCTAGTTTGTGACACTGAAACCGTGACTGGCGATGGATTCTTGAAGCGTTTGATTGAGTATTTTGAGGAGCATGGTGAGTATTTGAGTGCTTCAGAGTATGGAAATGAATAAACAATAATGGAAGAAGGATATTTCCTTCTTTGTCAAATGTCACTTGGTCCTAGATTACAGACACTGAAATTTATTCAGAAAACACAGAATGCAGTACTTTGCATTCAACCCATAATGAATAAACAATAATGGAAGAAGAATTTCTGTGTTTCTAACATTTCCAAAACCATTTATTTATTTTGGATTGGACGTCAATGGATTTGTCAAAGAAAAGTTCTAAAATTTGTAAAAAGGGAAGGAAACTATTGTCGTTTATCATTTTTGTTTCTTTTTACCTGAGAAGTTGTTTTCTGAAAGCACACTGGTTGAGTGTTTTATTTTATAAAATCCAATATGATATTGTGACCCTCATTGCTTCAGCAAGGCTAAAGTTGTTTTCTTAAAATTTACAATTTTATTACAATATTTTGCATTATCTAAAGTAAATGAAAATATTTTATTTTACAAAATTTACTTAGATAATTTGACCTTTAAGATTTCATATGTTTTATAATATTTTATTGAGAAATTTTTTTATTATCAATTTTTTTTGTACATCTTTGTATTCATGATGTAAAATGGAAGTCTTGGGTGTGGGCTCTCAAAGGAGAAATAGTGCAAGATTCACTAAAACCAACTGTTTGTGTGGGAAAAAAATCACAATGACCAATCCAAAAATAAAAGAGGGTGAATTACACTAACAGTCTCGAGGTTTTTGTTTAATATAGATCTGCTCACATATTTAAAAAATTATATTCTCCTCCTTGAGATTTGTAATTTCATTATAAATTACCCCTTTGATTTTTGATGTCATACTCTAAAATTTTTTAAATGACTATTTTTTTTTTTCCACCATTTTTTCTTCCTATCATCATGATTATATTCTACAACTTTTCATTCTTAAATTCTACTTGAACGAGTGATGATATACAAATATAAATTTTATATAGAATTTTCAAATATAATGATATAACTTAATGGTGGTCTTTCATTTTAAAACAAAACACCCATAAATATGATTTATATTTACAACAATATCACTATCACAATATTTTTATGATATTTTTTTGTATAAATTTTTATATATGAATATAATTTTTCATTTTTATTTCCACAAACATTTTTCTTTCTCGTCTATTTATTCACATTTATTACAATATTACCAAATATCGCCATTCACGTAAAATCTAACCAACTACCCAATAAAACTTGAAAGCACAAAAATATAATGCATATGTATACGTTTATACAAAAATAATATCAACAAAAATGTGCCCTTGTGGAGTTTTTAAAAATAATTTTTTGAGTTTTTAATTTATATTTTCGTATTTTTAATAATTTTTTAAATATTTTAATCAATTTGTTTTTACTTTTTAGATCAATTTAATTTAGATATATTTAAAAGGTATAAAAATTTGTACAACAATTTTATAAAAAAAATCCATTGAATACAACAAAATAAGATCATATATTGAATTTTATATTTTATATTTTTTTTGTACTTGGTAAATTTTTTTTAAAAAAATACAAAATATTATACTTCTAGTGTATCTAAAAAATAAAATAATTACTTAAAATATTACAAAAATTCAATAAAAATACAAAAAATAATAATAATAAAAAAAAAAACACTCAATTTTTTTGTGAGTTAAACCAATGAAGATTGTTACTTCCCTTAACATAACATGAATAAAATATCTGCATATTTATTATTTGATATGTATAAAAGCTAAGGAGCAAATATGTCATTTTAATCAGACATGGAGATAAGTGTAATTTTTCAAATGTGAGTGGGAGATCTGTATTAAACAGAAACCTCAAAGGGTGTCAATGTAATTTATCCAAAAAAAAAAAAGAAGAGAAAACTTATGGGAAATTTGGCTATAAACCCCTCTTACCCTCCTTTTCTTGTTAAAAGGACCAAGAAAAAAAATGATACTTTTAAAACTCCTTCATAATTATAAAGTCTTGTATAAAGGATAAAATTTATTATTTAAATATTTTAACAGACTATTATACCCTCTCTCTTTTCCAATTTCAGTCGATCTCCCCCATCGCCTGACCAAGAAGCCGCCGCTAATCCTCCGCCGAGTATTTCACCTCCACTGCCACAACCATCGCCGTCGATGACTATAAAACCTCTTATCTTCCCAATCTTCTGCATTATTATCATGATCGGTTCGTGGTGTCTTACCAATGACGAGATTGAGAAAAGAGTGTGCATCACTGGTTGGATTTTTCCACCAAAGGTTAGTTCTCACCGTCGGTTCACCACCGTCCTCGATGTCACATCCACTGCACCATCCTCAAATCTCTCTATCCCTTTCTCTCTTCTCAGATCCACTACACCCAAACCCTCATGTTTTTGCTCTATTCCTCGTGTCTTTATGTTGGGAAGGATAACAATGAAAACGAGTTTGAGAAAGTTAAAAGGTGAGAGATTCAGATCTGAGAGCTTTAGATATAAAGACAGCAATAGTGCACCAACAGAGTCCTTAGATCTGATTTGTCATTGGTTGGTGGAAGTGGAGAGGGTACAAAATTTAAAATTTTATTTTGAATTATAGTAAATTTTATTCTGATTCAAAGTAAAATTTTACTCTGAAACACACTGTGAGAATAACTTAATAGGAGAGCTGATAGATATGAGAATAGTATAATAAAATAAACAAGTTTTAAAATATTAAAACGTTTTGAAAGTACTTATATAATTTGTCCTTTTGAAAAACAAATTAGACAGTGAGGGATCTATCACTAAATCCTCAAAAATTATCACCAAAAAGAGTAGTGATTGAGAAGTAAAAAAAATTTTAAGTTGTATTTGAATTATAAATTTGGGTAGAAATTTAAAAAAGAAAATGAAAAATGTAGATTAATGTAAAGCTCTGTTTGGGGATAGACTATTTTAGTTTAAAAGTAAAAAATCTAACAACTCTTTTTATTTTAAAAATCAAAAAGTCGACTTAATTCCCAAAACACCCCAAGTAAAATATAACTATATTTCATTTGCATTTTTCTCATTTTTTTTTTTTTCTTTTTAAATTCCTACTCAAATCTATAATCCAAACAAAGGCTTATAGCAATTACAAAAATATTTTCCGCATTTCAAAGTTTCATATCATGAAATTACTTCAACTTATTTTTGACTACATAAAGCAAAAAGAGAACATGATGAAGTTTAAAAAGGGGAAGCCAAAAACAGAGTATATTTTTACATATGCAACAAACAGACCAAGTCGACAAAATTTCACTTTGACTTCGGGTTCGACTTGGGGCTTCCTTTGCAAATATTCCTCCATTTGTCTTTGAGGTCTATTGTGGTTCGACCTTTCTGAAACACATCAACCCCAAATTCCAAAATCCTCTTCCATGGGATAGTTCTATCTTGAACACTGGAAAATCTATTCACACCCTCCTGCAAACAGTGGTAATAATTATCAATGCAAAACATTTCCAATAAACATTAATCAAAAGAAGGAAATAAACCAGAATAACAAACCCAAAAGATTGTGTTACTCCTAAATCCATAAGAATCCCAAGCAATGAAAGGCCATAAATGTGTGAAACAATTTTTTTATTTTTTTTTGCCTCCAGGTGTAAGCAAAGTTTCCTTATTCTCACCCTTGCAGCAAAGTTACCTTATCCTCACCCTTGCAGTGCTTCCAGATGCTATCTAGGGTAAGAAAAATATACATATATATATATATATTATCAGCTATCTAGTATCTAGGGTTAGAATCAGTAGGTCCAAGAGCACTGTGGCATGCCTTTAATGTAAAATTTTTAGTTTTAAGCCACAGCAGCAAGAGTTAATAAGAGTGGAGACAAGCTTCAGAGATGCCCAGTTAATGAGTAGGACAATCATATATCCAGACCTACCCTTAGCCCTTAAATGCTAATTGAGAGAGGTCGAATACCACATTCCACTAGAGGAGAATTAATAGAGATTAAAAACTTATAGACTCAAGTTTAACTCGATCTTGTATGGCCAATTGCAATTATTCAAATCAACTTTTTTTATCTTTCTTTTTTGTTTCGGTCTACATTATCCCAAAATACTTCCCGTTCTTTTCAAGGTCCCAGGTGAAGTGAGTAGAGGTGAACGTCAAAATTTGACTAGAGAACTACGGAATTAGTCAAATCTGAGATGAAAATACTTTATGACTTTGCCTAGATTGGACATGATGTAATCTTATTACATTGCAGTAATAGCATATATGAATTATTGAGGAAAAAATATACATCATGCCCTCATGGTGCAGAAATATATGCATAAAAAAAATATTTAAAAAAAGTACCTTTAGTATGACCTCCTCTGCAGCTGTCCATGGGAGTTTCTTTCGCCTCAACTGAGGAATTGCCGGGTAAGTGCTGCGGATTGGAACAAAGTTCATCCCTTATCAATCAAAATAGCAGCACCCAAATCCAACATCAGAGTATTCAAAAGGCCAAGTTCATACATGAGTGTGGGAGAGAACATACAGTTGTTGGACATTCAAATACTTGCAACAAATTAAAGTTGATAAAAAGGCAGATCAATTATTTAACAGAAATTTGCCAATTAAGAAGAACATATTAGTGTTTGGATGCTGGTTAGAATAGAGTGATTTACTTTAGCATAGACATGCAGAAAATAAACACCCCTATCATCTACAAATACGACAAACTTACTACTTTTTTTCTTTTCTTCTGAGTGATCTGGAGTAATTAGAAGAGGTCTTATCATTTTCTTCTTCAGAACTTTCCTCTGCATCAGCATTCGGTGGACATGCAGCTTTTTGGGTTGAGTCAGTAATCGGTTGTTGTAAAACTTCCTGTTGCTTTCCATCTCCAGCAAGTATCTTGGTCACATCGACAATCTCTGCATCTCTGCAAGATGGATTATCTTCATGAAGCTTAGAACCAGACCGTTCATCAATCTGTTGTGTCTCCGCAAGTGTTCCATCATTTACGGTCACACCACCTTCTCGACAAGATAGATTGCCATTGAAGCCTGATACTGAAGGTTCTGCTTGTTGCTTAGCTTCTACATTTTCCCTGTATTGAGAACTATTGACTTCATTTACATGGTTTCCATTGTAGTTTGTTTGATTGTTACCATTCACGTTGTCATCTCGTCTCAACTGATTTTGCTCTGGTCTAAGAAATCTCTTACAAAGTTTGTTTGCCCGATGTCCATTCTCCAATCCAATGAAAGCAGCAAGATCTTTCCTAGCTAAAGACGCCTTTTTCTTGACTTCAAAGTACTTCGAAATTGCATGAGAATATGCACAAAAAGGGCAGTAAAATTTCCCACTGTCATCAAAGCTGGGTGCAGAGCTCAAGCACCTCTGATGAACCACTAACGGACACGTGCTTGAACTACAAACCAATAGTTGACCGCCTTCATTACACTTCATACAAAGAGTAAGCTCTGTACAGTCAGCTGTTGCCAGGGAATCCACACTGAATGTGCACTGAGAGTTCAAGAAAGTACGTTTCTCCATGGCAACATCAACCTTCTCGTCCTGATAACCATCACTATCGCTAGACATTTCTTGTATAGGATTATGTACCATGTCATCTTTGGCACTGTCAGGAAAATAGTTCTGGAAGGATCCATCATTAAGTACACCATTAGATGTATTTAGTTGGGCCTTCTCACACTTATCTCTGGCTTCATCAACACAAATACTTTGATGAGTTTCGTCTGGAGGTGCAGCATTTGATGTTCCCATTTCAGCACAATCCTTGCCATCATCCTTGGCTCCATTAACAGGGAGACCACAATCTGGTCCATCTCCAGATGTACCTAAAGGCACTGTATCGTTGTTACAAGAAATCTGTGGATTAGTACGCTGATCATGATTGTTTTCTGAGAACCTGTTTTCCTCCAAGCCTCCCACTCGAGATAATATGGCCAAATCAGACCCTTCTCTTACAGTATTTTCTCCATCTCTTCTAGATGAATCTTCTGAAAGTTCATTTCCAATTATAGGAACAGACTTCCGACCAACTGCCTCACTGGTACAAGCAGCGTCCCTTTTGAGCTTCTTGGCATTATGCAAACGGGGATCACAACCATTGTCCATATTGATAAGATCTTCATTGGATTTTGCAGACTGATTTTCAGTATCCAAGTCACTCCTATCCCTCTTAGAGGGTAACAAATCTCTATTAGGTGAATCTTCTCGCAAGAGGCCATCCAAATTTTCAGCGGTTGGAGCAGTTAAGTTCCCTCCTGCTTCCATAGTTGCACTATCACTGCTCTTCTCAAGTCTCCCTGGGACTGCATTACGATCATCATCATCCACACTGATTCTATTTTCAGACTGATTGCCAATTGATAATCCACTCTTTTCCTTCAAGGATGCAAGAATTCGATGGTTTCCTTCAAGAATTGCATCCTTCAGCTGTTTGTCAAGAACGAACATGGGTCAAATCACCAACAATAAATGGCAGGGTTTTATGTAATAACCTCACAAATTTATACATCAATGAAAGAGATTCCTTTCTACCTGTTGTAAAGTGCTTTTTGGAAAGCAAGCTCTTTTATGCTTAATAAAGTTCTGAACATCCCATTTCAACATCTCTGGTCCATCCATTTTCAGATTTGATGCAGAGATCTGACAAATACATTATACATATGAATATATTATTCAAGAAAACTTAAAAATTTCATATAAGCGAGACATAGTTGAGTTCAAAAAATACTATAGTCGTTCCAAATTTAATTTGTCTCCGCCATTTAAACAAACAATCTAAAGAGCACAGATAAAACCAGGGGTTACCTCATGCAGTATTTGTCGAACAACATCTTCACAGCGATATGATGAATCAAACTCAATTTTGGAATCTGGGGCAGAAGAAACACCCTTTGTGCTTCCAGTTTGCTGAGCGAAAAAACTCTCCAAAATTCTCAAGGAGACCATTTCTCTCGCACTTTTTCCCAGATCGTCAGATATTGCTGGAGTCCTTTTAACCAAATCTAAAACAAATAAATAAAATATTTTAAAAAAAGAAAAAGAAAAAGAAGCAAAATCAAAATCAAACCCTATCAGCAGGAAAATATCAGACCGTAAAACAAAAGTCACCATTTTTTAAGTAAATTCTTAGATTCACATGTACCAATTAGAATAGATGCATCCACTTCCTTGAAGCTTGCGAGAGCTTCGATGACCCAAAGCCATGGAAGGGTTGAAGAAGAAGAAGCCATGGAGACCACAATTTCAGAATTTTCCAGAGCCAATGATTTGCTTTATCTTTCTTGTTTTGTCATTCCATCAGTGGGCTTCAATTGATGATATTGCCAGAAGAGGACTCAATTTATCTGGAATTGCAGCAAGGGTTAAAAAAATTACAAACTAGACTACACCCTGCTTAATTTCTGCTATATGTGGCACTGGCAAGCTCAGCCATGCTTCTGCAACTGTCTCAAAGTAGCAACAATACAACCAATATATGGACATGTATGGAAAGAATATACATAAAATCAGCACAAACAAAAAAACAAATTGTGTGAAGAACCGTCAATTTACCATATGGAACTGGAATTTAATATCTAGCCATGTAGATTCATATGTACAATCAGTGAACAATTACGAAATATTGGGTATTGCAAATCTGGTGTTCAACAGAACTAAGAAATCTGGAAATCTTGGTGGTGAAGTTATGAAGACTTACACTGCTAAACTTGCGGACCTAAACACATGTTGATATTGGTTGAAATTCACAGAAATTTAAATGAAACTGTTTCATACATTTGCCCTTATATTTCCTGCAATTCATTTAAATCTTTCAAAACAAACCAGAATCAATTTAGCAAACCGATAAATTAATAGTTACATTACAATTAAAAAAAGTGTAGAAGCAATTAAAACTTAGAATCCACTAGGGACCCAATTGAATGTGTCTGAATTAGAAACTCGTCAAACAATTGTTTCCATTTGGCCTAAACACTTTAGCTAGTGTGTACTCCAACAAAACTCTCCATTTTAACTAATTTTCGAAATAAAAAATGCTACATACACAAAATTAAAAAAGGCAACCTTTTTCATGGAATGTCATTAGGCACCTATTGCTGACGTGGCTACTGACATGGAATTTGAACAACAATCATATTTTTGTGGGGAAAAAAAAATCTTCAAAAAAATATGTTTTTCAAAATGAATCAAAAAAGGACATATAATAACCGGATGATACACACGAAGCAAAACAAAATACATCAAACCAGATGCACATAAAGCAAAATGCAAACACATTCATGTATATTTGATTAATTTATTGCAGGTTTGCTAGAGGAAATCATGAATTCTTTATAAAATTTTAACATTATCTCTCTAGAATAAAAGCAAATTCATGAATTGCATCACTCAAGAAAACATACAGTTCATAACACTAACATAGCAGTGATCCCAAAACAAAACCCTTCGAAGCAAAGATTGTACTCTGAGCCTGGTGATGAATCAGAGCTTTTAGACCCCATTTTTACAGAGCAAAAATGCCCCAAGAAATCCAATTTTACAGAGCTTGTTGGAATTGCTCTAACAACAAGGACAATGCCAATGTAGTTAAACTGTTACAAGAAACCCTATTCTAATCAAACCCATTAACTAAAATTAAAGAATGGAACTTGGTAAACCCATTACGAATTGCAATCTTCAATGAACAAAATAGAATTCAACCCAGAAAAAAATTCAAATCAAATCAAACGAGGTGGTTGTGTACGGACATACTCACCGTTCCAAACGAGTCGCCGGGAGAGAGAGAGAGAGAGAGAGGGGTCGATTTTGCAGAGATGAGAATTTGGGGGAGCGACGACGACGAGTACGTAAACGGATCGAGTTCGGATCTAACGTGGACGGTCCGAATTTCTTTTGTTCAAATTCAGTTTTACGCATAAACTTACCCTATATAAATAAATTTCTACCGCACACTATTCTGAATTTTTTGAGTGTATAAATTAATTTCTACCACATACTATCTAGAATTTTCTGCCACACTATCTATAATTTTGTGAGTGGATTAATCTGGATCCTAAATCAGTTCTTTCTTTTCTTTTTTATATTTTCATGAATTGGGAAGAAAAAATTTCAATTGGCCTTATATATATATATATTTGTTACTTTTTATTATTTTTAAATTTTTTCTAAATTTGAAGAAAAATATTTTTAATAACTTATTTTGTTAATAAAATTTTCATTTGTTTTTGTATTTTTTGAAAAAAAAAATTTGTTGAGAAATCCATTTTTAGGAGGTGTATGGCAATAAGGATTGTTTTGTTTTAGTTGTAATGATATGATTAATTAATAAAATTATTTGTTTAGGAATTTAAGTTATTGCTTTGAATTTATTTATTTGTTTTTTTTTTAACTTACTATTGCAGATCCACCGGTCATCAAAAAAAGGCATCCTCAGGTAGCTCGCGGCAGCTGATGATGGGGTTGATATGGACTTAAGGGGTTATTTGAAATGATGTATAAATAAATATATTTTTAATTTTTTGTAAAAATAATGTGTAAAAAAATAAAAATATGATATGACTTAAAAAATGTAAAAAAATAAAAAAATTTGTTAATATAGGTTACCAAATAATCCCTAATATGTGAAATAGTAGACAAAATGACAAATAGAGAATAATATGGTTTTTAAATTATTATTATCTTTATGGCAAAAAATTGGAGTTATTATTCTAAAGTTTTAAGATTGAATGTTTGCCAAAAAAAATAAATATTGAATTTATGGCCTAAGTTCATTTTTCCAAATTTGAGGAGAAAAAAATCAATAAGCCTTGTATAAATGACAAATCAACCATTATATTGTGGATAAAATTTGATAAATTTTTTATAATTGTCTCTTTAAACTATATTTCATAAATTAAATTTGTTGATCGATTCTCACTTTAGTTACAAATATTTCTTTTGTGCGTGGTCGATTAATTTCAAACAACATCCTACTGGCCCATGAATTGATTAAGCATATTAAACATAAACATTCTGGTCGAAAATCTGAGTTTGGGCTTAAATTAGACATGAATAAAGCTTATGATGGGGTCAAGTGGGAATTTCTTTTGGCTATTATGCATCAAATGGGATTTTAGTGACAAGTGGATTTTTTGATTGCTTAATGTGTGGCCATTGTTACCTTTTCGATCCTCGTTAATGGCCAACAATCTGATTTTTTTGCTCCCCATGCTGGTTTTCGCCAGGGAGACCCTCTTTCTCCTTATCTTTTTTATTGGTGATGCAAGTGTTATCGGACTTAGATCTCAAGGGATATGTTGGAGTATTACTATTAGTAGACACTCACCTCCTATTTCTCATTTGCTATTTGGTGATGATTGTTTTATTTTTATGAATTTTAAAATAGAGGAGATTTGGTGTTTTCAATGGATGTTGGTGGCATTTTCTGTCCAGACTGGGCTTCGAATAAATTTTAACAAACCAGAACTTTATGTTAGCCGCAATATGCAGCCTACTCATAAAAGGTTTCTAGTTTCGGTTATGGGTGTACATATTGTGGAGAAGCCCGGCATTTATTTAGGGGCTAATCTTGGGTTTTCGGGGTAAGTCTAAGAAGGAAATTTTTTCTTGTCTTTTGGATAAGGCTCGAGCTAAACTCCAAGGCTGGAAATGTGGTGTTTTGAATTTTGCGGAAAGGTGTGTGCTCATAAATCATGTGCTACATTCCATTTATTTGTTGTCGGTCTTCAAGATGCCGTGGTTGTTCCTACGTTAGCTTACAGCTATAGTCAGGAATTTTCTTTGGTATTCTGATTGACAAAGTGGTGTTTGCTGGAAGAGTTGAACAAAGGTCTATATGCCGAAGGGATGGGGTGGCTTGGGTTTTAAAGACTTGTTTTGCTTCAATCAGGCTTTACTGGCTAAGCAGGCGCGGAGACTACTTAAGTCTCCAAATTCTTTGTTTGCCCAGGTTATGCTGGGTAAATATTGTGCTGGTCAAAATTTTCTTAGGGTCAAAGTCCCTCAGAGATGTTCATGGAGGTGGCGGGAGTATTTTGTGGGGGAGAGATTTATTACTTTTGGGTTTACATTGGGTGGTGCGTAATAGAAAGACGATCAACCCCTTTGAGGACCAATCGATTCCATCTCTTACTAACCCTTTAATCGGGAGAGGACTCACGCAACTTTTACCAACTATGCGATTAGAACATTTGATGGATATGGAGAATCATTGTTGGAGATTGAATTTGCTCAAATTTTTTTTCTCGGTGTAAAATATATTGAGAGAGTTGTAAAATATATTGAGAGAGTGATATTGAAAGAGTAAGTAAGCTCTGTGATTCAATATATTGAAACTGTAAGAAGAGGCTCCATTATATAGGAGCTGCTATACAACATTATCATGAGAGTAAAACATATAAAAGAGAAAGGGGCCGAAAGCAGCCTTTCGGCCCCTTTCTCTTTTATATGTTTTACTCTCATCCCCTTTCTCTTTTATATGTTTTACTCTCATGATGATATTGTATAGCAACTCCTATATAATGGAGCCTCTTCTTACAGTTTCAATCTATTGAATCACGGAGCTTACTTACTCTTTCAATATCACTCTCTCAATATATTTTACAACTCTTTCAATATATTTTACACTCGGAAAGTTGTATTGATAAAATCCTTTCTATCCTTATTTCGCTTCATCATGGTGATGATTAGTTAGTATGGAGTCCGTTAAAGAATGGAGAATATTCGGTGAAATCTGGATATAAACAAGCTTTATCTCGGGTTTATCCATTGTATCACGACATGCCGTCCCAGAACCCAATTTGGAAAAAATTATGGATGCTTAAAATCCCTCATAAATGGACCGTTTTTTTTTGTTTGTTGTGGAAATGCCTTCATAGTATTTTACCTGTTCATTGGGAGTTACTGCGAAGAGGGTTGATAGTCGATCCGCTTTGTGTTCCCATTTGAGCGAGGAGACTCTAGAACACGTGTTTTTTCAGTGTCCATATTCCCAGCAGGTGTGGCGGGGATCACGGTTGGGACTTGATTTTAGTGTCGGACAGCCATTGTCATTTTCTTGCTAGTTTAAGACTTGGCTTGAACAAATGGGTGATGATGATATAATTATCCACTTGATGGCCCTACCATGGGCAATTTGGATACAACGCAATTGTTAGAACAATCTTCTGTGTAAAATAAATAAATTGAAATAAATCAAACAAATAAAATAAATTATGTACCGAATTTATTTTACCGAACCAAATGAATAATAAAAAGATCAAGTCGAGTGTGTGACACTTTGTCCTTAAGACAGATTCGCTCCGCTTCGATGCTTATGGACTAATGGCGTCTATCTCTCAGGATACAATGATCTTCACAAATTGTAGTAGTACTCCAAACAATTTGTTCGGCGAACAAAATTTGTGTTCTAAACTCTCTGAATTTATCTCTAAAATAATATGAAGAATAATTGATGCAAGAGAGCAAAATTTGGACAGCAAAATGAATTTTTTCTAGTTGTTTTTGGATGCCCAAACTGCTGGAATAGGGTTGGTATTTATAGACATACAAACAGACCTAAATAGGTACATATAAGAAGTGAACATGTGTAATTTTGAATTGAACAAATACTGTTTGAATTTCAACAGATCTGCTGGACAATTTGATCTGTTCGAACTGTACAGATTCAAATCTGTGTAACTGCAGCAGTTTTTGGTAGTTTTGAAACTGTAAAATAGTTTGAATCTGTTTAGGAATTTCAGACTGAAGGTGGTAAAATTTGGACAGAAAATTAATTTCAATTTTGGCACAAAACTGAAATTAATTTCATTAAGAATTTTTAGAAAAAATTCAAATAAATTTTGTCCAAAAAATTAATATAAGAACCGACCCGACCTACAACCCACACCCGGCACGGCTCGACCGGACGGACAGCAGCTGTGACTGCGGCGCGCGCGTGTGGTGGTTTGAGCTAAGGTTCCATTTGTCCATAACTCCTCCCTTCTATAAACTTGAAGTGTCCCTTGGAGCTCAACCCAAGTGTTGTTACCTAGAGTTTATATACGTACAAAAACTCTTTTAAAGTTTCAATGTGGGACAAATTTTACAAGGAAACCCACATCTAATCATTTAATTGTCCATTCCACGATCTGAAAACAACGTCAAGTTCCCATTCACTCATAAATAGTTTTGAAGAATCGTCTTCATCGTGTGACTTGCCATGCTGCAAGGAACATGTCACCTCTTCGAACCCATCCCAAAAGACGTTTGGGATCCACTCAATTTTGAATTCAAAGTTGGTCCAAAAAAAGCCTATAAAAACCAATTATTCCAACAGCAATAACCTTGTTTTCAATCATAATGTGCAGCCTGGTTCATCCATTGAGTTTGCTAAAGAGTGTTACACTTTGGCCATAAGGCGCAATGTTCATAAATCTAGTCTTCCATTACTGCACCTTAATGCCTATGACTCTATGCAAGTTTTAAGTGCAATGTGTGTTCTTCAATCCGCAACAGGTTTTGCCATGGATTTGCCGGAAATTACTGCAATGTGGACCTTCATTATAGATGGTTCATGGCGGGCCAAGGGTTTGAAAGTAGGTGCGGCATGGATTTGTTACGATGCTAATCAATGTATGGTGGGGCAGCACGCAACGACTTTACATTGTCTCATTTGGGAAAGACTTTTTGATTTTTTTAACTTTTGTGAAAGAAATAATGTAATAATTATGGAGTTAAATGTAATATTTTGTCTTATTTGATTAAAAAACTTATTTTATCTTTTTGTAACTAAAATAACTCCAAACCCACCCAACCCTTCTTCCCATACGGAACCACACTTCCAAATTTGATCTCTCATTACTCCTTCAATTTTCCGCACTCATATTCTCTCATGATATTATGAATTATGTCCTAATCGTTTGACATAAATTTTAAAATAAAATTGGCATTTTGAGTTAGTTGTAAGAGGGACCGTAAATAAAAAATTTATTTATTCTAACTATGCCTGTAATATTTCTTTTTAATCTTAATTGAACAACAATTATCACGAGTCCAAAACACCCGTAAGTCTCATGTACATGAATGGCATTTTATAATTTATCCGCCATGTTCATCGTTTTCAAACCATATCATGTTATTTTTAATCTCATGTTCATTGTTTTCAAACCATGTCAACATAATATCTTCGAAATATATAATAATTAATTTACCTGAGGCTCCTTTAAGAGTTATGTTAATACTTATGCTCTGCCGCACATATCTTAATCCAGATTTACTGAATTTAGATTCTTACTCTAGCAATAAAATTAGAAAAATCTCAACCATTTGTCAAAGATCCAAAAGTAATTTTTAATCAAAATTACAAAGAGGAATTTCCATTTAACAAGGTGATAACAGCATAGTTCTTGCCATCATAAAGGATAAAGTTAGACAAAAATATGATCTAGTTTTTAAAATACGAGGTTGTGTTTAGTTTAATTTTCAAAATAAAATTTTGAAAACTCAAAACCCAAAATTTGCTTAGTTTACAATTTTCTCAAAACATTTTTCAATCACTTTTTCTATCCCATCTCTCTTTGTTTTACATTTTTTTCTCTCTCCTCTCATGTTCTCTCACATCCTATACATTAATCAATCACTTTTTCTCTCACACTCATCTATTCAATTAGAAAAATATCTTAAACTACAAAACTCCAAACTAAAAAACTTCAATTGCAAAACTATTTGCAAAATATATAACCAAATAAATTTTAAAAACTGTTTTAAAAAACTTATCTTTCAAAATTGATTTTAAAACCAAACCAAACCAATTTTGAAACAACATTTTTTTTTAAAAAACTTTGGTCCAATCCTCCTCACATTTAGGGATGGTTTGAGATAACCAAATAAGTGCATTTTTCGAATTTTTATAAAATATGGGTTAGGTTTGAAGTAATGTGACAGAGAAGTGATGTGACTTAAATAAAATGATGTGACTTAAATAAAATAGTGACTGTACGGGAAAGAAATTCACCTTCTCGTATAATCCTGTTGATCAAGTCTGCGTTCCTCAATACGTCGTCGTTCCACCACCTGAAAACACAAACGTGAGCTGGCCGGCGGAGGTGTGCCGGAAACCTCTCCGATGCCTAAGTCAGTAAGCAAGACTAGAAGGCAAAAGCTCTGAGTATTCAGGAAGCAAAAATTGCATTACCCTGGCAAAGGTGACATTGGTGAGCTTATATAGGTTTCGCGCGGCACAGTCCTAGTAGGACTCTAACTTCTCCATGCGAAGAGTCCTTCTAGAACTCACATTCCTCCATGCGTAGAGTCCTCCTAGGATTCATACTCTTCCTGGAAGATAATGCTTATCTTCAACACCCCCCTCACTGCATAAGCCAAGTGAGATGGCTTCATTATGGCCGAACTCCATCACAGCCGAAATACCCCTAGTCCGGTCTTTGCTTTGCTTCCCTTACACCGGTTTCCAATAACACAACCGAGCTAACCATAAGAGAGCTCAACCGGACTAGGACGTGGCCAAGCCGAACTAACAAGTCCGAACCGGTGTCACCATGCAACCGACCTAACATACAAGAACCGGTATAATTATACGACCAGTCCACCAACTGGAACCGGACTATCTCGATACTTGCCGCGACCGAAGTACGCATACCCATTTGGCAGCCGAACTACTCATACTCCTTTCTTACTGGGTATCTTCCATTCTTGAGCTTACTCCGGCCCAACACCTAGCTCGGCCCAATTTACGAATATAAATTACCCTCTCAATTGCCCCTTAATTCCATCTGCGAAGCATGAACGGAATTACCTGTCAACTGGCCGAGCTTCAGTTTCGATCACTTCGGCCGAACTTGCCCCATTTAACTTGTCCAACCGAGCTAAAACATATTTAGCTTATCCTGCCGAGCTAAAAACACATTCAGCTTATCCAGCCGAGCTAAACTTAAACCGAGCCGTGATCGTCCGGTCAAAACGTCTCTTCAATTTACAGCAAATGAATCGATTGTCCTTCCCAGACACGTGGCAGCCTCCGATTGACTCCCACCAGCTGTAGCGCCGTCATCGGGTTTCGCAAAATTTGAACAGTTCCCTCCATTTTGCACTCCTTACACCAAAAGAACCCTTCATTTCAGTGTCATTGTATCATACTGTTCATCCTCTCTCTTCGTGTTTTCTGGCATTCCTCTTTGCATTCTTGAAGAAGCTCGTGCACTTCACTGCTGTTTCGTCCACTTTCAGCTCCTCCTTCACCAGGTATGCTGCCCAAACTTGCCTATTTCTTTCTGTTTTTGCTTCCGTTTGATTCATAGCAGTATGTATCTGTGTGTTTTCGCAAAACACTTTGCATGCCATGTTTCTGAAAAGAACTTCACATAAACACCACGAACTTGACGAAACAGCACGTAGAACACCTTTTTGATCTTGGCACATGCCCCAGCCGAACTAGGATAGTGTTTGCGCTATAGGTAGATCTTATCTGTATACAACCGAACTGGAACTTGTGCAAATCATAGTAACTCCAGTAGATCAACGGATTCTCACTAGCCGAAATGAGAACCCACTGAACTAGAAACTATTGATGCTGTCTAGGAGAACTAGAACCGAACTAGCACTTGCAACCCACAATAGTAGTTTCAATAGGTTGCCACTTGATTCTCCTTAGCCGAAATCAAAACTGACTGGAGATAGGTATTTCGGCCCAAGACCGAGCTAGGCCTCTAACCGAGCTTAGCTTCCGGGGCCAAGCCAGCTCCCTGAGTTCCAAAACCGAACTCAGAAAAACTGCCCCTTGAGGCTTAACCGAAGTAAGGAACCCTTTAAGTGAAACCAAAATAACAAACACAACGTGCCAACCGAGATAAGGAGAACCTTTTACAAGCCGATGTAAACAACTAAGCACCCTGTAGAGCCGAAATAAGACCAACCTTTCTTGCTTTATTTTTGTAGCACGGTCTTTGATCTGTGCTTGACTCCTTGTTTTTTCAACTTTGCAGACTTAGGCTGTCCAGGCACTCCCTCTGTGCGTCCAACCGGACTACTGAGCACGCTCCTCCAACCGAGATAAATTATTTTTTAACTTATAAAATAAATGGGGAAGTACAGACACTTGGTAGAAACCCCAGGCGGCCTAGCTGATTTCCGAGAACAATACAACATTCCAGCCGATGTAAATTTAAAACTAGCCAAAAAAGGAGTCGACCCATGGGACGAAGAAGGCTTTGTCCCATTCACCCTCCAATCCATAGTAGAAACCGGACTCAGATTCCCAGTCCAGCCACTAATTTGTGAATTCCTTAGACAAACCAGACTCTGCCCCACTCAGCTATCCACCAATACATACCGTATAATAATGGGCATAGCCGCCCTGAACCACAAAACCGGTCTAAACCTGGGTTTGGCCGAAATACTACATCAATACTCCATTGGCTCCAAAAATCAAGGCTGGTGCTACTATTTGAGAGTGCGCCGTGGCCGAGAAAAAATTATCAAACGTACACCGGACAAAGACGTCAATGATGATGATTTCTTCTGGGTTTCTGGGAACTTCGAGGACTTCCAAGCCCGAATCCCAGGCCGAAGAATAAACTGGAAGAAAGGAGAGCCCGGTATAAGTACTTCGGTTTCCATTTCGTCTTTCCCATGAATTTCACTAACATAGCAAGCCGGACTAACACTTGTCTTCTTTTGCTTTGCAGATAAAGCTCATCTCATCTCCAACTACAACTACCCCAACCTCGCCGTACTCCGTGCCGCACTCCGGGTGAAAGAAAGGAGTTGGGCAAAGCTTCTTGAATTCGAGCCGACCTACACATACTCCGGTCGTCGAAAAGCAAAAGTCACAGATTTTCTCCTCGAGGACCCTCCAGCACCGGACCCAAACTTGCCCGAAATCGTCCTTGTGCGATTAACTTCTGAACAAGAGATGGCGAAGAAAAACAGAATGAGGGCCATGCTCACCGAAACAAACCCAGCCGAGGTACCACAGACCGGCCATTCAACCGAGGCCGTAGTGGCTCTTCCATCCCAACAGCCTTCTGCTTCGCGCCGAAACAAGCGTGCCCGGACTGAACAAACCGGGCCACGACTTGTCGACGAAGAGGAGAACGTCCTTCCACCAAACCCACCAGCAGTTATTCAACCGGACCCCCAGCCGGAATCATCGAACCGATCTGAAAACCCCCAGTGGGCTCCCCCCCCTAGTCTTCAACAACCGGGCTATCGACGAGGGTGACTCCGTCGTCTCAGATAAGGATCACCTTCTGGTCTTCAACCTGGCCAGAGGTGTGTGCCTTCCGAAAGACATGGAGCACCATCAGAAGAAGCTCAACACCGAGCTCAAGTCACTTCGGTCTGCTTCGAAGTCCATGGTTGTGGTAAGCAATACTAGCCTTTCCGTCTTCAAAATTTGTCCAACTTCCATTTCGGTCAGCAACTAAAAAATTCACTGTACTTTGTGCAGGCTTTTCAAAAAACCACACTTGCACACCGGCAGGTGATGGAGCTTCGCAAGACCGCGAGGCAGGCCATGAAGGACGCCGTGGCCAAAGCTACCGAACTAAGGCAGGCCCAGAACAAGGCGGCCGAACTGGAGGCCGAGGTATCACGTCTCACCGGACTGGTTACCTCGGCTGAAAGTGATAAACAAAAGGCCGTGACCGAGGTAAAAGATTACTATCTGAGGGAGATGTCCCAGATGCAGACCAAACAAGACGCCGAGATAGCCCAACTGAACGCCGAAGTAAAGAAGGGCAGAAAGGAAGGATTCAAGAAGGCTGAAACTGCATACGGCCTTCAATGTGGCGCTGCAAAAGACCTATTCTTCAAGTGCGGTTGGCGAAGTGCGGTGGAGAAGCTCGGTTGCACTCCTGACACCGACGCTTACAACGCTCCACCGTACTTTATTCCGGCCTCACTTAAGCAATATGCGGACGATCTTCAAAAGGCATTCCTTGAAGCGTCTGATGACGAAGAAGATGATGAAGATGATGACGACGATGAAGATGATGAGGGGGAGCCATCTCTGACTCCGGTTGTCACCGATCAACAAAACAATCAAGCAGCTCGGTTGGAGCCAACCGTGGATTTAACCAACGAGATACCAGCTAACTCTTCCCTGCCAGCGGATACCACGGTTCAAACCGGGCTCCCTCCTCAAACCGATCTCCAGGCGGCTGCTGAAGCGGAGTTCGATGCCGAACTAGATGCACTCCTAGGATGACTTGTATTTTTTGCTTCTTTTTTCTTTCTTGTATTTCGGTTTTGGGTGTCTGTAACCGGGCTACGGCCCCTCGTTTGTACTTCCTTTTGATTTGAATGAAAAAATCTTTCGACTTGCATTCCGGTTCTGAACTTGAATAACTTGTATTACGGTTATGAACTTGCTTGGTTGCCTATGTGACAAATTTGAATCTGCTAAATTACAACTGTGATCTCGGTTAGCTATATAACACACTAGCCAACCACTCTTCAGCCGATATAACTTACTTCGGCTGGAGAGTACAAAGAGTTGGTTTAATCCAGCCAACCACTCTTCAGCCGATATATCTGATTTCGGCTAAAGAGTACAAAGAGTTGGTTTAATCCAGCCAACCACTCTTCAGCCGATATAACTTACTTCGGCTAAAGAGTACCAAGAGTTGGTTTAATCCAGCCAACCGCTCTTCAGCCGATATATCTGATTTCGGCTAAAGAGTACCAAGAGTTGGTTTAATCCAGCCAACCACTCTTCAGCCGATATATCTGATTTCGGCTAAAGAGTACCAAGAGTTGGTTTAATCCAGCCAACCACTCTTCAGCCGATATAGCTTACTTCGGCTGAAGAGTACAAAGAGTTGGTTTAATCCAGCCAACCACTCTTCAGCCGATATAGCTTACTTCGGCTGAAGAGTACAAAGAGTTGGTTTAATCCAGCCAACCACTCTTCAGCCGATATAACTTACTTCGGCTAAAGAGTACAAAGAGTTGGTTTAATCCAGCCAACCACTCTTCAGCCATACACTTACTTTGGCTGAGGAGTACAGAGTGTTGGTTTAATCCAGCCAACTACTCGTTTAGCCATTCCCATACTTTGGCTCAGTGTTAATTTAGCCATTCCCATACTTTGGCTAAGTGTTGTTTTGCCATTCCCATACTTTGGCTAAGTGTTGGTTTAATCCAGCCAACCTCTAAGTTGGTTTTTCCGGCCAACTTAGAATAAAATGCTTGGTTATTCCGACCAAACGTCCTGCAGTCTGGATCCTTATCCTGGACCTAGGAAAGGTTGATAGTTGGGTATTCCGGCCAACTATGTTTACAATGCTACTGCCTTACTAAAGCTACTTTCTATGGAAAACAAATATACTGAAAAGAATCGACTTGTTTTATTGAGAAAGTAGAAAAATTACACATACTCAAAAAAGAAAAAAGCTAAAAGTAAAATATCTTGAGATTGGCAGTGTTCCATGGCCTAGGAATTGCTTTGCCGTCCTCATCTTCCAAGTGGTATGCCCCTTTGCCTGCTAATCCGACCACTTTGTAAGGACCTTCCCAATTGGGCCCTAACTTGCCATCTCCTGGGACCAGTGTGTTTCCCATCACTTTGCGAAGTACCCAATCGCCAATCTTGAACTGCCTTGGATGTACTGTTTTATTGTATTTTCTGGACAACTCTTGCTGATAGGAGGCGATGTGCACTAGCGCCTTTTCTCTTCTTTCTTCCGCCAAGTCAAGTTCCAATGCTATTGCTTCGCCATTTAGGTCTGGATCAAAGTTTTCACTCCGAATCGTGGGGAGGCCGACTTCTAAGGGGATGACTGCTTCCATGCCATATGCTAAGGAGAATGGTGTTTCCCCTGTTGACCGCCGCGGTGTGGTGCGATAAGCCCATAAGACATGAGGGAGCTCTTCCGCCCACTTGCCTTTGGCTTTCTCCAACCTTTTCTTCAATCCGTCCAAGACAACTCTATTTGATGCCTCTGCCTGACCATTTGCTTGGGGATATGCCGGTGTGGAGTTGTAAAACTCTATCTTGTATTCTTCGCAAAAGCCTCTGAAAATTCTGCCATCAAACTGAGTGCCGTTGTCTGAAATCAGTGCTTTTGGTATGCCGAAGCGAGTAATAATGTTCTGCCAGACAAACTTCTTCACATCTTTTTCCTTGATTGACGCCAAAGCTTCTGCTTCTACCCACTTTGTGAAGTAGTCTGTTGCCGCAAGAAAGAACTTCCTGTTGCCTGGTGCTGTTGGGAGCGGTCCCACTATGTCCAAGCCCCACATTGCGAAAGGCCATGGGCTAGTGAGAGGTAGGAGTTCTCTTGCAGGTTGGTGTATCTGATGCGCAAACTTCTGACACTTTTCACATTTCTTGACATACTTCTCCGAATCCGCTTGCATGTAGGGCCACCAATATCCTTGTGAAATAGCTCGGTATGCCAATGACCTTCCTCCTTGATGGCTGCCACAAACCCCTTCGTGTATCTCAAACAGGAATGCTTCTACCTTGCTGGGGTGGACACACTTTAAGTAAGGTCCTGAAAACGACTTTTTGTATAATGCTAAGGATGGAGAGAGCCAAAATCGTTGCGACTTGGCTCTTATTCTGTTTGCTTCTTTCTTATTTTCTGGAAGAGTGCCGTCTTTCAGGAACAGTATGATGGGGTCCATCCAAGAAGGACCTAACTCCGCACAACATACCTCTTCAGCTTCTGGGTCTTCAATACTTGGTCTGGGCAGATAGTCAATCAATAGTGGATGAGGGATGGAGGTATCTGCCATTGAGGCGAAGCCTGCAAGTTCGTCTGCTCTGCTATTCTCCTCCCTGCCAATTTGTTCTATTCTGACGACTTCAAACTTCTTGATCTCTGTCCTGACTAAGTCTTGGTACTTAGCCATTCTTTCATCCTTTGCTTCATAATCGCCCGAAATTTGATTCACTACCAATTGTGAGTCGCTGTAGACCATTAGTTCGGTGGCCTTCATGTATGCTGCTGATTTGAGCCCTGCAAGGAGCGCCTCGTACTCCGCTTCATTGTTCGATGCTGGGAAGCCAAGGTTGATTGTCTGCTCCACTACTAGGCCGTCTGGAGAGATGAGGACTATGCCAAGTCCTGCTCCATGTCGATTGGATGCCCCATCCACAAAGAGTTTCCACATCTCCCCAACGAACAACTTCCAACAGGTGGAGGGATCGGACGATGCCTCGGGGTCTTCCAGATTGCTAATGTCTTCTTCAGAGTCCATAGTTGCAGTTTGCCCCTTGTCTTCCGATGGGCCCAAGTCATTAGTTGCCAATGAATCTTGACTTGGTGTAGTAAGGTTGGATTCCTCCTCGCCTTTTCTACTCTGGTCTGCCTTGGGCGCTGACTGAGTAGCCTGTACTAGGGGTTGCGCTATTCCGGCGTCAATCTCCATCCCTAGTTTGGTTGTGTCAGTCAGGTCGATTGGGCAGACTTGGTGGCTTCCAGGAGTGAATTCTGCGACGAAGTCTGCCAAAGATTGGGCCTTTACCGCGGTTCTGGGTTGGAACTTTACATCATATTGTCCCAACTCTACTGCCCACTTCAAAACTCGCCCAGAAAAGTTGGCCCTCTCAAACAGAGCTTTCAATGGAAAAGCTGTGAGGACGACAATGGTATGGGCGTGAAAGTAGTGCGCCAATTTCCTGGATGCCATCATTAATGCCAGTGCTAGCTTCTCTAGAGGCAAGTACCTTGTTTCCGCTCCCAGCAATGTCTTGCTGACATAGAAGATGGGTAGGTGTTGGATTCCTTCTGCTCGAACTAACACTGCACTTACTGCGTGCTGAGAAACTGCCAAGTAGAGGAAGAGTTCTTCTCCAGGTTTGGGGGTAACAAGTAATGGTGGAGAAGACATGTATTCCTTCAGACTCGCTAGGGCTTGGTCGCATTCTTCGTCCCACTCAAACTTAGCTTTTAATGACTGAAAGAATGGACGCAATCTGTCTGAAGACCGGCTGATGAATCGGTTAAGTGCTGCTGCCATGCCAGTAAGGTGCTGCACTTCTTTCACTGAGTTAGGTCTCTCTAACTCCTGAATTGCTTTGATTTGAGAAGGGTCAGCTTCTATACCTCGGTTGGTCACCAAGAAGCCTAAGAATTTACCTGATCCTACTCCGAAAGCACACTTCGACGCGTTGAGGCGTAACTTATGCTTTTTCAGGATCTCAAACATTTCACTTAGGTCCTTGAGATGGTCACTCTCACTCTTGCTCTTGACCACCATATCATCGATGTAAGCCTCCATTGTTTTGCCTAACAATGGCTCAAACATCTTGGTGACCATTCGCTGGAATGTCGCCCCTGCGTTCTTCAGGCCAAAGGGCATGACCTTATAACAGTATAGTCCTCTTGGAGTGGTGAAGGACGTGACCTCCTAGTCTGGTTCATGCATTGCGATCTGGTGATAGCCTCTATATGCGTCAAGGAAGCTAAGCCTGTTGTGACCAGCTGTTAGGTCCACCAGTTGGTCGATCCTTGGTAGGGGGAAGCTATCTTTGGGACATGCTCTGTTGACAGTTTTGTAATCGACGCAAACGCGCCACTTGCCATTTTTCTTTGGCACCACCACCGTGTTGGAGATCCACCTGGGGTAGTGCACCTCTCTGATTGCCCCTGCTTCTAACAAGTTTCCCACTTCTTCTGCCACTATCTCGGCGTGGTGGAGCGCCGATCTGCGGGTGCGCTGAATGACTGGCCTGGCAGATGGGTGGACGTTGAGTTGGTGGCAGATGAAGTTGGGATCAATGCCTGGCATGTCGTATGGAGTCCAGGCAAACACTTCGATGTTAGAGGTCAAAAACTCCAAGACCTCTAGCCTCTCAGTGCTAGACAACGACGAGCCAAGCAAGAAGAACTTATCCGGGTTCTTCTCGTCTATTCTGACCTCCACCAAGTCCTCCACTGCCTTCTGACTAGCCGCTTTGCCAACATCCGCGAATAGTTCATTACTCTCTGGTTCTTCAACCGAATGAACATATCCTTTGGCAGCGCGGCTCCCATTCGTTGCAACGAAGCACTGCTTGGACATAATCTGGTCCCCATAAACCTCCTCTATTACTCCGGTGTCGTTGGGGAACCTCATCACTTGGTGGTAGGAGGATGCTACCGAGCGCATGGCGTGCAGCCACGTTCTGCCCAAGATGATGTTGTAGGTGGATGGAACCTTTAACACCCAGAACTCCACTTGCTTTGTCACACTCCCTGCTCTGACTGGAAGGATGATTTTGCCGACTGGCCACTCCGGCATAGAATTGAATCCAATCAAAGGGGATACGGCTGGGGCTAAGTCTTTGTCCTGCAGCTTGAGTTGCTTGAAAGTTTCATAGTACATGATTTCACACGAACTACCTTGGTCAATCAGAATCCGCTTGACGTCAAAATCCTTGACTCGGAGAGTGACGACCAAGGCATCATTGTGTGGGCTATATATTCTGTCCAAGTCTTTATCTGAAAAGGACATGACATTTGTGGCTTCTGTCCTCCCCTTTTTGACGACTGGTTGGGCACTTAGCACTTCTCTCAAGTGCTCTGCTTTTTTGATTGAACCTCTGAGCTCGCATACACGCTCTGGTTCAAAGACTCCATGGATTACGTTGATGGTGCCTTGCGGTGGGGCGTCGTTCGGCATTCCATTAGGGAGGTTGTGGTCCTGTGGGGCTGGCTGCGCCCCTCCTTCTATGTATTTATCCAGGTGGCCCGCCGCCACCAACTCCTCCAGATGCTGCCTCAATGGCATACAGTTCTCAGTTCGGTGCCCCTTTTCCTTGTGGTAGGTGCATCTGGATCTGTCATCGTAGTCCTTCTGGGCCTCGCCAATCTTGGCTGGCCACTTGATGAAAGGCTCGTCTCGAATCTCACTAAGTATACGGTAGATTGGTTTTTTGAACACTGTGGTAATGGCGGTGCGGACTCTCAACCACCTCTTGTCCTGGTCTTCGTCATTATCTCGTCTGCCCCGTCCGTTTTTGTTTCGGCGATCTACCGTATTGACCTTTGCCGAGGTCTTCTTCTCTGGTGTTATGGTCGCGCCAGTCTTTGCTTTGGCGCGAGCGCCATCCTCTTCCACCCTGATGTGCTGATGCACTCTCTCCATCAGGGCCTCCATGGTAAGAGGTGGCGTCATAGTGATAGAGTCCCTCAGTCTATTCCCGACTGGAAGGCCTCTCTTGTACTGCGCGATGGCCAGGTTGGTTGGGCAATCCCCAATCTGGTTGAAGGTCTCCCAATATCGGCTGTTGTAGGACCTTAATGTCTCCTTCTCACCCATGTCGATGGAGAGTAGCTGGTCGATCTCCACCGGAGTCTTAGTGTTTGTTCTGAATCTTGTGACAAATGCTTCTGCCAATTGCGCCCAGGAGGCTATGCTGCCCTCTGGGAGTTTCTCAAACCAAGTCAAGCCTAGGTCACCAAGGCTTGAGGGGAACAAGATGCACATTAAGGCCTCGTTCCGCCGGTATACAGCCATAACCTGGCGGAAGTGGCTTAAGTGCAAGTAGGGGTCCGTCTTCACCTCGTATGTAGTGAACTTCGGCTGTAGAAAGCCTGACGGTAAAGGCGCGTTCTCAATTGCTGGGACAAACGGTGAGGTCTGCAGCCTTGCCAATACTTTGTCCGTTGGTTCGTAGGCCGGGCGCGGTTGTGGCATTCCAACCTCGACGCTTCCATGCGTCCGAGGAGCCAACCGCTGTAAGGCCGAAACTCTATGTGGATCACGCGCCTTGGCATCCTCCCTGCGTCGTGCCTTTTCTTCTAGCACGGTTCGTAGGTCGGATGACCTGGGTAACTCCGTTTGCCTGGACCTTGTTTGGTGTGTATGCGAAGGCCAGTATGTGCTTCCTTCCGTGTAAGACCTTTCAGATCTCGCCCTCTCAGACCTGGAGTGACGAGTTCTGGAAGATCTTGATTGCGTATCGCCTGTCCTGAGGCTTCTCTCTTCTGCCTGGGAGGGTGTTGAATTCCTACTACGACCTTCTGAGTGGCGAGGGGGCGTCTTATTCGTGCGCCCCTATCCTGTCGCCACTTCTTTTCCTTTCACCCGGCGTTTGAGAGCTTCCATGTCTGCTGCCATCCGCCGTATCAACTCGTCTTGTGCTTTGACGCGATCCTCCAAAGCCTGAGGATCAACCCTGCGCCTTTGTCTTTCTGGGCTTTGCGAACGAGAGGGATGAGGGCTGCTATTCCTCCTTCGTCCCCTTGCATCCCTTCTGGAATTTTGCCTTTGTGGTTCCAGGTTCGCCATGGGAGGGACCAAAGGTAGGCCTTCTCGCCTTGCACCTCCGTCTGGAGTTTGTCCGTCAATGGCGGACTGAGGCAGTTCTTCATTGTTTGCCATCGAATTTTGAGAGAAAAACACTTGATCAAGAGGTTGTTCTTGTCTGTTCTTCCCACAGACGGCGCCAATTGTACGGGAAAGAAATTCACCTTCTCGTATAATCCTGTTGATCAAGTCTGCGTTCCTCAATACGTCGTCGTTCCACCACCTGAAAACACAAACGTGAGCTGGCCGGCGGAGGTGTGCCGGAAACCTCTCCGATGCCTAAGTCAGTAAGCAAGACTAGAAGGCAAAAGCTCTGAGTATTCAGGAAGCAAAAGTTGCATTACCCTGGCAAAGGTGACATTGGTGAGCTTATATAGGTTTCGCGCGGCACAGTCCTAGTAGGACTCTAACTTCTCCATGCGAAGAGTCCTTCTAGAACTCACATTCCTCCATGCGTAGAGTCCTCCTAGGATTCATACTCTTCCTGGAAGATAATGCTTATCTTCAACACCCCCCTCACTGCATAAGCCAAGTGAGATGGCTTCATTATGGCCGAACTCCATCACAGCCGAAATACCCCTAGTCCGGTCTTTGCTTTGCTTCCCTTACACCGGTTTCCAATAACACAACCGAGCTAACCATAAGAGAGCTCAACCGGACTAGGACGTGGCCAAGCCGAACTAACAAGTCCGAACCGGTGTCACCATGCAACCGACCTAACATACAAGAACCGGTATAATTATACGACCGGTCCACCAACTGGAACCGGACTATCTCGATACTTGCCGCGACCGAAGTACGCATACCCATTTGGCAGCCGAACTACTCATACTCCTTTCTTACTGGGTATCTTCCATTCTTGAGCTTACTCCGGCCCAACACCTAGCTCGGCCCAATTTACGAATATAAATTACCCTCTCAGTGACTTTTTGACTTTTTTCTAAGTCATAACAAACAAGACCTTAATTTCCCTTCGCTTCCCTCCACTTTCCTTTTGAAACTATAAAATTTTTTATTTTCAGAACTTTGGTCCAACCCTCCTCACATTTCATTTCTTTATTAATATGAGTCCCATTGCAGATAAATTTAAGAATTGTTTGGAATGACCCAAATAAGTATATTTTTTAACTTTTTACGAAAAAATATACAAAAAAATAGAGAGATATGATATGATCAAAATATATATATATATAAAGTGTATTTATATAATATTCTCCAAATACCCTTTTATTCTAAAAAAGTACACTTTTTGACTTATTGGTGGGTTTGGATTGGGTTTGGGTTGGGTTTGATGTGATGTGTTAGAGAGGTGATGTGATTTAAATAACATGATATGACTTAAATAAGATAGTGACTTTTTGACTTTTTAGCTTATTTAGTACATGCCAAACAAGGCCTTAGTGATGAATCTCACGGTGAGGATGTGTTGAGATTAGGTTAGGTTGGAGATGAGTTTGGATTTATTGACCAAAATTTACAGATATGCTTCACTTTTTCAGGAACTCAGGTGAATTTTTATTTTTTTTTAATTCTTCCCCCCCCCCCCAAAAAAAAAAAAAAGAAAAAAAAAATTTAAATTGCCCCTTAACTATAAAAGAAATTGATAATTGGACCAATATGACAAATAGTTTAGAGATCAAAGTTAAAGAATGTTTTTTGAGGATCAAAATGACAAATAATTCTTATTAAGAGGTGAATGTGTAATTTTTAGCCCATGACAAAAGCAACAAATTTTCCACACAAAATTCCAATTTAAAAACAAAAACCTCTTTATGAGGCACATCCAAAATTAGGAATTCAAATAATTCACGAATTAAAAAAAAAAAAACAAACAAACAAACAACAACAACAACAACGACAACAACAACAACAAAAGGAGTCTCTCAAAGAAACCCAAATTACGCAAAAGAAGAAAAAAATACAATCTATTAAACTATATGAACGAACAAAGTTCAAACGAACAAACCCTAATTCCGCATTCGAGAACTACAATTAAATTTCATGTACACCTAAAATCTCACAATCCACAACCCACCATACACAACACGCACACAATCACGAACATATACAATGGAGGAAATTAGGATTTTTTGACATATACATATAGATATAGAGTGAGAAATACATGACTGAGTACCTTCAGGTTCGGAGGAGATTGGAGAAGAATCGGGAGACGATGAAGCGCAAGCGAGGGAAGGCGTGGAGGGAGTAGGAGGTGGTCTGGCGGAAGAGCTGCTCCACGGACTCCACGAAGAGGTTGAGGCTACGGATCGGAGGAACGTAGAGAGTCAGTGGCACAGCCGAGAAGGCTAGCGCGAAGAACAACTGAAGCATTTGATCGGTCGAGATTGACGATTGATGATTGATGATGATGATGAGAAATCTATAAATGTAGAGAGAGAGAGAGAGTGACAGAGAGAGACAGAGACAGAGAGAATCTTTCGTTTTTGAGAGATAGAGAGATGGACAAGGAAAGGGGGCGTGTCTGAGGAGGAGTTTATCTTGTTCTCGTGATTTGTTCTCAGTAAAAAAAATAAGACAAATAATTATAAACTAGTTATTATCTCAAATATAATTTATATAAAATTATATATATTATTAAAAATAATATATTTTTATTATGAAAAAATTACTTATAAATCCCATATTGGGAAATGTTGGTTTATCTAGTCCTGAGTGTTTTTTCTTAAACCATTTAGTCCTTTTTATTTTTAGTATGATATATATTTTTGATATATTATATAGAGAGTTTACATTTTTACCCACCAATAAACAAACATCATCAAAACATTGAGACCATCAACATCGTCAAACATCACCATTGAACAACATCATCAACATTCGAACCCTTCGTTGGAAATCAACCTAGAGGGCAGATCATATTAAACAGGCTGTTGTGGATTATGTTGCATCATTACTCATGCCTCTTTATAAAGCGAGGAAAATTGATAAGGAAGGATACAATTCGATTACAAAGAAAACCGCAACCAAGGTCATGGAGCAGACCACGGATGCAGAAAAAGCTATGGCGGTTTTTGAGTTTCTTGATTTCAAGCGTAAAAATAAGATCCCGTCCTTCGTGGATAAGTTGATTGAGAGACACATGGCGATGAAACCAGTTATGAAACCTTGATGGCCCCAAGAACAAACTGAACACAATTTTGTATGCCTTATTTGCAAGAATTGCAGAAGACTCTTCCTGTGGGCATTCAAGGCCAAGAACGGCGGCGTATTGAAGATTTTGCTGATGTTTTGTGATGTTTGATGATTTTTTGTTGAAGAATAGATCTGATATGATGATGTTTTGTTGGATCTTATTCGATCTGATTTGAGGGAAGTAATTCTTCCTCCAATTGCTGAAATTGTACTCGTAACCAGTCGAAGACCACCCCCATCCCCTCAAGTTTGCGTTGCAAATCGTCTATTCTTTGATGCAGAGGATTGGAGATGTTGATGATGTCTGTGTTATACGATTAGGCCCTAATGTTGAAGAATAATGTTTATACGATTATACATTCACTGTGATGTTGGTGAATAATGTTTGATATGTTGAATAATGTTTTAATGAATAATGTTTGATATTTGATACGTTCACTGTGGTGTTGGGTGTGGTGTTGGTGTTGGTGTTAGGCTTCTAATTTTTTGGTTTCAGTGGTGTTGGATTTTTTGATGAAAATAGAATCTTGACTGTGATGTTGATGATAATGTTTTGATGAATAATGTTTGATGTTTGATGAATAATTCTAACGTTGTTGGTGAATAATGTTTGATATGTTGGATAATGTTTGATGTTTAATGAATAATGTTTGATGTTTTGATGAATAATCCTGATGTTTGATGTTTGATGAATAATCCTGATGTTTGATATTTGATGAATAATGTTTGATGTTTGATGAATAATGTTTGATGTTTGAAAAGAAGGGAAATCATAAAAAGGTCTATAGTAAGCTTCTTGGGCAATTCGGTAAATTACACAAAAATATCAACCCAAAATTACCCCCTCAATTACTGACCCAGACATGTAAATAAATGGGTACTAATGTCTTTATACATAAAATAGGACCTATTAGTCCAACAAAAAAACCTCGGGACTAAATGAGTTAACATTCCCAAATTAAGGATTTAATGGTGCTTTCCCCTTTTATTATTTAAGTTTCACATTTTAAATGTTTATTTTTAATATATATATATATCAACATTTTTTTCATTTCCGTATAAAATTTTACAAAACTCAATTTTAATTATAATAATTAATTTCATATGAATTCTATTTGGGAATTATTAATTTAATTATTATGATATTTTAAAAAATTATCTTGATATACAAATAAATAAATAAATCAGATAGAATATTTATCGCATGAATTAAATTATTTTTTATACATTTTATATGTTTTGTCTATCTTATTAATATCTTAATATTAATTTATATTTAATTATATATATAAGTATGGTTTACCCTCAAAATTTTGTTCTCTCCTATGTGACATATCTCTTTTTTTGTCTTCCTCCCCCCCTCCCCCCGGGCCGCCCGACATATCTCTTTTTTGTCCCCCCCCCCCTCTTCCTCCCAAAGTATCACATAACATACCCAATACTTAATTATTTCTAAGATCTGATATTTAAAAAACTTATACTTAATCTAAACTACTCATAAATAAAATTTAAATAATTACACATACTAAAAAATAGGGGAATTTTTTTTAAGGTCCCTAATAATAGTAATTTAGAGGATAAATGACACACAAAAAAAAAGAGTGATGCATCAGGTCCCTGAACAATATGGCGCGCATTTTTAATTATTTCATGGACCAAAATACCCTTCACAAGATCAACACAGAAATGAAACTGATTCTGACGACTGAGCTTCATTCCAAGCATCCAACCATCTTCACGAGCAAGAGAACAGCAGAACTAGGGTTTCAATATTATCTTCACCATCGACATTAGAGCTTTGTTATCTTCTACAAAAATCATTCCCATTTCTTCCTCACAAATTTCTCTGACCCCGTTTTCACTGTTCATCGCCATCTCAGTTCATTTTCGTCACGTCGCATCTTCATCTCAGGGCATATCAGCTCGTCATTAAAGTTTCATTTTAACTCTGGTAAGTTTTTCTACAATACAACTAGATTTTCTCTGGACACACAGTTAATTGCATTTTATATTAACCTTCCATAAATTAGGGTTTCAATTTCGTAATAAAAAGCTACATGAATTTGAAAAAAGTTATTTCTGTGTGTTTTGAACTTATTCTTAAACATGTTTGTGTGATTTTATCTGTAAATTTCTCTGGCATTTAAATTTCTCTAGTTTTAGCTTGATTTATGTTTCTTCTTTCAATTTTCTCTAGCATGTTTATTTTGAAAAAAGCTATTTCTCTGTGTTTTCATCTTATTCTTGAACATGTTTCTGTGATTTTGTCTATAAATTTCTTTGCTCTGTAAATTTCTTTATAATATGTATTTTTAATTGGAATGTCTATCTTTATCTGGAATGTCTATTACTTTCTTGGCTCTGTCTAAGTTTCTCTGGTATTTATAATTTTCTCTGACCACATCACTTTTCTCCATTGTGTGTCTCTATTATGTTTAATTTTCTCTGGTTATATATGTAAATTTCTCTGGCATTTTAATATTATGGACTGGAATGTATGTTTCTTCTTTGGATTTTCTCTGGCATGTTTATTTTGAAAAAAAGTTATTTTTTTGTGTTTTGATCTTATTCTTGAACATGTTTCTGTGATTTTGTCTATAAATTTCTCTGCTTTGTAAATTTTTCTAGAATATGTATTTTTCTCTAGAATGTCTATTACTCTATTGTCTGTGTCTAAGTTTTTCTGACATTTATAAATTTCTCTGGCCACATCACTTTTCTCCCTTGTGTGTCTCTATCATTTTTAATTTTCTCTGATTGTGTATGTAAATTTCTTTGGCATTTTAATATTATGGACTTGAAATTTTCTCTGGAATGGAAATTTTCTCAAGAATGTGCAATTTTCTCCGGAATGTGTAATTTTCTCTGGTATGTTCATTTTGTTCAATTCTTGGTTTCAATGTGGTATAATTTTCAGTGGCATGTTTAAATTACTTTGTTTATTTTATCTTGCTAATTGTGGAATGGAAATTTTCTTTGGCTTGCAATGTTTACTTTTCTCTGTCATTCATTTTCTGTGCTTGCTAGATACATGTTTCTTTTTTCAGTTTTCTTTGACTATATTTTACTTCTATATATAATTTTAACAATTATTGAAAATTTCTCTGCCATGTTTATGATGCTTTGTTGATTTTCTCTGGCAATGGAAATTTTTTATGGCTAAATGTATTCCACAGGAAAACAATTAGTGCTCTGACATTTAATTTTTAGTGTCTGATTTTGTCTGATATTTATTATTTTCCCTGGCCACCTTAGTTTTCTCCCTTATGTGTAATTTTCTCTGACATGTCCAATTTTTTCTAACATGTTCAATTTTCTCTGAGATTTAATGTTGACATCTTTATGTTTTCATCATTGCCTAGAAATGGCAAAACGTCAAAGCAGCAAAACACCGGAAACACCAAGCAATAAACAAAAACTCTCTCAGTCTTCTTATGATCTAAGATAAAAAACCACCAGCAAAACACTGGAAACACTAAGCAAGGAACAGAAACTCTCTCAGTCTTCTTATGATCTAAGATCAAAAACCAGCAGCAAAACACCACAAACTCCTTGCCAAAACACACAAGCCCAAGGTGATGAAACAACTAGCATCAAGATGAGTACCCCAACTTCAAAAGACTCAAGCTCAAGGAGGAAAAAACCTGTTAAACTCCAAAGAAAGAGAGCTCACTACAACATTCAATACCGATCCAACCTCTCATCTGTTGTCTCCTTTTTTCAAACACTTAAATTCAATTCAAACCAACTTGTAGAGCTTCAAAAGACCTCATTCTAGTATTTGATCCAAGCTCTAACCACTGGAAGGATGGATCCAAGGAAATCTAGGAAATTTGATGATGATGTAGTTGCAATAATCCAATGTTACAATGAAAAAACAAAAGCATTCACAGTTGGTAAAAAGAACTTGACCTTTACAACCAATGACATGACCTTGATTTTTGGTTTGCAAGGAGGTAAAGGAGCCATGTCATTAAGATACTCTAAAAAGTCAAAATCTGCATTCCTAAGGAGAAGATTCCCAAAAGACACAAGGCTCACTGGTCCTATTCTTAAAAATGACTTGGTCAAAGCAATGAAAGGCAAGCAACAAACTGACTTCAAAGATGTAGCAATCATTGTTACATTGTACTTGTGTCTCACCCTATTTTTTGCAACAAGTGAGAATTCAATAGGGTGGGTTTTTATAAAGTATGTGGAACCTCTTGAATCAATAAAACAGTATGATTGGCCAGAAGCAATCACATCAACATTGATTGATTCTATCATAGCATTGCACAAAACTCCAGAAAAAGTTACAGGGTGTGTCATTGCATTGCTGGTAAGTATAATATTCATTCAAATTTACAGTTATCATACTTACAAATTTGTGTGTTTAGCAAAATTCAATTACTTTAATTTTCATCACAGTATTGGCTATGTGAACACGCAAATATCATTGACTCGGAAGACAGTAACACAACTGACTTCCCAAGATGTGCCAAGTGGAACCTACAAAGCTTGACGAAACAGCTGCAGAAGACACCAGTCCACTCTCTTGTACCTCGACAGGTTAGATTTCTATCGCTACTGAAAATCTCAGTGAAATTCCAAAATTTCTCTGACCACTGATTTGTTTCCCTCCTTGTGCCTTGATTGATTGAAATCAATTTTCTCTGAACTATCAATTTATGTTTCTTCTTTGGTTACCACTGGTTTGTTTCTGCCATTGTAATTAATTTTCTCTGCAATCCAAATTTCTCTGACCACAATTGTAACACATTAACTTGTATGTCCTGATTGATTTTCTCTAATATCTAAATTATGTTGATTGTTTTATAATTTTCTCTGGCCCATAAAATTATTTCTCCTGGTGTATAATTTTCTCTGTTCCATAACTTATGTGCCTTGCATCTTTGATTAACACTGTTTATTTCTACCATTCTAATGAATTTTCTCTAGAATCCAAATTTCTCTGACACAATTATAGTAAAACATTAACTTATATGCCTTGATTGATTTTCTCTGATATCTAAATTATGTTCCTTGTCTGTAATTTTCTCTGCCTCATAAAATTAACTACTTGTCTGTAATTTTTTCTGGCCCATACAATTTTCTCTGAAGTTTGCTTCCCATTAGTATCATTTAGATGAATTTTATTTTCCTTATTTGAATTTTTTCTCTCAGTGAATTTTGTAACATTTCTTTAATAAAAGAGCCTCATGTTACAGATAGATAACAAAGAGCTAGTTCAAAACCCATCAGAGTTCTGTCTTGGTAAATAGAAGAAGAAAGAATCAAAAAAGGCAATTGTCAAATTCAATGAGACATTAGAAGATTCATCTGAAGAAGGAGGGAATGAAGAAGCAGAAGGTAAAATAGAAGAACACAAAGCCAGCAATGGACAAGAAGATCAAGCAAGCAGTGGAGAAGCGGAAGCCAGAGAAGAAAATGAAGAAATAGAAGTAAAAGACAAAGAATAAAATGAACAGAAAGAAGAAGACAGTGAAGAAGAAGATGAAGGCACTCAATCTAAACAGCAAGAAGAAAACAATGAGGAAAGTGATGAAGAAGAACATAATGAGCTGATAGACCAACATCATGATAGCATTTGTGGCTCAACAATATATCAGCCTCAAGAATCTGAGGAAGCAAAGGATGTCCAAATTGCTGATCTACATTAAAGACTGAAGGCACTTTCTAAATCTAAAATAGAAGAAGAGAGAAATTGGAATGAATTACTTGCAGAAAAGGATATTGCAATAAGAATCTTGACATCACTTAACTCAGAACTTCAAGAAAGAGACAGCACAATCCCAATGAAACTAAGGATGTTGGAGGTTCACAAAGAAGATGATACAAAAACAATTCAACAGTTGAGGTATTCAATTTCGGAGCTTGAAATTGAAAATGCTAAATTGCATGAACAAATTCAAGAACTATCCGTCCAACTAGCAACACAACCTTACCAAACACCAACACAAGTTCAGCCACAAGGTCAGTGAAAATCTTGAGCCACAAAAAGTTATGTCCTTGTGTCAACATAACTCAGAGAAATTTCTATTTATTATAATTTTCTTTGGAAGTTAAATTTCTATGAACACAATAGTTTCTGCTGCTTATTTCTATTAATTTCTACTGCATATTTGATTTTCTCTGTCTATTTTCTTATTCGATTTTTGGGGCTTGTTTGATTTTCACTGTGTATAGTTGGAATGCAAGTAGAACAACAACCAACAACCCAACAAGAACAAATGGCACATAAAGAACAACCAAAACAAAAGACAAAAGTCTATGGTAACTGGAAAATATTGAATCAAATAAATTTACATATTGAAATATCATCTGTTACTTTAGAGAAATTTCACTTTTACTGACATTTTCACTGTCTACAGTCAAAAAAGATCCTACATCAATGATAAAAAATTTAAAGGCAAAAGAAAGGAAATAAAATCAGCACGATCCAGAATTTCAATATCCTAAAGTTGCGAAAGTGACTAGAGGTTCGAAGCAAGCTGCAAAGCAAACCGAACAAACCATGAAAGACAAAAAAGTACTTGATGCTGATGCGTACGTCTTGCCTTAACCAACAAGCATCAGAAAATCTTGAGTTTTTCTACAAACTCTACCGGTTTCAAGATTGATAAAAAGATCATGTAAAAGACATCTTGCAGCATATATCAAATGTGTCTGGACTTGACTAAGTACAACAAATAAAATAGAAGATAACAAACAACAATTTACTAACTTATATTGTATTAACAACTATTAAATCCCTTCTTTGTCATCTTGTAGGGCTTTAATCTGAACAAGTGAGTTGAATCTCATTACCTTCGAAGACATTGGAAACCTAATAAAGCAAAAAGAAATTGCCAACAATGTAAGTCTTTCATCAAAATTTCTCTGTAATGTTCCATCAGCCTTTATAAACCAAATTACAATTATAAATGATATTTTCCAGGTCATTGGTGGCTATGGAGAGATCCTTTTTGTTAACCAAAGGAGAGAAAGACAACAACCAACTTTATTTTTTTTCACATCCATGAACTTAGTATGTTACTACTCTTTTATTTGATTTTCTCTGGAATTTACCTACTACTTTTTCTTATTAAGATACTTCTTGAAGCCAGTTGTGTCACTAGTCTAATTTTCTTTGGCTAGTTGTGTGCATTTAAAATTTCTCTGTGTGTATATTTCTTAAATTCCTGTCATTTCAACTTTCTCATTAAAAAACCATTTTTTGATTTTCTCTGACCACAGAATTTCATCAAGATGTCGGAAAATCAAACTTTCCAAATCTCATTATTTGACAAGCATATTGAAACAGTATGGAGGAACTACAGGTTCCTCAATTTCCCAATAAATACTGGGGGTAATAAGAAGTATACACATGGAAATCACTGGACCTTGCTTGTCCTGGACAAAAAAGACAATTTATGGAGGTTTTACAACTCACTAAGGCCAAGGAGGGATGATGTAGAAGACAAATATGTCAAAGATGCAAAACAATTGGTAACGAGTACAAATTTCTCTGATCCATCATAATGTTTATGTGATGATAATTTTCATAAAATCCCATTGATTTGTCTGTAAATTTCTCTCTTATTTAAAAATTATTTTTTTGCAGTAAGATTATGTGGAGAACTTTTTGAAAGCTTGCCTTGAAAGAGAGGCACAATCACAACCCTCTTTCAAATTGATAAACTCATAAAACACAAATTGCGACTTTGAGTATGTCAACAATGCTCCACAACAAGACAGTAATTCGTAAGTTTCATACAACATCTATAAATAAGATAATCTGATTTGAATATTTCTTAAAACTAACTATACCTATAATTTGTATGCAGGCTGGCTTGTGGCCTCTCTGTATGCTATATAATGAGACAATATAACAAGCATGAACCTATCAGCTCGAAATTGTCCACACAAGACATAAGGTTGAGGAGGGCAGAAATCATAGAGAAATTTGTGACCGAAGTTGGCCGGTCATGGACAGAACCAGTTGAAATACCACCAAAAAAAGAACCAAAAGTATAAGAGTCAAAGCACACTAGTAAAAGGAAGACAATGTACACAATATAATTAGGATTAACCATTCAATTTGTTTTTTCATACATTGAAGGAATGATGATACTTGACATATATATATATATCTTTTTTTGGCTAATTTAAATTTCATAGCTATCAATGGTTAAATATATATTTTTTTATTGTGATTGTCAACACAATCCACACAGAGAAAATTGTCTACAGAAATTTCTCTGGTATGATGTTACTAGAAATTCACAGAGATTTAACTCATATTTTGCCAATAGCAGAAATTTCTCTCGTATGATACCTGTATGATCATGTAATCTATAATGCTATGTGTTGGTACAAAACAATCATCAAATTGAGAAAACACAAAGCGCACAGTAGTTTTCTCTACTAGTGGCAAATTTCACTAGATGAATTCGAAGCTTCAAAACACAATGCATAGAAAATTTTCTCTGGTAGTGGCAAATTTGTGTGGATGAAATTGACTGGTATTATAAAGACAATGCCCATAGTAAGTTTCAACAACCACAATGCACATTGTAATTTTCAATGCTATTGGCAAATTTCTCTGGATAAATTGGACCTCACAAAACACAATGCTCATTTCAACAAACACAATGCCCATAGTAAACTTCTCTTCTATTGGCAAATTTCTATGGATGAATTTGACTAGTACGAAGTTACCAGAAATTTACAGAGAAATTTAACTCGTATAGTCCTAAAGAGGGTGCCTATATGATCATGCAATCTATAATGCACTGTCTTGGTACAAAACAATCATCAAATTCAAAAAACATAATGCACACAGTAAATTTCTCTGCTATTGGCAAATTTCTATAGATGAATTTGAAGCTTTAAAACACAATGCACAGAGAATTTCTCTGTTATAGGCAAATTTCTCTGGATGAACTTGACTGGTATTACAAACACATTGCCTATAGTATGTATCAACAAACACAATGCACACTTTCATTGCTATTGGAAAATTTCTCTGGATGAATTTGATAGGTGTTATCATGTACACTGTCCAAAAAATACATTTCACAAAACAAAATACACAAAAGTAATCATCAAATGTATTATTCAATCAATAAAATGTATTATCCTCAACTATTTAACAAATGTTCATTGCATGTCCTCTTATTATGGCGACCAATACTCTCTCAACGACTATACTTAATCACCCTTTTAAACTCTCCAGTAGAAGAAATTCTGTTCTTTTTTGGCCTTCCAGCTGGTCTCTTACTCAATGAAAGTAAAATCATAGCATCGTCAATGCTACATACAGGTTTTTCAACAGTTGGAACTGGGCCAATCGAAAATGAGTATGTTTGACAATACATATTAGCATGAAAAAATGATTCAACAAATGAATTCAAATTCTTTCCACTCCTAAAAATTGTAGCAACAGCATGTTGACATGGATACCCATTTATTTCCCATTTTCGACATGAACAAGTTCTTAACCCAAGATCAACCATAACCGAAGGAAAACAATGCACTTCAAAGACATTGTCAGATGATAAACTCACATTCCATGTCCTCCAATCCAAGAAAGCCTTCTCCAATACACTATCCATACGAGGACAGAGAACTTTATTCCATTTACTAGAGAGCAGCCTCTTATCAGACCTCATATTCATAATTTGTAACCGTATCATGTCCACCAAATTTGTTATTGGCAAGTGCTGAGCGTCTCGTATCCATGAATTGAATGATTCAGCAACATTTGAATACATCTCACCATAATGTTTCCCCTCAAAATATGCATCACTCCAATTTTCATATGGTAAATTTCTCAAGAAAACACTCACAATGTCTCCTCCCTCACTTTTTAATTCATTTAACTTGAAATGAAATAATGCCTTTGTTGGCGCATATGCACACGCTGAAAACTTGGACATAATCGTCTCCCTAACCAAATTTGTGTTTCCATATGACAACTTATTCCTCAAATTTCTCTTTAGATGTTCAAGACAAAATCCATGAAAGCAATTACGGAAAAACCTAGCAATTCCTTCCACAATACCACAATGTCAATCTGATATGAAACTTATCACCCTCTCCGATCCCAATACTTCACATAAATGTTCAAGGAACCAACACCAATTGTCTTTATTCTCAGCATCAATAACAGCAAAACCTATAGGAAAAAAAACCTACAAAACAAATAGGAACTAGCATATTAGATATACACATGTAGAGAAAATTAGAACAATAAACAACCACATAAATTTGACACTGCCAACATCCAGAGAAAATTCACACAATGGCAACCTCCAAAGAAAATTCACTTAGTGACAAACTCCAGAGAAAATTCAATAGTGACCAACTACAAATAAAATTCACACTTTGAAGACATCCAGAGAAAATTCACTTAGTGATAATATCCAGAGAAAATTCACTTAGTGACCAACTATAGATAAAATTCACACAATGACAACATCCAGAGAAAATTCGCACACTGACCAAAATCTAGAGAAAATTCACACTGGCCACAACCAGAGAAAATTCACACACTGGCCAAAACCAGAGAAAATTCAAAGTGTCAGAGAAAAATCACATTCACTCAATTTCTACATGTATAGAAAATTCACATACTTGATAAAATAAGATATATTCACAATTACCTTCATTCCTATCTTTCCTCGTCGCAGCAAGCATAACTCCTTTGTATCGTCCTTTCAAAAATGTTCCATCAAGAAACAACAATGACCGACAATATTTGAAACCAGCAATGCATGCATGAAAAGCCACAAACACTCTTTTGAAATGCTTGTTATCGTCAAAATCTAACTCAAAACGACTACCTGGATTGTTTTTCAATGCCTCATCAAAATACCACCGTAATCGATCGAACGACAAACAAGAATCCCCATATGTACTACATTTTGTTTTTTCAACCCCCAACCAACCACAATTATAACTGATTGAGACCCCATACTTGTCTTTCATTTCTTTGACAACATCTACTGGACGAGTTAAAAGTTTTGCACTTACCTCTTCAAGTATTAGCCCAGAAACTAAGTTGGAAGTCATCCTAGCATGTTTACTAGTATGAACCGCCACACCACACGTATGTTCATTGTTCAAAATTCTTATGTAAAAGAACCCATTTGTTTTTTGTACTGAAGCATGTACATGCCACATACATCCCCTTGATTCCTTATATGCACATTCTGCCGTAACCCTCAGCTTATCATTTTTAACATACGTAAACTGAAAGCCAACCTCAATAGCATACTTGCATAAAATAGTACGGAACTCAATGACACCACCCTCGAACTTTTGTCCAACACTCGTAATATTATTTCGCCAACTAGCTGACAATAACACCTTTTCTTGGTGAGAACAAAACTTAGAGAGTAAATTCCTTTCAATATCCACCAGTCTATCACATTCACCATGCACAAAATCTACCAAATTAGACCCCACTTCATCCTCTTGATCAGAAGTACTACACCTAATAACTGAAATATCAACTATATCAATACCACGTGCACAAACAACTCTCAACATATTTAGAAAATCAATATCATTTCGAACCATACAATTCGGATAGCCCACAATATAATATGAAATACACATCGTCTCAGGTTGCAAATTCTCCCATGTTTTACACAAAATGCCAACCAATTTCTCAAAATTCAATTCGCATGAGACATTAATGACAATAGTATCATTTCCATATTTGCACAGCAACAACACTGCACTATCCATCAAAACTGAAAGAAAAAAACAACAAAAATAAATTGTTCAACATAAAAACACTTCACAAGAACAACATAAAAGTCCAGAGAAATTTCTAATAATTATAATTTTCTCTGGATTATAATAACAAGCTTATAATTTTCTCTGGACTCAAATAAAAGTTCAGAAACATTTACAAATTTATATTCACCTTCAAGATAACAAAAACAAAATCATAGAAAAATTAATGAATCCAAAGAGAATCACAGAGAAATTTACTGCTAACTATTAAACATAATCATAAGCAAAAATCACACAAAAGATCTGTTATAAAATTATAAGCTTCTCTGTGATTTTCATTGAAGTACAAGCTTACAATTTTCTCTGCGTCATTCTGTAATATTACACTCATATCAAGATCCAGAGAAATTTACAAACTCATATACACCTTCAAGATAACAAAAAAACACTGCACTGCCCATCTAAATTGAAAAAAAAAACATAAAAAATAACTTTTGCTCAGAGAAACAAAAACTTATATTCATTTTCTACAAACTTATAATTTTCTCTGAACTACAAACTGAAAGTGAATAACAAACTTATAATTTTCTCTCAACTACAAACAAAAGTTCAGAGAAATTTAAGAATTTACATTCATTTTCTCAGATTCTATCTGCATTAGAAACTTTGGATTATAATAACAAGCTTACAATTTTCTCCGAACTATACCAACAAAAGTGCAGAGAATGAAATTTTTCTGGTTTAAACAAATTTCTCTGGTTTGAAAAAATAGAGAACAAACTTATCATTGATCAGCATGTTGATGAAAAATAGAGCACGAAAAATAAACTCTAAACATCAAAATCAACTATATTGTCAACACTCTTTGAAATTGATAAAAAAACAGAGAATCAAAAATTAATTCCAAAAAATAAAAATCAACTCTATCAATATGGCCTCTGTCTAAAATTGATCAATAACAGAAAATGAAAAATCAACTCCAAAAATCATAAACAACCTTACTGAGCTAGCCTCTCTTTAATTACGAATTGATCAAAACTGAAAACAAAATCAAATTGGAACTGAAAACAAAATCAAATCGGAACTTTAATTACGAATTGATCAAAACTGAAAACAAAAACCTAATGCAAAAATACACTTGAACAACTAATATTAAATCGGAATCCTTACATAAAATTCAAAACAAAAATCAAAATTCATGTGGAATTTGTATCGAAACCATACCTAATTCAACTCCACTGAAAAACCTACGCGATCAACACACTGTAACACCTACACGATCATCGTAATCTCTATCGTCAAGTCCACTGCAACACTTGCGAAATCCCTACGAAATCTCCGACGAAATCTCTACCGGGAAATCAGTTTCCAAAATCTCTACCATGAAATTAGCAATAGAATATTCTTGTCTTTTTTTTTTTTTTTGAACTGAGCAATAGAATATTCAGTTCAAACAAACTTATGTTTTAAAGAAGGATAAATTAGGTATTTTATAACATGAAATAAAGTTGAGGGACCTTAGCCGTCAAAACATAATATTCTGTACCTCTCCTCCTATCAAAAGTTGGAGAGGGACCTTAGACCAATTTTCCCTAAAAAATACTTTATGAATTAATTTTCTTATACTTTTTTCACTTTTATTCAAATATTCAATTTTTATATTAAAATTAAATATATTTCTTATTTTTTTGTCTATCTTATTTATATTTATTATTAATTTATATTTAACATGAAGTTATTTATTACGAAAAATTTATAATTAATTTAAACTTTATATATAATTATATATAATATGTATAAACAGTTTTAAAATAGATATGAAAGAAAAAATCAATGCTCAAAATTTTTTCTTAATCTAACCGCAACATACTTATATTTAATTTTTTAAAATACTTTTTTTTATAACTTCTATACCTACTTTTTTTTTTTTATATATCTATTTCCAGCTAAATAAAAAAAATAATTAAAATTACTTTTAATTGTATATTACTATTTTTCTTTCCAATTTAACTATTATTATTAATATCAAATTAAATGTTTATCATTATATATTTATTTCAGTTACACTTTTATAGCACGATAGGATTAAGATGATTAAAATACAAATAAATAATTGAAATAAGATTTAGTTTAAATAACACTTTTATAGAACGATAAGTTTAAGATTATCAAAATAAATAATTAAAATCATCCTTTAATTTTAAATAACATTTTTTTCTCCAATTTAATCATTGTTTCTAATATTAAAATGAATATTTATTTTATTATATTGAAATTAAGTACAAAAGTATCATATATATATATATATTTAAACTACACTTTCATAATTTAACATAACTAAAATTGCATTGCATATTTCGTTATATATTTTTTAAATAGTTCTATATATATGTATACATAGATATACATAAATAATTCAATTAAAATTATTATATATTTATTTATGCTATATTTTATATCATGATAAAATTAATATTATTCCTTTGTAATGCATGCATTGTAACACATTTCTAAAAATAATTTATATATAAACATATATAAATAATTTAATTTAATTTTATAAAATATTGTTTAAAAAAAATAATTCGTGCATCGTACGGGTCAGCCACTAGTTAGTTATTATAATTGAAATTGAGTTTATGTAGAACTTTATATGTAAATGGAAAATAAATGTGGCTTTTTTAGAAAAAAAGAAAAAGAAAAAAGAAGTAAGTCATTAAAATATGCCACATAAATAATGGAAAAATACTAATTTTAATAATATATATATGATTTACAAAATATCTACTTAGATTTAGAGTTTTTAAAAATAATTTTTGAATTTTGAATTTTGAATTTATATATTTTATTTTTAATAAACAATTTAAATATTTTAATCAAAATTTGTAATTTTTAGATCTATTTGGTTTGGGAATAAGGTATTTTAGTAATTTTTTAACATTTTAGCTAAAATATGAGGTGAAAAATTAGTATGTATGGAATGATTTTTTTTTTTCTTCAATTTTTACAAAAAAGCATACAAAAAGTAGAGAGGAAAAATAATCTTCTATTTTTTGTATATTTCATTAACTTTTTGATTTTTTTAGTAACTTTTGATTTTTTTGATTTTTTGATTTTTTTGCTTTTATAGGGGTTCTCAAACTAGATACAGTCAAAAATAATAAAATTTATAACTTAATTTTTTTTTAAAAATCCTTAAAAACAAAAAAAAATTAAAATTTAATATATTTTTGTTCTTGTATTTATTAAGTTCTTTTTAGATTGCTTTTCAAATATTTTATTTTTTTAAATATATTTAGATTATGTGTATTTAAAATTAAAAAAATATAAACTAAAATATGCATTTTTTTTCTTAAGAGAATAAAATACAATTTTTTTTAAAAAAAAAAATCCATTTTTTTTTTAAACTAAAAACCAAATAGAGTTAAATGATCAAAAATTATTTAGGCAAATTATAAATACACCTCTTGAGATTTACTTAAAATATTAATTGTCTATGTAGTTATGAAAATTACATCTCACCCTTCAAGTTTCTAGTTGCATAACAAATAATAATTTTAATTAATAAATCATTAAATCAATTAACAGTTTTAATGATGTTAGAAATATATTAATGACTCAAGTAATTTTATTATTGTATGAAATAGTAGTTTGAATTTTTATTTTCTTGTTAATTCCGTTAAATAAAAAATCTGGTAAGTATTTATAATTTCTAAAACCAGTAAGAACAATTCATATTTTAAACAAGTTTGAAGAAGTGTATTTATATTTTACCTAAAATATTTGCAATTATATGGAGGGACAAGCTTTTGGATGGTTGAAAACCACACTTCAAATTTTGCATTTACAAAGATTCTCACACTTTGACAAATCAGTATGTTTGGTTTTAATTTTCTAAATTTAATTTTTTTAAAATTAAGTTTTTTAGCTTTCGTGTTTTTATGTTTTTAGTGAATATTTTTATTTTTTAAGCATTTTTTAAACTCTTTTAGATACACCTTACTTAAATATATTTAAAAAGTAAAATATTTTGAAAAATAATAAACACACAAGAATACAAAAAATATATTGAATTTTAATAAATTTTTTTTTATTTTTGGTATTTAGTTAGTTTTTTAAATATTTTTTCACAAATATTATATTTTTAGGTGTACTTATGTTAGGTGCATCTAAAAATTAAAAGAAATTGCTTAAAATATTAAAAAATATTCTGTGAAAATAAAATAAACACAAAAAATAAAAAAATTTAAATTTTTATAAAGTGAATTCAAAAAAATGAAACCAAACAAGTAGGATTTTTTGATTTTTTTTTTTTGGGTGACAATACTTTTTGATAGTTCTTATGATCCTTCTTATAATTTATGGAAAAAGTATTGGTTGGTCGAAGGCCACGGGACGATATTTCTTATCAATTATAAATTATCATGTCCTTCAAATTCTCTAATCACTCAACATAAAATTGTAAATATCACCTCTCTCATCAATCACAATATTATTAAGGTACCATCTGACAGTGTCCAGGACCAATCAATAACTTTTCTAGTTTATATTGGACAATATGATTGTTTAGTATAAAGTTTTTGTATTTATCCGTTGGTATGCATGTTCATATCATTTAGGATATAGCCACACTGGCGCACCCTTAAATGAATTATTGGTTAAAAACAAATTTTTAAAAAATAATAATTTGTTTAATGTTTTTTTTTTTTTCTAATAGTTTTTCACTATAAGTAAATTTTAACTAATTCAATTTTGTTTTTCATCATAAATGAATTAAGATGTTTTTTTAGTAAAATTAACTTTTTTAGCAATGGCCAAAGGAACCGTGTTTGGTTTTTGAACAAATTTTATGGTACACATTTCTAAAAGTTGTGTACCGTATGCTTTATTATGTATTTTTTAAATAAATATTCTATAATTTTTTGATAGAATTATAATAATTTGTGATTCATAAATAAAGTCACACATTTTTATGATATGTTCTTATTTATGAACTATAAATTATCATTACTATATTAAAAAATACATAATATTTTTGCAATTTTCTAAGAATAATGAAATTTCTCAATTTTCATACAAGTCTCACATGCTTTGTACGGAAAACTATGCAGTAGTTGTATAGTTTCTAAAATTTTAAAACGAATAGACTAAGACATTTCATAGCCTCTTTTGAGAACTTATTTAAAAGTTACTTTTTAATTTTTAATCTATTTTGGGTTATATTATTTCTTATATTTTTTACATATTTTTTTTTTGGATCCAAAAAAAGTAAAAAAAATTAGCTTTTAGCCATCTTTCTAAAATACCCCATAATTTTTAAAAAAATTTAGAAATTCACAAATTTTATAAAAAATTATCGTTTTTGCACTAAAATACAAATACGGCATAAGTTTGAAAGTCCAATGCATATTTACATGAACTGTGAACTCTTTTCATATACTCTCTGTTTCTAAAAGTCTAGATCACTGATTAAAGTATCGAAAAATATTTAACCGGCATCACACAAGTACCCTCTCGGATCATCTTCTCTTTCAAATTAATCGGACCACATTGAAACAGTACAAATTTAAACATCGTCAAACATAAAATTTATTAAATAAAAAAAATAATTAAAAACTCTAATAATGGACCTCTAATGAGCTCTAATAAAGGTGAGCCCCACAATCATAGTGATATTTGCGTCTATTTTTTTTTCTTCTTCTTTATTGTCAAGTATCTAGAGCCCTATATTTAGACATCACTACTGTTAAATAAATTTTACAACATTAATTATTACTAAACAAATCCCGAGATACTTAGACCTCGTTTGGGAACAGGTTAATTTAGTAACTTTTTGACTATTTGACTAAAATATGAGCTAAAAAAAACTAATATGTTTGGGATGACTTTTTGACTTTTTACGAAAAGTTGTGCAAAAAGTAGAGAAAAAAGAGAATATTTGACTTTTTGGTATGGGTGATTAGCTTTTTGACTTTTTTAGTAACTTTTTGACTTTTTGGCTAAACGGGGCTGTCCTCAAACGAGGCCTTATTAGTAAAACACAAATTATAACCCGACCACTCTCAAATCTATGCCCACGGGAGGAGAATATTGAGTTTGGATCCTCTCCTTGAGGCCTCTCCTTCCAATCCTCCATGCAATTGTTGAGATCTAGCCAACCAAATCCAACAGCTATAAAATTTAAAAAAAATAAATGAAAATTGAATGGTAAATTTTCCTGCCTAAAGCTATACAGCCTCATACACACTCCTTCTCAGCCTCATACATACTCCTTCTGTCACGACCCGCTCCCCGTACCCAAAGGTTAAGCATCGTGATGGGCAGTAACTGAGATTACCTTCGGCAAATTCATAAACAAATTAATAAACGCAAGCGGAAGAAATATTTGAGTAAGGGTACCAAAATAATTATTGGAGTATCTATTTTTATTACAAAATTTATTGACCAAAAAGGTCGATATTTACATATAAAAATATTGTGTGTGCGTCTATTCCGCAGTCTCGCATCTAAGACTTTCCAAAAGCTATTTCCTGAAAATTGGTAAACAACTATAAGCACATGGCAGAGTGAGAAATATTATACCAAGAGTATAAGGGACACAAAATAACCATGGATAGTTAGTTAGGCCAAAACATTTACATAACTCAATTTGGTAGATAAATCATTTGAGTAGCAGAAACCGAAATACAGATATTATGTAAATATATAACCATAACCACGGTATCGAACAGAACAGAACAAAGGTCACAGAAGTGACAGTCAGAACAGAGGTACGGATTCAAGAGGTGGCTCGTACGGATTCAAGAGGTGGCTCCCACAATAGTGTAGCACTTAGCTCCGCACAGCACTTTGCCCCGCACAGAACAGAGATACGGATTCAAGAGGTGGCTCCCACAATAGTGTAGCACTTAGCTCTGCACAGAACAGATGTCAATGGATCCATGACAAACAGAGGACCACAAAGTGGTCAAACAGAGGCCAATGGTTATTTAAGTCTCCTAAGGCATGGGACTCCCGTTGTAGTACTTACAAAACATAATTGTCTATAAGGTCATAGCCAAATATTCTTAAAAATATAAACAGACATATCCATGGATTTCCTTTTAAGCAAATAGGGTTCAGAAATAAAACCACGTAATTGAAATGTTTATATAATTTATAATAACTTATAAAACATAACTTGTATAAAATAAATATGGGAAATCAAAACATACGTAAAATACATTTTGGTGACTCAAGGTATAATATAACTCACCTTAACTTTAATATCTTACTCTTTCTTTCCATTATCAAAGACCCTTTCACCTTCTATTATTTTTTCCTTCTTCCTCTCTTTCTTTCTTTCCTTTTCTTTCTTTCTTCTTTTTTCTTCGCAGGTTTGATCAGCTCCCCTATTTATAAGGAGGAAAATCCAATACGTAGCCAACACGTGGCCAACCGAATCAACCTCCTGATTTGCTTCATAACTTCATCAGATTTGTTTATTATGAGTCTAGATTCATATTTATCTTATATTTAAGATAATTATATTTTAGCTTAACTTTTTAATATAACTATATAAATAATTTAATTTCTAATTAAATTATACTTTATCTTATACTAACAGAAAATTAATTAGTACCACACCTATTATTATTATTATCTATATTATTATTATTTATATTTTGACCCATCAACTTTTAATAATTATATTATTTTACAAAATTACGCACAATAATATATAATAAATTATATATTTTTCGAACTGAGATTAAATAATATTAGTATAAATTCTACAGAATAATTAAAAATCTGGATTGTTACACCTTCTCAGCCACACACACACACACCTTCTCCTCCACTGAATCCATCCTCACTGGCGATCCACTATCAACGGCGACCCAACGATGGCGACCCACTCCTCACTGAGTTCTTCTCTCGCTCTCTCCCTTTCTGTTTCTCTCGGGTCCTCTGATTTGGGACCTTTGAACTTTCAATTACGGGTTTTCTGATCCGTAGATAAATCTGATATGGTCTTAAACCATTTATCAAAACGATTTGAAATTTGTTGTTTGCTCCCTACTTTAGTTTTAAAGGATTCTAAGATAAATATTTATATTTATCTTTTTGCTTGAGATTTAATTATTTTCTTGTTTGTAATGGCTTTCTTCATACTCATTATAATTTATAGATCTCTCAAATTGGCATTGCAGTTTAGTCTTTTTTCTTAGTTCTGTGAAAAAAATATTAGGCTTCATGCATGATGTTGGTGTTTGCTTGTTTTGTACAACTTGATGGTGAGTTTGTTTACTTTTTTTTGTTTTTTTTTTTTTTTTTTGTTGAACCTAGTGTATGGAAATATGGAAGGGAAAAAAAAAAGAAGGTAAGAAATGAACATTGTGTGGAGATGTGATTCACATTCTCATGCTAATTGATATTATTTCAGTTTTTGGAGAATTCAGTTTACGTCAATGCTTTAGTTGTTGAATTTGCTGTTGTATTTTTTAATTTTTAATTTTTTTTTTTTCCGTTTTAGGTTATCTACAGGCACAAAGCGGTGGAACACACTGGCTATTCAGTCATAGCAGCTCATAAACGAAAGTTTCTTCCATAATGTTGCTCAAAAAGTTGCTGAAACTGTTGTTGATATGTTGCTGTTCATGTTGCTGAAAAATGTTGCTGTTGTCATAGCATATGTTTTGTTAATGTTGTTGATGTTCTTATGGCTTGTATTTGCAATTTGGAATTGGTGTTGATAGATTGGTGTGAAATGTTGGTGTTCATAGTTGTAATTGGGCTGGAATGTTGTTCATACTGTTCTGTTTTGGTGTCCATAGTTTTTTACTGGTGCTGTGTGCATTCACGTTGTGCAGTTGTTAATAAATAAATGGGAACATTGCCCACCACAGGAACAGGAAGGGAATGGCTAATTCTTATTTTTTTGTATCACTTTTACACAAATTCTTATAAAAAAAAATGGACACTAATTCCAACATAAACATCCCCATGAACAACCAAACCCATGATTCATATTAATGCAAACTTATTGAACATCCAGATGTCCGGTTCATTTGATAGGAATATAAGATTGAAAGAGAGAGCTCCACCAAGTAGAGTGACTTGGCACAATTTTTTTTACACTGAGTAGATTTTAGAATAAGAAATAACACAAATTCTAGGGCCACATTACCATCACAGTCAGTGGTAAAAGCATTATAAAGAAGTCCTAATTCTCCAGGTCCCAAATCAGATTTATCTACAAATTAGAAGACCTATAATCGAAAGCCCAAAGATCCCAAATCAGAGGACCTGAGAGAAACAGAGAGAGAGAGAGAAGAACTCACTGAGGAGTGGGTCGTTGTCGAGAGTGGGTCACCGATGAAGGTGGGTTCGGTGGAGGAAAAGGAGTGTGTGTGAGGCTGTATAGCTTTGGGCAGGAAAATTTACTTTTCAATTTTTTATTATTTTTTATAACCGTTAGATCTGGTTTGCCATATCTCAATCGTTGCACGGAGGATTTGAATGAGAGGCCTCAAGGAGAAGATCCAAACTCAGATTATTGTCCCAACAATATTGTTCATATGTTAAAAGTACACTAAAATATTGTTTAAAAATTCCCATATATTTTAAAAATTTTAATTACATCATATGACTAGACATTTTAGGATTGGAAGGATAATTTTTTTACATATCATAATGGGTAAATTATATTGAACTCTCTTAACAATTAAAAAAATATAATAAATTTTATAATTTTGACATAATTATATTAAGTTTTTTTTAAAGATTTTAATTTATATAACACTTAATATTTTTTTTATCAATAATTTGTTAGTTATATGAATGAAAAAAATGATATTATCACATATTTTACATTGACAATTTTTGTATTTTCGCATTGTCTATATTAGTGTCAATTAATTTAAGGGGTCGTTTGGCAATGAATTTTTTAGCCTGTGACTTTTTTGTTTGTTTGTTTGTTTGGTTTTCTTGTTTAGCTTTTTTGACTTTTTGGCTTTAAAATGACAAAATTTTTTTTTTGGTCCTTTTGTGATTTTTAACTTTTTGATTTTTTAACTTTTTTTGTCCTTTTTTTAGCCTAGAAGAAAAAACCAAACCGGGGCTAACATTAGTAAAAAAAAAAGGTTTATCATTGAATGCAATCATGGAATATAAATTTAATAATAAACACATAAATCAATTACATAATTATTTTGTGATTATAAAATATTTGGATAAAAAAAATGTGCAATACTATCACAAAAATAAAGTAACACTTCCCATCACAAAATGCATAATTTCATTTTTAAATATCAAATTATTGCAACTCCTTTAAAAATAAAAAAAAAATAAAAAAACCGTAACAAAAATATATAACATTTGTCAAAAAATATGTAACAAGCTGCATACAATCGGTGTGTACCATCCCATTTACATATTTTGTAAAAGGAAACCGTTATTTTCACTCCACTTTACTCCAAATACACTATCTTTTATATATTTCACTTTACTTTATTCCAAATATATTCCATTTTTTGTTCTTATTATACATAGAAAGGAGTGTATTTTGAGTAAAATGGAATAGAAATAGCGGCTCCCTTTGTAAAATCTTATTATTTATGAATGTGTTCTATTTTAAGATTAATTTCTATGTTCCTAACAAATTGTTGAATATTAAGTAATGGAATTAGCCTGATTGGCTAGAACTTTTGCACTTCACTAGGAGGTCAGTAATTTAAATCTATTTGATTTTCATTACTATGATTGTAATTCATTGAGTTATATTGTAATATCTTATATGAATCAAATTTTTAAAAAAAGGTTGCGTTTGGTTTAATTTTGGAATCATGATTCCAACAAAAAAAAAATTCAAAATTCAAAACTAATAACCAAACATTCAATTCAATTTTTTTTTCAAAAACTCTTTTCAAAATTCAAAACTCCAAACTCTATTCAAAATTCTATTTAAAAATAATAATAATAAATTTATTTTTAATTTTTTTGAAAAATTATTTTTTAGATTTTTTTTAAAAAAATTTTGAAGAAATTTTCTTTTTTTTTTGAATTTTTTTAAGTGGTGGCCAAATAAATTGTTATTATTTAGATATATATGGGCGATTTAAAATTTATAAAAAATAATTTTTTTAAAGAATTAAATATTTTTTAAAAAATAAAATAAAATAAGAAAATATTTAAAATGAAAATTATTTTAAAAAAATATAGTGTACGAATATAGTAAATACAACGCACATTAAAAAATAAATAAATATTTATAGTAAAAATATTTACCCTAGTTTTTTTAACATTTAAAACAATTTCAAATTACAATTCAATTTTTTAAAAAAAAAAAAATTTGTACGAGAAGGAAATATTCGTCGCTCTTCGTACTTCTCGTGTCCAAGTTTCACTTCACTCCGAATAACCTGAAAACACAACGACGGTGAGCTACCCGGCCGGTGTTGGCCGGAATACTCCTCTGACGGTCAAGTTAGCACACTCAGAGAGAAAGAAAGAGACGGGAGACAAAGGGGTAGGTAGCTCTGATAACCAGAAGTTCCAGGCCTGTGCATGGATGCGCAACACCTTTTATATAGTTTTTGCGCGCTCCTCTCTATCCGTCTTTCTTCTAATGCGTGGATATGTTCCTCTTTTACCTTCTTCCACATGTAAGCACAAATACGGCCAAACACTAAATGGCAAAACCGCCTAATGGTATTAACATGTACGGACGGCGGAATCTTCTTTTTGCAATTCAAATATGCCACGTAACACTTCTTATCGAGTTGTGCCTAGCGTGGCGCCACAACCTTCCCTTAGGACCGCTCTACCTGCTCGGTCTCGTCGGTCAAACCGGAGCGTGGGTTCAATCGAGCTCCACAGTCCATAATGAGCTCTTGCTCGATCGAACTTGGTCTTTTGAGGACAAATTCTGTTCAACTAGTGTTATACCCACAGTGGTGTGTGTGTAAATTAAATGTATAAATTAAATAAACAATAAAATAAATAATTCAGGAAAAATAATTATATAAATTATTTCCTGAATTAAAAGCTTATAGAAAATGATGTCGAGGCTTGTGTTGGACACAATCTTCTTAAAATAGATTTCGCCCTCGCTCCGGTGCTTCGAGTTCAAAATGGCGTCTACTTCCCAGGATGCAACGACTAACACTTGATTTTATTGCACTATAAAATCAAGGTTGGCGAACCAAAACTATGCTGAAACTCTTTATTTCTTTTTCTAAAATTAAATGCAGAATAAATGCAGAAAATAGGAAGACGAAAAGGAGAGAAGAGAGATGAAAATCTGAGGAAAAAATATATGTCATGAATTGCTGGAAGGCTGACTTTTTATAAGAGGAAAGGTGGCTAGATTAAACAGGTACTGTCACGACCCAAACCTGCTCCTATAGGTTTAGCATTGTAACCGGCCAGTAATCATTGGATTACCAAAGGCCTCTTAACATGATAAAATATAGTTATGGGTTGCGAAAGCAAATATATAAAATATACATTGTCCATTGAGCTGTGAAAACGTACATGGGACAGATAATTTTAAATCTTAAAACTAAAATATAGTATTTATATGCCACTTCATGTACATACAACAGAAAAACCTTTTTGTAAGTCAAAAGAAATTAAGTCTTATACATCCACAAAAACACAGCCTCTAAACATGACTTGACCAGGAACCTCTTCGGGAGGCACAAAGGCTGGCTGACCAAAAACTGAGTCGCCAGGCCCTCAACTCTGAGCTTGGTCACGTGCCTGATTACCTACATATATAAAATAAATAGTGAGCAGGAGCCCAGTGAATAATAACAGAGTAAAGGATTAAATGAATGATGTCCCATAATTAAGTCCATGCGTAGAACCAATTCATATTCGTGATCTCATTCAATGCATATATATAATTCAGGAATCATGCTTGATCATTCATAGTTCATGCGTTAGCGCTAACAGATCATATACAGAACATCATAGATCATACTTGTCAGTTCCATAGACGAACCTCCGGGCGGGTACGGATAACTTGCCAGTTCCATAAAGGAACCTCCAGACTGGGTACGGATAACTTGCTAGTTCCATTTTGGAACCTCCAGCCGGGTACAGATAATGTGCCAGTTCCATTAAGGAACCTCCGGTCCAGGTACAGATAACATAGTTAAATCATAGCATTAATGCATATATATATATATCAGAGATGAACAATCATTGATAGTGCATAAACATAGCATTCATAGGACAAATCTTATTCCATATTACAGAAAATAATTTAATTTGAACATAACTTTACTAAGTTATTACTCACAGATAACCGGTGGCTCCAAATAGACAAGTAGAGTAGGCAATTCACTTAATTTGAGGCGCTTAACCTACATAACATGACAGATACATACATTGAAACACACGCTCGGATTATACGTAACTTATTTCATTTGTCCTAAGTGTGTTTCTAGCCCTTATTCTTATTATAGTGTTTTAACCTTGGCCTAGGAATACCTAGAATGGAATGAGGATGCTAAAATGTATTTGAAAACATTTTCCAAAACTTTGAAAACAAGGTCCACACTGGAGCGTGGCTTTCCTCGCTCGAGCGGATATATAAAATGTGAGGGTCCGCTCGAGCATAACTTCCTTTGCTCGAGCGGTCTGCAAACTTTGAAAAAGTACTAGTTGCTTGATTTTCTCGCTCAACGGACGCTCGATCCTTGCTCGAGCGTGACTTTCGTCTCTCGAGCGATCTGCAAAAACTCATGAACTTCTGGAAGCATGCATTTCACGTTCGAGCAGACTTTTGGTTGCTCAAGCGGAAGTGCAAGATCACAAGGTCGTCGCTTGAGCGTAGAATCCGACGCTCAAGCGGAAGTACAAAATCTGGAATTTCCAGGTTGCACTCTCCAGCTCTAAGCTCGAATTCTACACCCCAAAACTCATCTTCTTGGGCCAAAATTCTGGATAACATCTAGGAACTTGTAAAATATCATGGTTTGAAGATCATTTCATGAAATCAAGGCCCAAAAGTATGTCAAACATGCAACAATTCAACTTGAAATGTAAAAACATAGTATGAACATGACATGCATGTGTTCACTTGAGTTCATGGCTTCTAAAACATGATCAAATGTGATCCATTGATGAGAAATGTTATGAATTCTTCAACTTATGCTAGAATTACAACATGCATGGAGAAAATCTTTGAAAACAACTTCAAAATGCTATAAATATGCATGCATGTATGGAATGATTTATCTTTCTTCAATTCTAACTCAATCCTTACATGAATTCATCTAATTCACTTGTTTTCATACATTATTCAACTACATTACAAGGCCAAAGACTAAAACTCTTACCTAGAGTCTAAGTTGCCAAGTGAGGAAGCTTCAATTTTCAAATTTTTTGCAAATCTCCAATAATTCCTAGCAATTCTCCCATATCCCAACTTTTGATCCCAATTTTCTTCTATGTCACTATCTCTCTCCCAAGTTTTTTTTGCTTGTGTGTGTGTGAGCTCAAATGTATTGAAATGAAGAAAAGAATAAGTGAAGGCATATAAGAAGCCTTATATAGGCTCACTTAATGATAATTAATTAAGGCTAATTAAGTGGGCATTAATTTAATCGTTCCAAATCAAATTTTGATTAAACCTACCATAATATTCTAAAAATTTCAAATAGCACATAAATCAAGTCAATTTATAAATCGGATGCCGATAAAGCCTTTAATTCGCAAACCGAATAAAAACATGAACAAATCTTTCTACGTTAAATAGATATAAACACAAAATAATGCAATGCACATGTAATTAACTCAGGATTTCTTCTTAATTACTTGTTAGGCATACTTAAGCATGAATTAGCGCTAATCATGGGCTGGGATTGTTACAGGTACCAATCTGTTTGAACAGATAAACAGTTGAATTCAACAGGTGTGAACCTGTTTTTGACCCTTCTAAACCTGTTCGGGTGGTATGAACCTGTTAGGGACCTGTTTGGATGAAGAAAAAATTCTGGACCAATTTATTTTGAATTTTGAAATCAAAATTAAAAAATAAATAAATAAACTACAAAACTTTTTGGCCCAAAAAGATAAGTATTGGGCCCAACAAGCCCAACCTCACACTACGCACCTGCGTCCAGGCCCAGGCCAGCTCAATTGGACGGACGGCAACGGCGACGCGCGTGCGGTTTTAGTTTTGGGTCCAATAGGTCTAGCCCACTTCATCCATAACCTCACTCTTCCACAAACTTGGGTACCCCTTGGGGCCCATCCCAAGTATCCTAAGCTAAGGTATATAAACCCATTCAAAACCTCAAGCCTTTCCAATGTGGGACAAGCACATTTCACAAATGTGTAGGAAACCCACTAAAAACTAGTTCCACGAACCCAAAAACGCGTGTTGAATTCTCATTCATTTGGAAATGGTTTTGAGTAACCAAATACATAAATCTATTCACTACATGACATTAAACATGAACCCAATTAGAAACGTTAAAAATAACACTTGGGTCCCACCTTAATTAATGCTCAAAGTTAGCAAAAAATAATGAATTTCTAAAGCTATTTTCCAACAATCCCCCACATGAATAGAATTCACGATAACAGACATGCAACAAGATGCAGACAAAGAAAGAGTACATTAAGAAGATACACCACATCGAGATAGGTAGCTTTTGGCTTTGAACCTCCTCTAGTGAAAGCCTATCAGACTTACTGGCTAACTAGTGGACGCGATGCCTTGAACTGTTCAGCTGTTTGTGTAAGCCAAAACAATAAACTACACATAGTGTACCCGCAGACACAGTTTGGTTCTCACGGTTGTGTTCATTTTGGCCCTGAACAACTCCTGGTAATTTCATGAGTGCTCTAGAGAATTTAGCCTTCTCAATTCTCACAGAACCGGCCTAGTTCACACTCATATAGGTGACTTCTTATTAGAGTATCCTGCTATACCCTACTTAGATGTCCAAGCTATAAGAATCATTAAAAGCAAAGCTTATCCTACTAACGCTGCAGGTATCACTCTTCTTATCATAGAAATGGGTAGGAGTAAACATCCTCAATGATACATGAAGTCATCCATAATTCGGTTGTTTCTTTGAACCTAGATCTTGGGATCTCCAGTCAACTAGGTTGGGTTGCCATTATGGCGACTTTTAAGTAATAGGCTTTAATCCTATTCCCTTCGATAAATAGTACACTTGCTTTCTGGCTAGCCCTTTAGTCAATGGATCCACAATATTCTCCTTTGACTTTACATATTCTATGGAAATTATTCCACGTGAGAGCAAATGCCTAACGGTATTATGTCTTCGACGAATGTATCGAGACTTACCGTTATACATATGATTTTGTGCCCATCCTATTGCTGCTTCACTATCACAGTGAATGCATATACCTGGCACAGGTTTAGGTCAGATTGGAATGTCTTTTAAGAAATTACGAAGCCATTTTGCTTCTTCTTCTATTTTATCTAATGCGATAAACTCAGATTCCATTGTCGACCTTGTTATGCATGTCTGCTTGAAGGATTTCCAAGAGACTATAGCACCTCCCAGGGTAAAGACATATCCACTAGTGGATTTTGAGTCTTTAGTATCCGATATCCAATTTGCATCAGTGTACCCCTCGAGTACTGCTGGATATTTGGCATAATGTAAGCCATAATTTTGGGTATGTCTTAGATACCTAAGTACCCTAATTATCGCTTTCCAATGATCGGACCCTAGATTACTTGTGTACCTACTCAATTTGCTTACAACATAGGCTAAATTTGGCCTAGTGCAATTCATTAAGTACATCAAGCTTCCGATTATTTCTAGAGTACTCTAATTGTGATATGCTTGCACCTATATTTTTTGATACATGAAGACTAATGTCAACAAGTGTTTTAGTAGGACAGTCGTAATGCTTTCCAAATTTCTCCAGAATCTTCTCAACATAATGAGACTGAGATAAAAGCATATCTTTCAGATGTTCTAGTAATCTTTATTCCTAGAATTACATCTGCTACTCCCAGATCTTTCATGTCAAATTTTTTGTTCAACATTTTCTTTATGGATTTAATCACCAATAATGAGCATGTCATCCACATAAAGATAAACTATGACATAGCCTTTGTCTATGCTTTTAACATAGACGCATTTGTCACATTCATTTATTTTAAAACCATCCAAAAGCATAGCTTGATCAAATTTTTTATGCTATTGTTTCGGAGCTTGTTTTAATCCATAAAGGGATTTGACAAGTTTACAAACCTTTTTCTCTTGGTCGAGAACATGAAACCCTTCTGGTTGTTCCATATAGATTTCCTCATCTAACTCACCATTTAAAAAAGTTATTTTAACATCCATTTGATGTATTTCCAGATTATACAAAGCTGCAATCGCAATCAACATGCGAATGGATGTTATTCTTGTCACTAGTGAATAGGTGTCAAAATAATCAAGGCCATCCTTCTACCTATATCCCTTAATAACAAGCCTAGCCTTTTATTTATTTATTGAACCATCTGTTTTCATTTTTTTCTTGAATATCCACTTCTATCCAAGAGGTTTATATCCTGGTGGAAGGTCCAGTTCCCAAGTATGATTTTGTAGTATTGATTCAATCTCACTATTCACAACCTTTTTCCACAATGGAGCTTCAGGACTTAACATTGCTTCCTTGAAGTTTTGAGGCTACGTCTAGGCTCATCTGATTCATTATCATTGTGGTCTTCACTGCTACCTATAGTAGTATCAAAAGTTCTTTTGTTTGAACTTATCTCTTCAGTTTCCTTGCAAGGAAAAATGTGTTCAAAAAGCGATGCATTCCTTGACTCAATAATAATGTTTACATGCATATCAAGATTTTCAGATCTATGAACTAAAAATCTATATGCACTACTATTATTTGCATGACCAATGAACACACAATCAACAATTTTTGGTCCTATCTTAGTCGTTTTGAGACTAGGGACTGCAACCTTGGCCAAACACCTCCACACTTTGAGGTAATTATAAGTAGGTTGTCGACCTTTCCATAATTCATAAGGTGTTTGATTGAGTTTCTTGTGGGGTACCCTGTTAAGGATAAAGTTAGCAGACAAAATTGTCTCTCCCCACAAGTTCTGAGGTAATCCTGAACTAATCTACATGGCATTTATCATCTCTTTAAGGGTTCGATTCTTTCTCTCAACAACTCAATTTGACTGAGGAGAATAGGGTGCAGTGGTTTGTGAATGATACCATGTTCATAACAAAATTCTTTAAATGGTGCATCATACTCACCACCTCTGTCACTCCTTACTATCTTAATAGTTTTGCTAAGTTGATTTTCAATCTCAAGTTTATATTGCCTTAAAGCTTCTACGGTTTCATCTTTACTTCTCAATAAGTAAACATAGCAATATGGAGTGCAATCATCAAATAAAAGTAATAAAGTACTTCTTACCTCCTTGTAGATAAGCCCGCGGGGGGCCTCGCTACAGCTCGGACTCGATTTTGTTGTCACGGTTCTTAATCTTGAACCAAATAGTTCAAATCCGGCAAATCGTTTTGAGAAAACAGATTTTTGAAAGAAGTGCCAAACATGGACTGCTTTGCCAGATACAGAGTCGCCACCTAAATATTTTATTTTGGGAAATTTAGGAAACCCTGACTCGTTGCCTAAGGCCACGTGTCCGTCATCACCAAAGTTGCCTCGGCTTGGGAACTTGGGTACGATTGAGGAAGGTCACTTCGTGAGCACCCCCACTCGCCCGATCAAAGATCGGCCTCTACTAACCATGATATCAAGTTTTGAAAACATTATGCGTTCTTATTCCAGTTATTAGCCTAGGTTACTATGTGATGTGCACAGCATACAAGTATAGACTGAGTCGTCTGAATTGGAACAAAACACTTCATGTTTGTTTGTGAAAATGGTTTGCTACTCGCAAGTAGGCTTAAAATGCGGATTTTGCCACCCTCGGGTGGGCTTAGAAAACATGATTTTGCCACTGTCTAGTGGGCTTAAAACAAACATTTGATGAATTATTCCAATCCAAATAACCCAACCTCCACCCACAGGCATCCAAGCAGGTATATCACATAAGCAGTTAGCCTCATGGTAAGCATGCTATCATGGCAGTCACTCACACGCATGCAAGGATGCTAAAGCATAAAACTCACCGAGTACTCCAAGCCAAAACAGAAACTGATTAGAAATCCATGCATGATCCTAATTATACAGAAATGCCTAATGCAACACATGCAAAATGCAACTACAAGCAGGCTCGGCTATTCTAAAGATGGCATTTGAAATGCTACAGCTAACATGTATTCAACTTGGAATTGAAATACAAATGCAGTTAGTATGATGCGCCGAGCCCGGTACGTGCAAGACAGATGAATGAATGCAGACATGCTATCATACTGTAATAAGCAGGTAAATAAAAGGGAAGAAAGACGTGGGGTGGGAAGACATACATCACACTCACGCACACTTATTACAACATTGCCCTCGCGCAGAGGGTCCGAATAAAATAATATACAGTCCCGAATAGTACAGTCCAAATAAATAATACAGTCCAAAATAAATACAAAATCCTAATTAATTTACAAATTAATCTAGGAAAGCGGTAAACTAGCATGCAAGCTAGGGACTGCCTCGACTCCGCTCCGGATGATGAATGATGCATGTTCGGGTTGCTTTGCACGGAAATCCATCGCGATGCCCCAATTAGCCTCTGTTTGCAATTGTTTTTTTGGAAAGCGTGCCAAGCTCCGGAAGGCTGCTGATTCTTGATTTGCTGCAACAGAGAGCAAGAAAGGGGCATGGCAATGTATTTTCACATATGTATCCATGTCTCGATCCTCGTGCCACCAATCACGCATATCGATGCATGATGGCCGAGGAGTCAAATTGCACAACTCAATATGGAATGAATGCACATGAAAACACAATAAGACCAAGACTCCATCATGGATAATCCGGAGTGTTGGTGACTGGGAATTGAGACACGTTCCGTCACTCGAAGTACGAAACATACCTCGTTTCCCGTGCTCGGGCTAACTCCTATCCCAAACACAATGCAGTATGCATGACATGCATGAATGCAACTAACATACAACCTAGCATGCACAATGCTATGAAATGGCATACATGATGCACGAGATAACATGGCATACACAATGCACTAACATACAACCTAGCATACACAATGCTATGGAATGAAATGACATACACAATGCATAATGGACTTACACTAACACAAGTGGACCTCAGCCACACCCATATGAGAGGCCATTAGATGAAAATGAGACAACTCGAGATGCGTGCACGCGTGCACGCAAACCGAGGACCGACCCTAAGGCACGAATGCCACTCTAACAAGACATGGCAAGGCATGGAACATGGCATACAAGCATATAAATTTCAGTAGCAAAATACGATGCAAAACAGCCCCGAATCATGGAAACATGGCACCCGATGCATGGAATGATCCCGAAATGCAAAATTAGGCATACGGAATGACCTATGACTATGCAATGCATGCATTATTCGAACATGAAGTGTGAAGACAGAAGCGAGGCAGCCCCAAAATAAGCACATTTACAGTTCTAAGCAAGGCCAAACAGTGAGCGCAAATGGGGCTAAACTAGCATGCAAAAATGGCCCCGAAAGCAAGATAATGAAGCAAGTGACAGCTTCTAACCCTAAACAGAGAAGGGCCCTTCTACAATGTCGAAGAGGGGCAAAAAATATGGTACTTTACAGTTTTCCACAAGCCACAAAAACAGACACGAGTATGGCAAAACTCTCATGCAAAAAGTGGGCCTAAAGGAGGACAAAGAAGCAAGTGATGCATGATGGCCTCAAACAGAGGAAGGACCTTCAACAAAGTTGAAGAGGGGCCTAAAACATGGCATTTTACAGTTTATGGTCAAACCCAAAACAGTGCACAAGCATGCTCAAAATACTATACAAGATGAGGCCAAAAAGAGAGCTATAACACTAAGTACAAAAAGAATGCCTCAAAAAGTAATAGACCCTTAATGAAACATGAAGAGGAGGTCAAAATAAGGCCATTCACAGTTCGGATCAAAGCCCAAAAACAGAAGCACAAGAGGCTAACAAAGCATGCAAAAATGAGGCCAAGAGAGGGGTAAAGAGACAAGTGACATATGAAGGCCCCAAACAGTGATGAGCCCTTCAACAATGTTGAAGAAGGGCTCAAAATAAGCTACATTACAGTTTACAACAGAGCCCAAAACAGTTTACATACAGGCCAAAAATGCTATGCAAGAAAGAGGGATACAAGAAGGGTAAAGAGGCAAGTGCAAGAAGGAAGCCTCAAACAGGTAAATACCCTTAATCAAACATGCAAAATGGCTCAAAATAATGCTACTTTCAGTTGGGGTCGGAGCCCAAATATGCAAGCAAGAATGGCTTAAATAGGATGCAAAAATAAGCTTAAAAAGAGGGGAAATGTTGCTCACCCTTGTAGACCAAACTTCAACACTTCTTGGCTTGAGAAATAGTGCCTCCAAAGCTCTGAGAAGGCCCTCCAAGCTGCTGGAATGGAGTGGTGGTGCGGTGTTGGGTGGTGGTGTAGAAATGAGTGAAGGACTTGAGAGGTTTGGAGCTTGGAAGTGTAGAGAGAGAGAGATACAATATAGGAGCTTCAAAGGTGGTTTTTCTAACCCCTAAACCAGAGCTGGAGGCTGGTTTATATAGGCAAAAGAGGGGGAGAAAGAGGGGGGAAAAAGGGGGGGAAATGGATTCAAGTTTCCCCCCAAAAAGTTGGCCCCCCGGATACAAAATCTGGGGGGGGGAAAAAGTGTATATTTGTAATGTACCAACTGTAAGGATTCTGGCCGGCCAAGTATTGGATTTGCAGGTGGCCGGCCGGCTCTCCCCATGGCCGGCCGGCCAGGGGTCAAAAAGGCCAAGTGTAATTACTAGCCAACCACCACAAATTGGTGGCCTCCCAGGTGTTCTCAACACAACCCTGTGGTCAAAAATTGGCAACAGTGAACCAGGAGAGAGAATAGGCCACTTTTAGGAGGGGTTCAAAAGGGTCAATCACAATTACTAGCCGACCATATGATATTTGTGGCCTCCCATGTGTGTACAACACAAATATGTGGTTTGGAGCTGGAAAAAGTGGACTTAGGGTGGTCAACATTGGCTTTCGAGTGAGAAAAACGGGCGTCGGAGGGCGATGAAGGAATATATAACTGGTTGCTGAAACAATTACTGGCCTCCCACCCTTCTATGACCTTCCTAGTGATGAAACAGAGGTCCCTGCAAAAAAATAAACACAAACCGATGCAAAATGAAGGTTCGGGGGCCGAAACGCGTAGTCCGAGGCCCCGAAAATTGACTGTTAGGCACCGGGAGTGGTGTTCGACCACGAAGTGGGTCTCTCAGACCACAATGTCCCTCAAAAGGGAGTAAATAAGATATGTGCCAAAAACCGGAGCAAACGGAGATGGTTAAGCGGTCCCGAACCGAGGCACACGGCCAACGACTCCAAAAACCGAGAACCGGGCTCCGAAATGGGCAAAATGGCCTACGACCACGAAACGTAGCCTACGGCCACTGAGAGATGGTCTACGAGACCTCTCCCTCCCTTCTGGAAGAAAAACAAGGAAAACCGAGCCTGGCTCGCAAACTGAGGCAAAGCATGAGATAGCCCGGAGGTCCGGAGGCAAGGCTCGCAGCCGAGACTCTGAAACCTCTGGATGAGCACAGTATGCAACATCACCAAGTGCTCAATCAGTGACGTCTGAGTCTTAAGGTCAGTCAAAAATGGGGTGTCTACAGTTGCCCCTCTTTGATAGAACTCGAAAGTCACAAGTGACGGGAGTGAATGTCAAAGCCCAGAGACGACTCATTTTTGACAAGGCCGAAGACTTAGACAATCATACAAGATAAACAGAGATATGCCCGCAGGCGCGCCCGCAGGCAAGGGGCAAAATGTAAAGCGATATGCACAGGGCCAGATGTAACTTAAAGATCATGCAAATGCAACAAGCTGTAATGAAGCAAGTATTCGCAAATAGATACAGCAGTTTTAAGCAAGAATGCAAAGCAACAACTACATTTCATGCAGTTAAAAATGCGGAGAATTATTCCATTCTCGTCGCGTCTCACACGGAGAAAATACGATACCTGCGTGATCCGTCTGGTCGCACCAGCTTCAAATGAACCGTACATAAAATATCGTGCCTGCAAAAGAAAGAAACTCAACAAGCACAACATTCTTAGCAACATATATTCAATGTGATATCGAAAGTTCGACAAACGTGGTGTCGGTGGGTGAGTGCATCGCAATGCGAGAAAGGAGCGTGCGTGACAACGCAAGCTTAAGCACAGAGGCATGGTAATATCACGAAAACGTGCATAACAATGCAAGTATGTTTATGAGAATGCAAGTTATGTGCACAACAATGTAGAATAAGCGCGAACTAGAATGCATGTTTGTCACGAAACAACGGGCAGAGAAATGCGCGTTTCGGTGAGAGCGACTCGACCGCGGCCTCCGGTTTACATCCCGGAGAGATCACAACATGTTTAAAAAGGATACATCTCACTTTCAATGAGTAATGATGAGATACGCATCAGGAGTTGAAACTGAAGTTCCGGCGGAGCGATTTCGCGACAGGAAGTGCACTTCTTTTGTACTTTTTCAGGTCCCGGGAACTCCAATCCTTCCCAAAATTTGCAGAGAGCTTGGGACCCACCTAGAGATCACCACCGGCCAGTTTTCTTTCCCAAGGGAGGCCATCGGCTAGGTTTTGAAAAGGAGATGGCCGGCCAGCCTGAAAAGGTGGCCGGTCGGCCACTTGCCCAAATCCGCGGGCATTTTGGTCTTTTCACCTTCTTTTCTTTAAATCCACTCACCCAAACACTTTGAGCTCATAACCTCAGCTCCGAAATCATCTCCTCTAGCTCCCCAAACCATTTTCTCCCTCAGATCTGTGCTCTATACGCATTTTCCAACGTCCCACGCAAGTTGTTTCCGTGAAATCTTTCAGTTTTAAGCACTTTGAACCGATTAAATTTTGATTTCGGGGCTTCTTTTCTCATTTTCGCCACTTGAGGTGAGTTTGCCTCAACATTTGGAAGATTTTCTCGGGAGTTGACTTTTGTTGACTTTTTCATTTCCCGAGAGTTGACTTTTGTTGACTTTTTCCAATTGTGGCTCATTTTTGCTCGTTTTTTGCTTCTTTTGCAGATTTTCTGAAATGGCCGGCCAGTTTCCCCACGGTGGGGGTCCTCCGGGTGCTGGGGATGATCCTGACATTATGGCCCTGCCTCCGGGGGTTCGACCCTTCATTCCCGAGAGGTACGCCCCGCCGGCACACGTTCTTCCACGAGCTGTTTTCCATCACTTCACAGACTTTGATGAGCAAGCGTCCGGGAATCTGCTTCTGCGGGAGCCAGAGTATCATCTTTCATATGAGGCACGAGAGGTATTTACTTCGTTTTTACCTTTTCTGCAACATATTCTGCATTTTTCATGCATTATATGCCTTTGCCATGTTTGTATTCTGAACACACGGTTCAATCACTCGAATTTCTGAACACTTAGTCCATAAATTGATTGTGAGCACACGGCACACACTGGTTGAGAATTGAACACACGGCCCAAACTCTGAGATGAACACACAGCCCACACTTTGATGTTGGACACACAGCTCGTTGTCGAGGTGAACACACGGCACAAACTGATTGAAACTTGAACACGTAGCCCAAACACTTGAGATGAACACACAGCTCATACTTTGATGTCGAACACACAGCTCGTTGTTGAGGTGAACACACGGCACACACTGATTGAGAGTTAAACACGCAGCCCAAACTGAAGGTGAACACGCAGCACACATTGATTGAGAGTTGAACACGCAGCCCGTTGTTGAGGTGAACACACAGCACACACTGATTGAAACTTGAACACGCAGCCCAACACACTGATTCTCTGAACACACAGCACAAATAATGATTTTCTGAACACACAGCCCAAATTGAAGGTGAACACGCAGCACACACTGATTGAGAGTTGAACACACAGCCCAAATACTGATTCTCTGAACACACAGCTCGAATTGAAGGTGAACACGCAGCACACACTGATTGAGAGTTGAACACACAGCCCAAACACTGATTTTCTGAACACACAGCCCAAATTGAAGGTGAACACGCAGCACACACTGATTGAGAGTTGAACACGCAGCCCAAACACTGATTTTCTGAACACACAGCCCGAATTGAAGGTGAACACGCAGCACACACTGATTGAGAGTTGAACACGCAGCCCAAACACTGATTTTCTGAACACACAGCCCAAATTGAAGGTGAACACGCAGCACACACTGATTGAGAGTTGAACACGCAGCCCAAACACTGATTTTCTGAACACACAGCCCGAATTGAAGGTGAACACACAGCACACACTGATTAAGAATTGAACACGCAGCCCAAATACTGATTCTCTGAACACACAGCCCAAATAATGATTTTCTGAACACACAGCCCAGATTTTGTTTCTGATTTTGACTTTACACACGGCTCATACATTTTGTTTGCCCGCAGCTTATTCGTTTCATTTGCACGCAGCTCATTCATTTCATTCTAAAATGCTGAAACACGCATTCATTCTGAATGCAGGTGAGCTCTCGCACTGTGCGGGGATACGGCTCTACCGCAGCGCGGGATTGGTATGCCGAGCTTCCAGAGGCTGTCCGGGATTTGGTCGACTTGGCAGGGTTCGGGCCCTTCTGCACTGGGCTATCTCGTTGTCTTGCCAGGAGGACGTTGATGGCCGCCTTGGTGGAGAGATGGTGGGACACCACCAACTCCTTCCATTTTTCTGCCATGGGGGACTTGACTATGACCCCGCTCGACTTTGCCGTACTAACTGGTCTTGATGTGGGAGGTTGGCCCATCCCTTCTGACGAAGACATGGGCCAGTGGGAGGCCGCTTGGATACATTTACTGGGGGCTCGCCCGCCTATTGATAGATCTTCGGGCAGAGTCCGATATACCTGGTTCTCTTCCCATTTTCGGAGGGTGGAGATGGAGCCCGGGACTCCTGAGGAGGCAGAGCAGTATGCCCGTGGTTTTCTGATGTTCCTTTTCGGGACTACTTTGTTCGCCGATAGAGGGAACATGGTTGGACTGTATCTGTTGAGCGCTCTGGTGGACCTATCACAGGTCAGACGGTATGACTGGGGTGGCGCCGGCTTAGCCACCCTTTACTGCTATATGAGTGCGACCTCCCGCGGTCGGGGAGACTTGCTTGGTGGCTACTGGAGAGCTTGGGAGGTACTTTCTGCCCTTCTAATTTACATTTCTGCTCCTCATTACTTGTATCTTGCACACACGGCGCACTCTACACTCTGTATTTTGCCCTCAGCACTCTGCATTTACATTCTGCACTGCTTTCCACAGCTATGGGTCTATGTGTACTTCCCAACATTAGCCCCGGAGTTGGTGGTAGAGGGGCCCCTCGTGACCCCGTACTCACTTGTATTTGAGGGCCAGCACCGGCCAAGACCTCGGGAGACTCTCCTTTATCTACGGCAGTACTTCGACACGGTGCAGTCGACGGAGGTATTTCAAAACTCTCAGTCCTTTCCGTTTTCATCTTTGATTTGTCTTGTACATTTCTGATTTCTGATTGGTTTATGCATCGGTTATCTGCAGATCACATGGCAGCCCTGGGCGCCCTTAGGTGAAGGTCTCCGATTCCAATTTGCCGGAGGATAGGGTGCTTCCCAGTACAGGATCCTATTCGAGGGGCCAGTTGGTAGGGCCTGGTTTCTGGGGGAGCGCTTTTTGCGTCAGGTGTGGGGCTATACTTCTCAGGACCCTCCTTCAGCACCCCCAGTTGATATGCGGATTGCTGACAGGCTTTCCTCCCGGGATGTTACTAGTGCTATGCTGGGTACTGACGCCTTACTGCATGTTGAGGAGGGAGATTATGCCACTTACCGTCACATATACTTGATGCCTCCGTTGACGGGAGTTCGCACTCTGACGATGAGGCTTGCTGGCATGCCTTCTTCGAGCCAGGCCCAGGCTCGGGCTGCAGACGCCCCCTCCACCAGCAGGGCTGGTACATCTAGAGGTGGAGGTGGATTTGTTCCCCCGGTTCCTCCGTCTTATCATCATCCTGGATGGCCGGACATGCCGACCGAGTTGATGGGGTGGCAGTATGGGACTACTTCTTCGATTCCGATCCCGATAGAGCCTCCGATGCCTGGCCACCGATATGTCAGAGACCCCGACTCACCACCGGTATGTTTTACAGCTTTGATTCATTACTCAGATACTTGGACGTTCATTCCTTCACTGATACCCTTGCCTTTGCATCTGCAGCCCCCTGTTGAGTACATGGATCAGGTGCTCGAGATGGTAGCCTCACTTGAGGGGATGGTCCTGCGGAGAGAGGCGCAGTTGTCTATTATGGGCTTCCAGGTACCCTTTAGTTTTCTGGCATTTACCATACTTCTGATGATATGCTGATTTTGATCATTCTACTGTACTGATAGGCTGCTTGTGTAGAGCACATCTGACACACACCCCACTTGCACACTGTGTTTACATGTACCTACTTCATGTAGTTTTCTTGTATCTGCATCTGATGTACATGTTTGAGCTGATGTATTCAAATTGAATTTTTTATTTTCAGATGCCTCCGGTATATGCTCAGCCACAGGCCGGGCCACCTGGGCCTTCTTGGAGAGGTGGACCATCTGGGCCTTTTCGAGGAGTCGGGCCATCCAGGCCTTCTCGAGGAGCTGGGCCATCCAGGCCTTTTCGAGGAGCTGGGGCATCCGGGCCTTTTCGAGAAGCTCGGGGAGGGGGGTCGTCTCGCAGACGCAGGGCACACATTGTAGAGGAGGAGCCCGGTGAGGATGAGGAGGAGGAGGCTGCAGATCGTCAGTCGGAGACATCTGCTGATAGAGAGGGTAGTTCCGATCCCGATTTGGGGAGTGGAGGCGAGGCTGAGGGGGATCCCGAGGATAGTGGCTCCGACTTGGATGATGGTGGTGGTGCGGAGGCTGCTTCACAGAAGAGGATGAAGAGGGCCTCTTATTCCCGCTCCCGAGAGCATTGATGCTGCAGTCCCTTGTTTTATTTACCTTTTTACTAGTAGTTTGTAGCACATTGTATATTACTAGGTAGTTTCGTTTTCTGTAAAACTTGTACCTCTGTTTGCAAAATGTGTTGTAACAAAGGAAGCATGATGGAATGAAACAGCTTTTGAAAAAAGTATTGTATTTTATGCTTTCAGCATCGCATCGCATCATTTTGCACAAAAATGAGATTTTGAATGGAAATGTGCATTGTGTATTTACCGAGTCAGGTAGTGAACCGACGCAACGAATTAAACAACTTAACTTACTAAGATACAACAAAACCTTAGCAAGTTTACAACTCGATAAGCAAAACAAAATAAGAGTAACGACTCAGGTACACAAAACTTGACAACTCGATAAACAAAACTCGATAAACAACACAGCTCGACTAACAAAGCAACAACTCGATAAGCAAAACAACAACTCGATAAGCAAGACTAAACAACAACTCAATAAACAAAGTGTATTTCGGACGATCTGGGCGACGGAACGCATCCGAAACTGAGGGAAATTGAGGCCTTCGACACTCCCGATGCGTGGAAATGCTTGGGACTTCCTTCCGGAGGGTAAAACAAGGCTAATGGCACACATTGGAGCATGGCCGGCCACCTTTGGGAGTCGGCCGGCTAGTTCTTTATAACTGAGGGGAGAAAGGTAGCCGGCCTGCTAGAAAAGGTGGCCGGCTGGCCACTTAGCTCTGCAACCACCAATTTTTTGACACGTGTCCCTGAATAGTGTCTTATCCTCTTTAAAAGCCTCAAACCCGTGGTTGATTCATTTCAACTTAGTCTTTCACCAAAATGGAGGCCTTCCTTACCGAAAATCTCACAGTTTGGATGTCTTCTTTAGATGGCTCGGAAAAATTGAATTTCCGGGGTTTCGGCTTGAATGCACTATTCACGCTGAGCCGCACTCCGCTGCACTTTCCCTTCCTCCATGCCGCGGCGAGGTTTTGGAACCCAGTGACGCATGTTTTCAACTTCGGCGGGCAAGAGGTATGTCCAACTTTCAAAGATTTTCAAATTCATATGGAATCTGAACGCTGTGAAGAAATTTTGCCTCAATTTCGCTTTGGCCATGCCCAAGCTTTAGGGGAAATGTGTGGACTCACCATGCACGATGCTCGGTCTCTGATCTGCAACGGAGAGCTGGATATTCTCGGCTTGATCCATCGTTTTTCTGACGCTGGTGACCGTGGCAATCATTATTGGCAAAGTTTTCGGCAACACGCCCTTTGCTTGTGTATGCTATCTCACTTCTTGCTTACTTCAGGCTTTGGCAGATCTAGCATTCGTCTGATTGAAGTTGCTCAAGGCTTGAAAGAAGGAAAAAGCTGTATCGTCATGACATTGGCCGAGACGCTGATGGGCTTGGACACTTTCTATCACCGGGAGACAACCAGATTTGTAGGGAGTCCACTACTGTTGCAGGTAATGTTTCCCACCCCATCTCGCATATATATTGCTCACATCACTCGGCCCTCAGGCTCGGTTTTTCTCACAAAACCCTTTTCTCGCTTTTCCCTCACCGTACATCTCTCTATTCTTTATTCTCTCATTTTTCATCCCTCCCCAGGTATGGTTGATGGATAAATTGCAGGTTGTGGACTCTTGCCCTGCCTATTCAGCTGGCGGCTACTTCTTTCGTCAACGCTTAGTCGACGCCCATGATGAGGGGTGGTGGTTCGACTGGATGTGCAACCTGTCTGCAGATCGCATTGCTTGGCGTTGTCCTTGGCTCAATCTCCCGGCGATGAGCTATAGCATGTCCCGGCTAGTCGGGATCCAATTGATTGGTCTGACCCACTGCGTGTTTTACTTCCCGTTCCGGTTCCAGCGCTAGTTTGGCCATGATCAGACTTGCCTACCAGAGGGGATAGAGTACCCAGCTGCATTCCCGGTCCGAGGTGCTCAGCTTGCCCGTTATGCCACGGCATGGAGGACTAGAGAGCTCCTATTCCCCGCTCCCACTTTCAGTTGTACCTTGTCTGACGAGTGCTGGGACTGGCTTAATGAGGAGGCACAGACTGGGCCCATCTTGGCATCAGAGGCTTCTACTAGCTCTGGGAGGGGGCGCAGGGACACCTGACTTATCCGTGCCCCGGATTTATTGCTTTTACTAGTACTTTCAAGTTTTCTTCATGGATGTAATAAAAAAGCAACTTCAATTTGTATGCAAGAGTAGGAGAACTCTGTTTTGAAATCAATGAAATTGAAGGTTGTGGGTACTGAAAGTTTTCCGCTTTAGTCCAAAAATGGTCTTAGTTGTAAAAAGATTAATTTGAACAAAAGTCAACTTTTAATAAAACTTTTCAAAACTATTTTCGATATGGATCAGAACTAGACACGCCTGAGATCTGTCACTGAGATGCACAACCTCGGATTCCAGCAACTGGAAAGTTGCCCCTAGTCTGCATGATATCGCGGCACTGCACAGCAATGGAAAGTTGCCCCTAGTCTGAGAAGCACTGCACCGGAGATCACGATAAATGCTGATGGACAACGATGACTGAGATGATCAAATGGACAAAGTTGATCGGGAAAATGTTTGTGGCTGAACTTCAAGATGAAGTTGCCTACGTATCCCAAAGATGGGAATCAAGCCTTACGTAGTTCAGGCTTAGGTCCGCTCGGGTATTTTCACTCTCCTTTTGCGCTCTAACTTTTGCCAAGGCCGCCCTTTGCGGGTTTTCAACCTTGCGAGCTCAGTTTTCATAATTTCAAATTTTTTGTGCTCTGAGTTTTGCCTAGGTCGCCCTTTCGGGTTTTCGGCCTAGCGAGCCTCTCAAGGGTAATATTTCTTCAACTTGTCCATGTTGATCGGCTGTGAAAACTCCAAGCCATCCAGATCCATCAGAACCACAGCTCCACCTGACCAGATAGACTTAATGATGTAGGGACCAGTCCAATTAGGTCTAAACTTGCCCCTAGGGTCATGGATGGGAGCCCGGTTGTCTTTGAGCACCAAATCTCCTTCCTTTAGATTCCTGGACTTAACTTTCTTGTTAAAAGCCCGGGCGATTCTGCGTTGATAGCCTTGAACGTGGTACAGTGCTTTCAGTCTTCTCTCATCAAAAAGCATGAGTTCCTCAAACCTGCTTTGCTGCCAATCTGCCTCGGCTATTTAACATTCAGCCAATACTCGCAATGACGGAACCTCAATCTCGATAGGTAGAACGGCCTCCATCCCATAAACCAATGAATACGGAGTCGCCCCAGTAGAAGTTCTGATTGAAGTCCGGTAGCCCCACAGAGCAAACGGCAGCTTATCTGGCCAGTCCCGGTAGGTTTCCACCATCTTCTGTAGTATGTGCTTGATATTCTTGTTGGCAGCCTCAACTGCTCCATTGGTTTGCGGCCGGTATGTGGATGACTTATGAAAAGCCACGTTGTATTTTTCCAACAAGTCTATCACTTCTTTCTTGAAGTGGGAACCGTTATCTGAAATTACCTCGTTTGGGACCTCGTAGCGACAGATGATGTTGTTTCTGATAAACTTTGCGACGTGTGAAACCTTCAACACCGCATAAGATTGGGCCTCGACCCACTTCGTGAAATAATCTATTGCAACCAGGATGAACTCATGCCCATTTGACCCCTTCGGAGTGACAGCCCCGATCACATCAATTCCCCAGATTGAAAATGGCCATGGTGAAGTCATGCTGTATAGCTTTGACGGCGGGATGTTCATGCGATTTGCATGAATTTGACACTTGTGGCATCGCCGGACAAAACCGATACAATCCTCCTCCATGGTAGACCAGTAATAACCCTGCCTGAGGATCTTCCGTGCTAGCATTACTCCATTCATGTGTGCACCACATTCTCCTCCGTGGATGGCTTCCATCAGACTCTTCGACTCTTCGACATCAACACACAGCGTATGCATTCCCAAATGACCTCTTCTATACAGCTTACCCCCACAGATGATGAACTGAATGGCCAATCTTCTTATTACCCTTTTATCCTTGGCATTTACCCCTGGCGGGTATGCTTCCTTCTCCAGGAAATTCCAAATGTCATGATACCAGGGGTTTTCGTCCTGAACTTCATCTATAGCAGCAATTGACTCGTAGGCTGGCGCAAACTTCTGGTCAATGATGACTGGACGCATCTGGACTCCGTATGGGATGTCTATTATGAAAGATAGAGTTGCTAAAGAATCTGCGAACCTGTTGTTCTCTCTTAGTAGATGAGCAAAGTTTAAATTCTCAAACCGAGGAATTAACAAATCCAAGGTCTGGTGATATATCATCATCTTTTCCTCTTTTACTTTTCAGTCTCCTTTTGCTTGAGACACAACAAGATTCGAGTCCCCGATGACGTCCAACCGTCTTGCCCCTAGTTCCAGGGCTGCTTCCAAACCAGCAATGCATGCCTTGTATTCTGCTTCATTGTTCGAGACTTTGAATCGGAGTTTGAAGGCTAGGGGGATACGGGAATCGTCGGGTGCTATCAGCAACACCCCTATCCCATACCCGTGCTGATTTGATGCTCCGTCAAAGTACATCGTCCACGTCTCATCGTCCATGTGCAAAATGGCTTCATCTGGGAATAAGTACTCGACTGCTTCACCTCCTTCCACTGGATGGTCGGCTAAGAATTCTGCCATTGCTCTTCCTTTGACCGACTTGCGTGTTACATATTTCAGATCAAATTCGGAGAGCAACAGCAACCAACGAGCTAGCCTACCCGTAAGTGTTGGTTTCTCGAAAAGATATTTGATGGGATCGAGTCGCGAAACCAACATTACGGAGTGAGCTAACAGGTAGTGCCGCAGCTTCCTGGTAGCCCATACCAAAGCCAAGCAAGCCTTTTCCAATGGTGTGTAGCGAGTCTCATATTCTAGCATTTTCTTGCTCAGATAGTAGATGGCTCTCTCCACTTTGTCTTCAGATTCTTGTGCAAGCATGCAGCCCATGGTGGTCTCAGTCACTGAAAGGTACAATATCAACGGTTTCCCCGGTTCTTGTGGTGATAAAACGGGCGGGTTCTGTAGATATTCTTTAATCTGTTCAAACGCAGCTTGACATCGGCCATCCTATTGGAACTTCTTGCCTTTCTTCAGGAGACCAAAAAGTGGTTCACAAGTCAAGATTAATTTTGAGATAAACCGTCTTATGAATTGCACTTTACCCAGAAAGCCTCGCACCTCCTTTTCAGTCCTTGGTGGTGGCATTTCTAAGATGGCCTTGATTTTGGAAGGGTCGACTTCGATGCCTCTTTGTGTAATCAGAAACCCTAGCATTTTTCCCCCTGTAACACCGAATGTACATTTCTGAGGATTCAGCCGCAACCGAAATTCTCTGATCCTTTGAAAAAACTTGTGCAAGGCGATGTAGTGGCCCTCTCTATCTTTGGACTTGACAATCATGTCGTCCACGTACACCTCAACCTCCTTGTGGATCATATCATGTAATATTGTGGTCGCGGCCCGTTGATAAGTAGCTCCAGCATTCTTCAATCCGAACGGCATGACTCTATAACAGTATGTCCCCCACGGGGTGGTGAATGCAGTCTTTTCCCGGTCTTCTAGTGCCATTACTATCTGATTGTAGCCGGAGAAGCCATCCATGAATGAAAGCAACGCGTGCTCTACTGTGAAATCCACCAACTCATCAATATGCGGTAAGGGAAAGTCGTCCTTCGGACTAGCTCTGTTCAAATCCCTGAAATCCACGCATACTCGGATCCTGCCATCCTTCTTCGGCACTGGAACAATATTGGCCAACCAAGTCGGGTATTCTGATACCAGCAGGAAGCCTGCGTCGATTTGTTTGGTGACCTTTTCCTTAATCTTGAGAGCCCAATCCGGGCGGATCCTCCTGAGTTTCTGTTTGACTGGTCGGGCCTCGGGGTCAAGAGGGATCCGATGCTGTACAATCTCAGGATCGGTTCCAGGCATGTCTTCGTAGGACCACGCGAAAACATCTTTGAAATCTTTTAATAAAGCGACTAAGCGCTCGCGTTCCTCCGAAGACAACGTGGACCCGATCTGGACCAACCGCGGGTCCTCCTCAGTACCAACATTCACGATACTAATTTCATCCATCAGGGGTTTGACAAATCTCTCCTGCTCTTGCTCAATTAAATGTTGCAAAACCGGAGGAATTTCTTCCTCGTCGTTTTCATCAAAATTTTGAAAGTCTGAGTTTATGCAATAAATCAAGGGCACAGAAAAGTACTCAGAAACCACAGCTACTTGATTCTCATTAAGTTCATCCAAATCGTCCGAATTCTCGGTTACAACAGACTCAAATGAGAAAGAAAAAGACGACCTGGACAAGACTGTGGTATCCGGGTTATCATCCCCAGGATTACCAGACTCAGACTCAGACTCAGTCGAGCTGGAACCTGATTCCGACTCACAAGACTCGGTGGAATCAGATTCCGGCTCACTACCTGACCCGGTACTGCTGGACAAAAATCCCTCCTCGTATTGCCAAGTGAGAGAGGGTGCGATAGATGCATCCAAGATAGCTGCTGGTAGGCTCGCGGCCGTTTCATCCCCAATCATGGAAACCGAGAAGTTATCCCCCAAGCACTTTTGGTCGATCGGAGGATCTGAAAGTAGACATGCCAGTGCTACCCCCATTTCAATTTCAGTGCCCTCGGAGTCCGCTGCCTTACACTGTTCAATCTCAACTGATGGGTCTGTCTACTCTTCGGCAACATCCTTCCCGGGTAATTGCAGGTCAAAGAAGATCTCGAAACCTGGCACGCGCTTCTTCTCCGCGTTCAGCCATGGCTCTGGGAAGCTGCAAAACGGAAAGTCCTCCCCCTCCCGGACGAAGCGTCCGTTCAGGGTACCATGAATGGGCCTGTGCATTAGGTCAAAAGGCTTCCCCGCCTTCTTCGCTTTGGCTCTTCCTGCCATTTCTTTTCCCTTCCTTACCCAGTCCTCTTTGGTGGGCAGATAACCCAATCCAAAGGTATGAGGGTTGTGTGGCACTTCGGCCAATGCTGCGACGCCTTTCCGGCTGCTTCTTTCTAATCCCATCCCAGGGATGTGTTGTAGCTTGTTCATGAGGTAGATAGATTGAGCACTGACGTACACTCCTTCATTTACAGCCATGATATTCTGCACCACCCGAGCCTCAGCCAGAGTGAACCTTGATAAGAACACATCCTCCGTGCCATGCTCGATTTCCAAGACTGGTGTGGACACTTCTGGCGGCGGATGGATAGATGAATTCCCGAAGAAAATAGCCACCCCCTTCCCGTGAGGGTACTTCAACATCTAATGTAAAGTGGAAGAGACTGCCTTCACTTGGTGCAACCACGGCCGCCCCAAGAGTAGATTGAAGGTTGCGGGAACGTCCAAGACATGGAATTCAATGTTGTGTTGTCCCGGACCAACCTGGGTCTGAATTTTGACAGTCCCCATCGACTCTCTGCTAGTATTATCATAGGCTCTGATCACTTGAGTAGTCGGTACGAAGTCCACGGGCTTCAACCCAATTGCATATGCTGTTCTGGCTGGGTAGACGTTGATAGCGGACCCGGTATCAACAAGTAGCACCGGTATCCACTTGTCCCTACATTCCACAGAAATGTACAGGGGTTTGTTGTGATTTGCGCCCTCAGGCGGTAGTTCTTTGTCTGAAAAGGATAATGCCGGGGAACCTCCTCCCGGAAAGACCAGTCCAACCAGCTGCTCTGGTGTGGTATCTATAGAGAGTTTGGCATTGTCCATAGCAGATAGGACAGCCTGTCTGTGCACTCGTGAAGCCATGAGCAGTCCCCAGATGGAGATGTCTGCTTGTATCTTCTTTAATTGCTTCAGCACGACTTCTTCTTCAAGTTGTTTCTCTTTCTGCTTCTCAGCTTCCTTGTCCTTCCCAGATGCCTCTGGCTGGTCTAGGTGCGGGGGCTTGAAATACCGCCCACTTCTTGTCATGTGATCAACCTCATCGAGATACTAGATGTCATCTGGTTGATTGCTTCCCCAATCCTCGTCTGTGTGGGCAAGACATAAATCGTCGTTTTCCCACCATATCCCATGAGTAGCCAACAAGCATCTGTCTGGCTCTGGCGTGACTGTACCCGCAGTACTTTCAGCCCACATGCTCGCAGCATCTTCTGTCTTCGTGCCCACAGCACTCTCAATCCCTTCATGGGCTTTGGCTTTCCGGATCCTCTCAGAATCCCAAAACTTTTCTTGTTCTGCCTGTGTTAGCGCAGTTTGTTGTTCATCTTTCCCTGTATTCGCACTGTCCCAGTTCCGAGCGAAATTCTTCGTACCGGCGCTCTCCGGCAATATACTCTGACTCTCGGCCTTTCCGGCCACAGCTAATACCTTTGCCCCTGCCGGGCTCTGCTCTGGTTGAAACTCCACAATATCCGGTTGATCATCCAGCCATCCAGTGGCCTCTGCCGATTCCTCATAATCAAACCAGTTGACTGCCGCGCCCCCTGATTCTTGGTCATCGAAAAATCGTAGGTTGGCAAAGTCCTCCTCCACAGCTGTTAAACCACTTGCCCTTGCTCAAATCCATCCCCCCGGATCACACACAGTTCTACCTTTTCTGACAATTTTACACCTGAACCAATCTGGCATGCTGACAGAATGTACTCACTCGGATCATAGGCTTCCCCAGCGAAATTCCTAGACTGTTCAATCCCAGACTCATTAATTCCACTTTGTTCTGAAATCTGCCCTGCCCCATCTTCGATGGTCTCCACCGTTGGCTCTGGTTGGGTTGTGGAGATGTCCAACATGCACAAAGAGTCAGTGCAGTCGGGAAGGAGCACCTCCGGCTTAGGTAGGTGGGATGGGGTGATATAGATACTAGTATCGTAAGACACGACCCCAGTTTGGATGAAGTTGATTCTGTTGGGAGGGGGAGCTTGGTTATGTAGTGGGAGACGATTTGTTATGACGTTGGGTTTGTCGGGAGGCACGATCACCTGTTTGTCAATAAGATCCTGGATCTCGTGACGCAATCTAAAGCAACGGTCGGTGTCGTGACCGTGCTGTTGGTGATACGCGCAGTATCTAGTTGGGTCATGAGAGGGAGGGAGTGGATTTGGTAGTGGCCTCGGCTCCAGGGGCGTCAAATGCTTCTTCCTGATTAATACCCCTAGAGCTTTGGATAGGGGCATATATAGGGGTGTAAAGGTTCTTTGGCCTCTGGGCTGATATTTAGTGGTTTGGATATTACTTCCGGATGCACCGGAGAAGGGTGTGGCTGCCACGGGTTTTGGAAGGGGAGGGGGAATGGTGGTGACCATGCTCACCTCCGAAGTTCTTGCAGTTGCAACGCCACTCGGGCCTGCATTGTTGTTTCGGTTGAAAGTCCTCCTAGGCTGTTCCCGATCTTGGTCAATCAGACCCTGTTTCATGGCATCTTCAATTTGTACCCCCATCTCATGTAGATTTGAAAAAGTGGGAAAGGGGAGCACGATCATCTTCTGCATCAGTTTTGGCTGGAGAGTGCGCACAATCATCCTGATCTGGTCCTTATCGGTGGGCCTTAAAGTCATCATCGAGGCCTTCGCCCTCCACCGGGTCACGAAATCTGAGAAGCTCTCTTTGGGCTCCCGCCTTGTTGTTTCGAGATCACGGGTTGTAATCTCAATCTGGGTGTTGTAAGAGTATTGTGCAACAAAGGCTTTAGCCATCTCATCCCAACTCCGTTTGACATCATCCTCCAACTTCGCATACCAGATAGCGGCCACACCCGACAGGGTTCGGCCGAATAGCGAAAGCTTCTGGGGTCTAGTGAGGCCCATCGGTCGTAATATATCTGAGAATAGTCGGAGGTGGACCATGGGGTCCCCGGATCCATCGAAGCGATCGATCTGGGGCATTTTGAATCTGTCTGGCAATGTCACGGCCACATCGGTATATCCGTCCTCGATATCCGAAATAGCCTTCACCTCTTGGGATTTTTTGAAAAGCTTCTCGAGCTTGCTCAGTTTCAGCGCTGTATGGTCTATTTCGAACTCAAAGGGAGAGTCCGGGTGGTTGGCGGGTGTATGGGTTTTGGACAGTTGAGGCGGAAGTGGGGGCGAAGCTAGCCCCGTTGGAAGGCCTGTGTCCTCCTGGATGTTTTGGACATTCGGCAAGGTGTTCTGGGTATTTGGTAGGACATTTTGGGCAGTTGGTGCCTGTTCGGGTAGCGGGACCCCTGGTGGAGAAGGAACTGAATGTGAAGCCGACGCTGTATTCTGCTGTTGCAGTCTAGTGATGAGCTCAGCCTGTTGGGCCATGACTGTGGCCTGTTGTTTGGAGAACTCCGCTTGGCGGACAGCGTCCTCCTGCATTTGCCTCATGCTCTCGTACATTTGGCGCATCATTTCCTCTATTCCGGCCATATTCTGTTGGTCCTGCTGACTGACCGGTATGTGTATTTCTATAGCGAAAACTGAAACCTCAACCTGACTGCTCACTGCTATGGTAGACCACTGCCCTGATGACCTCTGCTCAGACACACTGCGCTTTCTCGACCTCCTCTTAACAACTGGGGGTAAAGAATAGAACACTGGATGTCTGTCAACCAGATCCTCAGATCGATTGAGCCGACGACCTCTTGTCCAAAGTGCTTGGGGAATATCTACTAGGTCGGAAGCAATTGTGCTAAAACTGTCCCTAGCAAAAAGATAAATAAAGCAATAAGGAAATAAACAATCAGATAAACGGACAGCATAACAGCTTTAAAATAAATACACAACACACGGCTGGGTATGATAACACACGGTCAATAAACTGAATACACACTGTCCTCCAACACTGATCATTATCCCTGAATCACTGTCCCCGAAAACTGAATCTGATACCCGCAGATAACTGATTCTCAAACACTGACTGATGCCCGCAGGCCTGATGTCCAAACTCATAAACCGATACATGCATTCTTGTAGAGACGCACTCTAAAATCACATAGCAGATAAGTGAGAGCCAAAACACCCCTATGTTGGGGTAGGGTTTCCCTGTCCTATTTTGTCAGGAGCTAGGGTTTCACTACGCACGCAGCGGTTTCAAACAACCTAAAATCGGGTAAGCAACCTGTCCTAGTTTGGAATGGTCACTATGGATCCGAATATGCACTAGGTCGAATAGTCAAAAAAGGTGCCCCGGTAAAATCGGGGTTTGTGTTCCCATACTGGCAGAGCCCACAACCGGTCAGCCTTATGGTCATGCCTTGACAAGACAAGCCTCCAGCAAACCGTTCAGGAATAGCAGATGGCAAACACGGTGTCCTAGGCGCACCAATGCAAATGCAATGCAAAGAAACACATAAGTGTAGTCAAAACAAGATATCATGAGTTCGAGTCAAGTTCTCTAATTCCCTAGCAGAGTCGCCAGAAACTGTAGACAAGCCCGCGGAGGGCCTCGCTACAGCTCGGACTCGATTTTGTTGTCATGGTTCTTAATCTTGAACCAAAGAGTCCAAATCCGGCAAATTGTTTTGAGAAAACAGATTTTTGAAAGAAGTGCCAAACATGGACTGCTTTGCCAGATACAGAGTCGCCACCTAAATATTTTATTTTAGGAAATTTAAGAAACCCTGACTCGTTGCCTAAGGCCACGTGTCCGTCATCACCAAAGTTGCCTCGGCTCGGGAACTTAGGTACGATTGGGGAAGGTCACTTCGTGAGCACCCCGCTCGCCCGATCAAAGATCGACCTCTACTAACCATGATATCAAGTTTTGAAAACATTATGCGTTCTTATTCCGGTTATTAGCCTAGGTTACTATGTGATGCGCACATCATACAAGTATAGACTGAGTCGTCTGAATTGGAACAAAACACTTCATGTTTGTTTGTGAAAATGGTTTGCTACTCGCAAGTAGGCTTAAAATGCGGATTTTGCCACCCTCGGGTGGGCTTAGAAAACATGATTTTGCCACTGTCTAGTGAGCTTAAAACAAACATTTGATGAATTGTTCCAATCCAAAGAACCCAACCTCCACCCACAGGCATCCAAGCAGGTATATCACATAAGCAGTTAGCCTCATGGTAAGCATGCTATCATGGCAGTCACTCACACGCATGCAAGGATGCTAAAGCATAAAACTCACCGAGTACTCCAAGCCAAAACAGAAACTGATTAGAAATCCATGCATGATCCTAATTATACAGAAATGCCTAATGCAACACATGCAAAATGCAACTACAAGCAGGCTCGGCTATTCTAAGATGGCATATGAAATGTTACAGCTAACATGTATTCAACTTAGAATTGAAATACAAATGCAGTTAGTATGATGCGCCGAGCCCGGTATGTGCAAGAAAGATGAATGAATGCAGACATGCTATCATACTGTATGCTAATTGAAATATACCCTAATCTAACCATCATAAGCAGGTAAATAAAAGGGAAGAAAGACGTGGGGTGGGAAGACATACATCACACTCACGCACACTTATTACAACATTGCCCTCGCGCAGAGGGTCCGAATAAAATAATATACAGTCCCGAATAGTACAATCCAAATAAATAATACAGTCCAAAATAAATACAAAATCCTAATTAATTTACAAATTAATTTAGGAAAGCGATAAACTAGCATGCAAGCTAGGGACTGCCTCAACTCCGCTTCGGATGATGAATGATGCATGTTCGGGTTGCCTTGCGCGGAAATCCATCGCGATGCCCCAATTAGCCTCTGTTTGCAATTGTTTTTTTGGAAAGCGTGCCAAGCTCCGGAAGGTTGCTGATTCTTGATTTGCTGCAACAGAGAGCAAGAAAGGGGCATGGCAATGTATTTTCACATATGTATGCATGTCTCGATCCTCATGCCACCAATCACGCATATTGATGCATGATGGCCGAGGAGTCAAATTGCATAACTCAATATGGAATGAATGCATATGAAAACACAACAAGACCAAGACTCCATCATGGATAATCCGGAGTGTTGGTGACTGGGAATTGAGACACGTTCCGTCACTCGAAGTACGAAACGTACCTCGTTTCCCGTGCTCGGGCTAACTCCTATCCCAAACACAATGCAGTATGCATGACATGCATGAATGCAACTAACATACAACCTAGTATGCACAATGCTATGAAATGGCATACACGATGCACGAGATAACATGGCATACACAATGCACTAACATACAACCTAGCATACACAATGCTATGGAATGAAATGGCATACACAATGCATAATGGACTTACACTAACACAAGTGGACCTCAGCCACACCCATATGAGAGGCCATTAGATGAAAATGAGACAACTCGAGATGCTTGCACGCGTGCACACAAACCGAGGACCGACCCTAAGGCACGAATGCTACTCTAACAAGACATGGCAAGGCATGGAACATAGAATACAAGAATACAAATTTTAGTAGCAAAATACGATGCAAAACAGCCCCGAATCATGGAAACATGGCACCCGATGCATGGAATGATACCGAAATGCAAAATTAGGCATACGGAATGACCTATGACTATGCAATGCATGCATTATTCGAACATGAAGTGTGAAGATAGAAGCGAGGAAGCCCCAAAATAAGCACATTTACAGTTCTAAGCAAGGCCAAACAGTGAGCGCAAATGGGGCTAAACTAGCATGCAAAAATGGCCCCGAAAGCAAGATAATGAAGCAAGTGACAGCTGCTGACCCTAAACAAAGAAGGGCCCTTCTACAATGTCGAATAGGGGCCAAAAATATGGTACTTTACAGTTTTCCACAAGCCACAAAAACAGACACGAGTATGGAAAAATTCTCATGCAAAAAGTGGGCCTAAAGGAGGACAAAGAAGCAAGTGATGCATGATGGCCTCAAACAGATGAAGGACCTTCAACAAAGTTGAAGAGGGGACTAAAACATGGCATTTTACAGTTTATGGTCAAACCCAAAACAGTGCACAAGCATGCTCAAAATACTATACAAGATGAGGCCAAAAAGAGAGCTATAACACTAAGTACAAAAAGGATGCCTCAAACAGTAAAAAACCCTTAATAAAACATGAAGAGGGGATCAAAATAAGGCCATTCACAGTTCGTACCAAAGCCCAAAAACAGAAGCACAGGAGGCTAACAAAGCATGCAAAAATGAGGCCAAGAGAGAGGTAAAGAGACAAGTGACATATGGAGGCCCCAAACAGTGATAAGCCCTTCAACAATGTTGAATAAGGGCTCAAAATAAGCTATATTACAGTTTACAACAAAGCCCAAAACAGTTTACATACAGGCCAAAAATGGTATGCAAGAAAGAGGGATACAAGAAGGGTAAAGAGGCAAGTGCAAGAAGGAAGTCTCAAACAGGTAAATACCCTTAATCAAACATGCAAAATGGCTCAAAATAATGCTACTTTCAGTTGGGGTCGGAGCCCAAATATGCAAGAAAGAATGGCTTAAATAGGATGCAAAAATAAGCTTAAAAAGAGGGGAAATGTTGCTCACCCTTGTAGACCAAACTTCACACTTCTTGGCTTGAGAAATAGTGCCTCCAAAGCTCTGAGAAGGCCCTCCAAGCTGTTGGAATGGAGTGGTGGTGTGGTGATAGGTGGTGGTGTAGAAATGAGTGAAGGACTTGAGAGGTTTGGAGCTTGGAAGTGTAAGAGAGAGAGAGAGATACAATATAGGAGCTTCAAAGGTGGTTTTTCTAACCCCTAAACCAGAGCTAGAGGCTGGTTTATATAGGCAAAAGAGGGGGAGAAAGAGGGGGAAAAAGGGGGGGAAATGGATTCAAGTTTCCCCCCAAAAAGTTGGCCCCCCAGATACAAAATCTGGGAGGGAAAAAAGTGTATATTTGTAATGTACCAACTGTAAGGATTCTGGCCGGCCAGGTATTGGATTTGCAGGTGGCCGGCCGGCTCTCCCCCATGGCCGGCCGGCCAGGGGTCAAAAAGGCCAAGTGTAATTACTAGCCGACCACCACAAATTGGTGGCCTCCCAGGTGTTCTCAACACAACCCTGTGGTCAAAAATTGGCAACAGTGAACCAGGAGAGAGAATAGACCACTTTTAGGAGGGGTTCAAAAGGGTCAATCACAATTACTAGCCGACCATATGATATTTGTGGCTTCCCAGGTGTGTACAACACAAATATGTGGTTTGGAGCTGGAAAAAGTGGACTTAGGGTGGTCAACATTGGCTTTCGAGTGAGAAAAACGGGCATCGAGGGCGATGAAGGAATATATAACTGGTTGTTGAAACAATTACTGGCCTACCCACCCTTCTATGACCTTCCTGGTGATGAAACAGAGGTCCCTGCAAAAAAATGAACACAAACCGATGCAAAATGAAGTTCGGGGGCCGAAACGCGCAGTCCCGAGGCCCCGAAAATTGACTGTTAGCACCGGGAGTGGTGTTCGACCACGAAGTGGGTCTCTCAGACCACAGTGTCCCCAAAAGGGAGTAAATAAGATATGTGCCAAAAACCGGAGCAAACGGAGATGGTTAAGCAGGTCCCGACCGAGGCACACGGCCAACGACTCCGAAAACCGGGAACCGGGCTCCGAAATGGGCCAAAATGGCCTAACGACCACGAAACGTAGCCTACGGCCACTGAGAGATGGTCTATAGACCTCTCCCTCCCCTTCTGGAAGAAAAAACAAGGAAAACCGAGCCTGGCTCGCAAACCGAGGCAAAGCATGAGATAGCCCGGAGGTCCCGGAGGCAAGGCTCGCAGCCGAGACTCTGAAACCTCTGGACGAGCACGGGTATGCAACATCACCAAGCGCTCAATCGGTGACGTCTGAGTCTTAAGGTCGGTAAAAAATGGGGTGTCTACACTCCTCCTAGTTTGAACAAATTTTAAATCATAGATATCTTGTGTGAATTAAACTTAGAGGTTCAGTTCTTTTTTCAACTTTATTAAATGATGCCTTAGTGAGTTTTTCCTTACACAAATCTCACATTTATGATTTAGATTAAATTCTAAGTTTGGTAAACATTCTAAAGCAACAAGTCTACACAAAGAATTAAAATTAACATGTCCTAATCTACCATGCCATAAAAAAAAGAAGACTCCGGTAATATAAACAAAAGACGTGTTCTTAATTATTAAAAGCCAAATTAGATACAACAGTATTTACATTGAGCTTAAAAAGCCCATCACTCATGTAATCTCGCCCCACATACATTCCACTCTTGGAGAGTATAACTTTATCAGATTCAAAGACTAATTTAAACCCATTCTTGATCAACAATGACCCAGAAATCAATTCTTGCGAATTTCCTGCCACATGGAGTACATTGTTAAGAGTGAGTTATTTCCCCGAGGTCATTTCAATACAATCTTTCCTTGTTTCTTCTATAGTTGAAATGGAGGAGTTTTCATAAAAAACTGTTCCCCACTTTCCACCACTTTGTAGGTTGTGAACATCTTATTTGCACAGATATAGCGGGTTACTCCAGTATCCATCTCCACCCCTTGGGATTGCCCACCAAGTTTGCTTCAGAGACTACTGCAGCAAGATTGATGTCTGCCACTCTATCGAAAAGACAAAAATCCTCGGCTATGTTGGCTTGTGCTGGCTTTTTGCTCAAACTTCCTCTGT
>CM069912.1:5470836-5724520 GCA_036172215.1 Camellia granthamiana
CACATAGCAGATAAGTGAGAGCCAAAACACCCTTATGTTGGGGTAGGGTTTCCCTGTCCTATTTTGTCAGGAGTTAGGGTTTTACTACGCACGCAGCGGTTTCAAATAACCTATCGGGTAAGCAACCTGTCCTAGCTTGGAATGGTCACTATGGATCCGAATATGCACTAGGTCGAATGGTCAAAAAGGGTGCCCCAGTAAAACCGGGGTTTGTGTTCCCATACTGGCAGAGCCCACAACCGGTCAGCCTTATGGTCATGCCTTGACAAGACAAGCCTCCGGCAAACCGTCCAGGAATAGCAGATGGCAAACACGGTGTCCTAGGCGCACCAATGCAAATGCAATGCAAAGAAACACATAAGTGTAGTCAAAACAAGATATCATGAGTTCGAGTCAAGTTCTCTAAATCCCCAGCGGAGTCGCCAGAAACTGTAACAAGCCCGCGAGGGGACCTCGCTACAGCTCGGACTCGATTTGTTGTCACGGTTCTTAATCTGAACCAAAGAGTCCAAATCCGGCAAATCGTTTTGAGAAAACAGATTTTTGAAAGAAGTGCCAAACATGGACTGCTTTGCCAGATACAGAGTCGCCACCTAAATATTTTATTTTGGAAAATTTAGGAAACCCTTGACTCGTTGCCTAAGGCTACGTGTCCGTCATCACCAAAGTTGCCTCGGCTCGGGAACTTGGGTACGATTGGGGAAGGTCACTTCGTGAGCACCCCCGCTTGCCCGATCAAAGATCGGCCTCTACTAACCATGATATCTAGTTTTGAAAACATTATGCGTTCTTATTCCGGTTATTAGCCTAGATTTACTATGTGATGCGCACAGCATACAAGTATAGACTGGGTCGCCTGAATTGGAACAAAACATTTCATGTTTGTTTTTGAAAGATGGTTTGCTACTCGCAAGTAGGCTTAAAATGCAGATTTTGCCACCCTCAGGTGGGCTTAGAAAACATGGTTTTGCCACTATCTAGTGGGCTTAAAACTCACAGTCAATGATTTTGTTCCAATCCAAATAACTCAACCTCCACCCACAGGCATTCAGGCAGTTATATCACATAAGCACATAGCCTCATGGTAAGCATGCTATCATGGCAGTCACTCACACACATGCAAGGATGCTAAAGCATAACCACTTACCGAGTACTCCAAGCCAAAACAGAAGCTAATTAGAAATCCATGCATGATCCTAATTATACAGAAATGCCTAATGCAACACATGCAATAATGTAACTATAGCAGGCTCGGCTATTCTAAACATGGCGTATGAGATGCAACAGTTAACAAGTATTCAATTTGGAATTGAAATACAGATGCAGTTAGTATGGTGCGCCGAGCCCGGTGCATGCAAGACAGATGAATGAATGCAAACATGCTATCATACTGTATGCTAATTGAAACATGCCTTAATCTAACCATCATAAGCTGGTAAATAAAAGGAAGAAAGACGTGGGGTTGAAAGACATACATCACACTCACGCACACTTATTACAACATTGCCCTCGCGCAGAGGGTCCGAATAAATAATATACAGTCCCGAATAGTACAGTCCAAATAAATAATACAGTCCAAAATATGTACAAATTCCTAATTAATTAATAAAATTAACTAGGAAAACTATAAACTGGCATGCAAGTCTGGGACTGCCTTGACTCTTCTTCAGATGATGAATGATGCATATCCGGGTTGTCTTTGCGCGGAAATCCACTGTGATGCCCCAATTAGCCTCTATTTTGTAATAATTTTTGGAAAGCGCGCCAAGCCCCGGAAGACTGCTGATTCTTGATTTGCTGCAACAGAGAGCAGGAAAGGGGCATGGCAATGTATTTTCACAAATGTATGCGTGCCTCGATCCTCATGCCACCAATCACGCATCTCGATGCATGATGGCCGAGGAGTCGAATTGCACAACTCAATATGGAATGAATGCACATGAAAATACAACTAAACCTAAACTCCATCATGGGTGATCCGGAGTGTCGGCGACTGGGGAATTAAGACACGTCCCGTCACTCGGAGTACGAAACGTACCTCGTTTCCCATGCCCGGGCTAACTCCTATCCCAAACACAATGCAATATGCATGACATGCATGAAATGCAACTAAGATACAACCTAACATGCACAATGCTATGGAATGACATACACGATGCACGAGGTAACATAGCATACACAATGCGCTAATATACAACCTAGCATACGCAATGCTATGAAATGAAATGGCATACACAATGCATAATGGGCTTACACCAACACAAGTGGACCTCAGCCACACTCACATAGGAGGCCATTAGATGAAAATGAGACACTCGAGACGCGTGCACGCAAACCGAGGACCAATCCTCAGGCACGAATGCCACTCTTAACAAGACATGGCAAGGCATGGAACATGGCATACAAGCATACAAATTTCAGTAGCAAAATACGATGCAAAACAGCCCCGAAACATGAAAACATGGCACCCGATGCATGGAATGATCCCGAAATGCAAAACTAGGTACACGGAATGGCTTACAGCTATACAAAGCATGCATTATTTGAACATAAGGCCTAAAGACAGAATCAAGGCAGTCACAAAATAAGCATATTTACAGTTTTAAGCAAGGCCAAACAGTGAGCACAAATAGGCCTAAGTTAGCATGCAAAAATGGGCCAAAAGGGGGGTAATGAAGCAAGTAGCAGCTTCTGACTTCAAACATAAGAGGGCCCTTCAACAATGTTGAAGAGGGGCCCAAAATATGGCATTTTACAGTTGATGATCAAACCCAAAACAGTGCACAAGCATGCTCAAAATACTATGCAAGATAAGGCCAAAAGAGAGCTATAACACAAAGTACAAAAGGGAAGCCTCAAACAGCAAAAGACCCTTAATGAAACATGAAGAGGGGGGTCAAAATAAGGCCACTTTCAGTTCGGACCAGAGCCCAAAAACAGAAGCATAAGAGGCTAACAAATCATGCAAAAATGAGGCCAAGAAAGGGGTAAAGAGACAAGTGACATATGGAGGCCCCAAAAAGTGATGATCCCTTCAACAATGTTGAAGAAGAGCTCAAAATAAGCTACATTACAGTTTACAACAGAGCTCAAAACAGTTTACATATGGGCCAAAAATGCTATGCAAGAAAGGGGGATACAAGAGGGGTAATGAAGCAAGTACCAAAGGGAAGCCTCAAACAGGTAAATACCCTTAAACAAACATGAATAAGAGCTCAAAATAATGCTAATTTCAGTTAGGGTCAGAGCCCAAATATGCAAGCAAGAATGGCTTAGATAGGATGCAAAGATAAGCTTAAAAGAGGGGAAATGACACTCACCCTTGAAGACCAAACTTTAGCAAACTTTTGGCTTGAGAAATGGTGCCTCCAAAGCTCTGAGAAGGCCCTCCAAGCTTCTGGAATGGAGTGGTGGTGTGGTGCTAGGTGGTGGTGTAGAAATGAGTGTAGGACTTGAGAGGTTTGGAGCTTGGAGTGAGGGAAAGAGAGAGATGCAATATAGGAGCTCCAAGGGGATTTTTCTAACCCCTAAACCAGAGCTGGAGGCTGGTTTATATAGGCAAAAGAGGGGGAGAAAGAGGGGGAAAAATGGGGGGGAAAACATTCAAGTTTCCCCCCAAAATTTTGGCCCCCCGGATACAAAATCTGGGGGGAAAAAAAGTGTATATTTGTAATGTACCAACTATAAGGATTCTGGCCGGCTCTCCCCATGGCCGGCCGGCCAGGGGTCAAAAAGGCCAAGTGTAATTACTAGCCGACCACCACAAATTGGTGGCCTCCCAGGTGTTCTCAACACAACCCTGTGGTCAAAAATTGGCAACAGTGAACTAGGAGAGAGAATAGGCCACTTTTAGGAGGGGTTCAAAAGGGTCAATCACAATTACTAGCCGACCATATGATATTTGTGGCCTCCCATGTGTGTACAACACGAATATGTGGTTTGGAGCTGGAAAAAGTGGACTTAGGGTGGTCAACATTGGCTTTCGAGTGAGAAAAACGGGCGTCGGAGGGCGATGAAGGAATATAACTGGTTGCTGAAACAATTACTGGCCTCCCACCCTTCTATGACCTTCCTGGTGATGAAACAGAGGTCCCTGCAAAAAATGAACACAAACCGATGCAAAATGAAGGTTCGGAGGCCGAAACGTGCAGTCCGAGGCCCCGAAAATTGACTGTTAGGCACCGGGAGTGGTGTTCGACCACGAAGTGGGTCTCTCAAACCACAGTGTCCCTCAAAAGGGAGTAAACAAGATATGTGCCAAAAACCGGAGCAAACAGAGGTGGTTAAGCGGTCCCAAACCGAGACACACGGCCGACGGCTCCGAAAACCGGGAACCGGGCTCCGAAATGGGAAAAATGGCCTGCGACCACGAAACGTAGCCTACGGCCACTGATAGATGATCTACGAGACCTCTCCCTCCCCTCAGGAAGAGAAAACAGAGAAAACAGAGCCTGGTTCGCAAATCGAGGCAAAGCACAGGAAGAGTCCGGAAGTCCGGAGGCAAGGCCCGCAGCCGAGACTCTGAAACCTCTGGACGAGCACAGTATGCAATATCACCAAGCGCTCAATTGGTGACGTCTTAGTCTTAAGGTCGGTCAAAAATGGGGTGTCTACAGTTGCCCCTCTTTGACAGAACTCGGAAGTCAAGAAATGACGGGAGTGAATGTTAAAGCCCAGAGACGACCCATTTTTGACAAGGCCGAAGACTTAGACAATCATACTAGATAAACAGGAAGATGTACCCGCAGGTGTGCCCGCAGGCAGGGGGCAAAATGCAAAGCGATATGCACAAGGCCAGATGTAACTTAAAGATCGTGCAAATGCAGCAAGCTGTAATGAAGCAAGTATTCGCAAATAGATGCAACAGTTTTAAGCAAGAATGCTAAGCAACAACTACATTTCATGCAGTTAAGAATGCGGAGAATTATTCAACTCTCGCCATGTCTCACACGGAGAAGATAGGATACCTGCGCGATTCGTCTGGTCGCACCAGCTTCAAATGAACCGTGCATACAATATCATGCCTGCGAAAGAGAGAAACTCAACAAGCACAACATGTTTAGCAACATATATTCAATGTGATATCGAAAGTTCGACAAACGTGGTGTCGGTGGGTGAGTGCATCGCAATGCGAGAAAGGAGTGTGCGTGACAACACAAGCTTAAGCACAGAGGCATGGTAATATCACGAAAACATGCATAACAATGCAAGTATGTTCATGAGAATGCAAGTTATGTGCACAACAATGTAGAATAAGCGCGAACTAGAATGCATGTTTGTCACGAAACAACGGGCAGAGAAATGCGCGTTTCGGTGAGGGCGACTCGACCGCGGCCTCCGGTTTACATCCCGGAGAGATCACAACATGTTCAAAAAGGATACATCTCACTTTCGATGAGTAATGATGAGATACGCATCAGGAGTTGAAACTGAAGTTCCGGCGGAGCGATTTCGCGACAGGAGGTGCACTTCTTTTGTACTTTTTCAGGTGCCGGGAACTCCAATCCTTCCCAAAATTTGCAGAGAGCTTGGGACCCACCTAGGGATCACCACCGGCCAATTTTCTTTCCCAAGGGAGGCCATCGGCTAGGTTTTGAAAAGAAGATGGCCGGCCAGCCTGAAAAGGTGGCCGGCCGGCCACTTGCCCAAATCCGCGGGCATTTTGGTCTTTTCACCTTTTTTTCTTTAAATCCACTCACCCAAACACTTTGAGCTCATAACCTCAGTTCTGAAATCATCTCCTCTAGCTCCCCAAACCATTTTCTCCCTCAGATCTGTGCTATATACGCGTTTTCCAACGTCCCACGCAAGTTGTTTCCGTGAAATCTTTCAGTTTTAAGCACTTTGAACTGATTAAATTTTGATTTCGGGGCTTCTTTTCTCATTTTCGCCACTTGAGGTGAGTTTGCCTCAACATTTGGAAGATTTTCTCGGGAGTTGACTTTTTCATTTCCCGAGAGTTGACTTTTGTTGACTTTTTCCAATTTTGGCTCATTTTTGCTCATTTTTTGCTTCTTTTGCAGATTTTCTGAAATGGCCGGCCATTTTCCCCACGGTGGGGGTCCTCCGGGAGCTGGGGATGATCCTAACATTATTGCCCTGCCTCCGGGGGTTCGACCCTTTATTCCTGAGAGGTACGCCCCGCCGGCACACGTTCTTCCATGAGCTGTTTTCCATAACTTCACAGACTTTGATGAGCGAGCGTCCGGGGATCTGCTTCTGCGGGAGCCAGAGTATCACCTTTCATATGAGGCACGAGAGGTATTTACTTCGTTTTTACCTTTTCTGCAACATATTCTGCATTTTTCATGCATTCTATGCCTTTGCCATGTTGTCTGCTCATTTTGAGTCCACAGCTTACTTAGAATGTTTAGTTTATGACACAACATCCTTTTTGCATTCTGAACACACAGTTCAATCACTTGAATTTCTGAACACTCGGCCCATAATTTGATTGTGGACGCACGGCACACACCGGTGGAGAATTGAACACCCGGCCCAATACTTGAATTCTGAAATGAACACACAGCCCATTCTTTGATGTCGAACACACAGTTCATTGTTGAGGTGAACTCACGGCACACACTGATTGAGATTTGAACACGCAGCCCAAACTGAAGGTGAACACGCAGCACACACTGATTGAGATTTGAACACGCAGCCCAAACATTTGAGATGAACACACAACCCATACTTTGATGTCGAACACACAGCTCGTTGTTGAGGTGAACACACGGCACACACTGATTGAGATTTGAACACGCAGCCCAAACATTTGAGATGAACACACAACTCACACTTTGATGTCGAACACACAGCTCGTTGTTGAGGTGAACACACGGCACACACTGATTGAGATTTGAACACGCAACCCAAACATTTGAGATGAACACATGGCTCACACTTTGATGTCGAACACACAACTCGTTGTTGAGGTGAACACACGGCACACGCTGATTGAGAGTTGAACACGCAGCCCAAACTGAAGGTGAACACGCAGCACACACTGATTGAAAGTTGAACACGCAGCCCGAACACTGATTCTCTGAACACACAGCTCGAATTGAAGGTGAACACGCAGCACACACTGATGGAGAGTTGAACACGCAGCCCAAACACTGATTTTCTGAACACACAGCTCGAATTGAAGGTGAACACGCAGCACACACTGATTGAAAGTTGAACACACAGCCCAAACACTGATTTTCTGAACACACAGCCCAGATTTTGTTTTTGATTTTTACTTTGCACACGGCTCATACATTTTGTTTGCCCGCAGCTTATTCGTTTCATTTGCACGCAGCTCATTCATTTCATTCTAAAATGCTGAAACACGTATCCATTCTAAATGCAGGTGAGCTCTCGCACCGTGCGGGGATACGGCTCTACCGTGGCGCGGGATTGGTATGCCGAGCTTCCGGAGGCTGTCTGAGATTTGGTCGACTTGGCAGGGTTCGGGCCCTTCTGCTCTGGGCTATCTCGTTGTCCTGCCAGGAGGACGTTGATGGCCGCCTTGGTGGAGAGATGGTGGGACACCACCAACTCCTTCCATTTTTCTGCCACGGGGGACTTGACTATGACCCCGCTCGACTTTGCCGTACTGACTGGTCTTGATGTGGGAGGTTGGCCTATCCCTTACGACGAAGACATGGGCTAGTGGGAGACCGCTTGGATACATTTACTGGGGGCTCGCCCGCCTATTGATAGGTCTTCGGGCAGAGTCCGATATACCTGGTTCTCTTCCCATTTTCGAAGGATGGAGATGGAGCCCGGGACTCCTGAGGAGGCAGAGCAGTATGCCCGTGGTTTTCTGATGTTCCTTTTCAGGACTACTTTGTTCGCCGATAGAGGGAACATGGTTGGACTGTATCTGTTGAGCGCTCTGGTGGACCTATCGCCGGTCAAACTGTATGATTGGGGTGGCGCCGGCTTGGCTACTCTTTACTGCTACATGAGCGCGACTTCCCGTGGACGGGGGGACTTACTTGGCGGCTATTGGAGAGCCTGGGAGGTACTTTCTGCCCTTTCGATTTACATTTCTGCTCCTCATTACTTGTATTTTGCACACACGGCGCACTCTACACTCTGTGTTTTGCCCTCAACACTCTGCATTTACATTCTGCACTGTTTTCCACAGCTATGGGTCTATGTGTACTTCCCAACATTAGCCCCAGAGTTGGTGGTAGAGGGGCCCCTCGTGACCCCGTACTCACTTGTATTTGAGGGCCAGCACCGGCCGAGACCCCGGGAGTCTCTCCTTTATCTACGGCAGTACTTCGACACGGTGCGGTCGACGGAGGTATTTCAGAACTCTCAGTCCTTTCCGTTTTCATCTTTGATTTGTCTTGTACATTTCCTATTTCTGATTGGTTTATGCATCAGTTATCCGTAGATCACATGGCAGCCCTGGGTGCCCTTAGGTGAAGGTCTCTGATTCCAATTTGCCGGAGGACAGGGTGCTTCCCAGTACAGGATCCTATTCGTGGGGCCAGTTGGTAGAGCCTGGTTTCTGGGGGAGCGCTTTTTGCGTCAGGTGTGGGGCTATACTTCTCAGGACCCTCCCTCAGCACCCCCAGTGGATATGCGGATTGCTGACAGGCTCTCCTCCCGGGATGTTACTAGTGCTATGCTGGGTACTGACGCCTTACTGCATCTTGAGGAGGGAGATTATGCCACTTACCGTCACATATACTTGATGCCTCCATTGACGGGAGTTCGCACTCCGACGATGAGGCCTGCTGGCATGCCATCTTCGAGCCAGGCCCAGGCTCGGGCTGCAGACGCTCCTTCCACCAGCAGAGCTGGTACATCTAGAGGTGGGGGTGGATTTGTTCCCCCGGTTCCTCCGTCTTATCATCACCCTGGGTGGCCGGACATGCCGACCGAGTTGATGGGGTGGCAGTATGGGACTACTTCTCTGATTCCGATCCCGATAGAGCCTCCGATGCCTGGCCACCGATATGTCAGAGACCCCGACTCACCACCGGTATGTTTTACGGCTTTGATTCATTACTCAGATACTTGGACGTTCATTCCTTTACTGATATCCATGTCTTTGCATCTGCAGTCCCCCGTTGAGTACATGGATCAGGTGCTCGAGATGGTAGCCTCACTTGAGGGGATGGTCCTGCGGAGAGAGGCGCAGTTGTCTATCATGGGCTTCCAGGTACCCTTTAGTTTTCTGGCATTTATCATACTTCTGATGATATGCTGATTTTGATCATTCTACTGTATTGATAGGTTGCTTGTGTAGAGCACATCTAACACACACCCCACTTGCACACTGTATTCACATGTACCTACTTCATGTAGTTTTCTTGTATCTGCTTCTGATGTACATGTTTGAGCTGATGTATTCAATTTGAACTCTTTATTTTCAGATGCCTCCGGTATATGCTCAGCCGCAGGCCGGGCCACCTGGGCCTTCTTGGAGAGGCGGACCATCTGGGCCTTTTCGAGGAGCCTGGCTATCCGGGCCTTCTCGAGGAGCTGGGCCATCCAGGCCTTTTCGAGGAGCTGGGCCATCCGGCCCTTTTCGAGGAGCTCGGGAAAGGGGGTCGTCTCACAGACGCGAGGCACACATTGTAGAGGAGGAGCCCGGTGAGAATGAGGAGGAGGAGGCTGCAGATCGTCAGTCGGAGACATCTGCTGATAGAGAGGGTAGTTCCGATCCCGATTCGGGGAGTGGAGGCGAGGCTGAGGGGGATCCCGAGGATAGTAGCTCCGACTTGGATGATGGTGGTGGTGCAGAGGCTGCTTCACAGAAGAGGATGAAGAGGGCCTCTTATTCCCGCTCCTGAGAGCATTGATGCTGCAGTTCCCTGTTTTATTTACCTTTTTACTAGTAGTTGTAGCACATTGTATGTCATTAGGCAGTTTTATTTTCTGTAAAACTTGTACCTCTGTTTGCAAAATGTGTTGTAACAAAGGAAACATGATGGAATGAAACAGCTTTTGAAAAAAGTATTGTATTTTATGCTTTCAGCATCGTATCGCATCATTTTGCACAAAAATGAGATTTTGAATGGAAATGTGCATTGTGTATTTACCGAGTCAGGTAGTGAACCGACGCAACGAATTAAACAACTTAACTTACTAAGATACAACAAAACCTTAGCAAGTTTACAACTCGATAAGCAAAACAAAACAAAATAAGAGTAACAACTCAACTTGACAACTCGATAAACAAAACTCGATAAACAACACAGCTCGACTAACAAAGCAACAACTCAATAAGCAAAACAACAACTCAATAAGCAAGACTAAACAACAACTCAATAAACAAAGTGTATTTCAGACGATCTGGGTGACGGAATGCATCCAAAATTGAGGGAAATTGAGGCCTTCGACACTCCCGATGCATAGAAATGCTTGGAACTTCCTTCCGAAAGGTAAATCAGGATCAATGACACACATTGGAACATGGCCGGCCACTTTTGGGAGCCGGTCGGCCAGTTTTTTGTATCTGAGGAGAAAAAGGTAGCCGGCCTGCCAGAAAAGGTGGCCGGCCGGCCACTTTGCTCAACAGCCACCAAATTTTTGACACGTGTCCCTGAATAGTGTCTTATCCTCTTTAAAAGCCTCAAACCCGTGGTTGATTCATTTCAACTTAGTCTTTCACCAAAATGGAGGCCTTCCTTGCCGAAAATCTCACAGTTTGGATGTCTTCTTTAGATGGCTCGGAAAAATTGAATTTCCGGGGTTTCGGCTTGAATGCACTATTCACGCTGAGCCGCACTCCGCTGCACTTCCCCTTCCTCCATGCCGCGGCGAGGTTTTGGAACCCAATGACGCTTGTTTTCAGCTTCGGCGGGCAAGAGGTATGTCCAACTTTCGAAGATTTTCAAGTTCTGATGGAATCTAAACGCTATGAAGAGATTTTGCCCTAGTTTCGCTTCGGCCACACCCAAGCTTTAGGGGGGATGTGTGGGCTCACCATGCATGATGCTCAGTCTCTGATCTGCAACGGGGAACTGGACATTCTCGGGTTGATCCATCACTTTTCTGATGCTGGTGACCGCAGCAACCACTATTGGCAAGGTTTTCGGCAACACGCCCTTTGCTTGTGTATGTTATCTCACTTTTTGCTCACTCCAGGCTTTGGTGGATCTAGCATTCGTCTGATTGAAGTTGCTCAAGGCTTGAAAGAAGGAAAGAGCTGTATCGCCATGACATTGGCCGAGACGCTGATGGGCTTGGATGCTTTCTATCGCCGGGAGACGACCAGATTTGCAGGGAGTCCACTACTGCTGCAGGTAATGTTTCCCACCCAATCTCACATATATGTATGCTCGCATCACTCGGCCCTCGGGCTCGTTTTTTTTTTTTCTCACAAAACCCTTTTCTCGCTTTTCTCTCATCGTACATCTCTCTATTCTTTATTCTCTCATTTTTTCATCCCTCCCCAGGTATGGTTGATGGATAAATTGCAGGTTGTGGACTCTTGCCCAGCCTATTCAGCTCGCGGCTACTTCTTTCGCCAACGATTAGTCGATGCCCCTGACGAAGGGTGGTGGTTTGATTGGATGTGCAATTTGTCTGCAGATCGCATTGCTTGGCGCTGTCCTTGGCTCAATCTCCCGGCGATGAGCTATAGCATGTCCCGGTTAGTCGGGATCCAGTTGATTGGTCTGACCCACTGCGTGTTTTACTTCACGTTCCGGTTCCAGCGCCAGTTTGGCCATGATCAGACTTGCCCACCGGAGGGGATAAAATACCCGGCTACATTCCTGGTCCGAGGCGCTCAGCTTGCCCGTTATGCCACGGCATGGAGAACTCGAGAGCTCCTGGCCCCCGCTTCCACTTTCAGTTGTGCTTTGTCTGACGAGTGCTGGGACTGGCTTAATGAGGAGGCACAGATGGGGCCCATCTTGGCATCAGAGGCTTCTACTAGCTTTGGGAGGGGGCGCAGGGACACCTGACTTATCCGTGCCCCGGATTTATTACTTTCACTAGTACTTTCAAGTTTTCCTCATGGATGTAATAAAAAAAGCAACTTCAATTTGTATGCAAGAGCAGGAGAACTTTGTTTTGAAATCAATGAAATTGAAGGTTGTGGGTACTGAAAATTTTCCGCTTTAGTCCAAAAATGGTCTTAGTTGTAAAAAGATTAATTTGAACAAAGTCAACTTTTATTAAAACTTTTCAAAACTATTTTCGATATGGATCAGAACTGGACACGCCTGAGATCTGTCACTAAGATGCATAACCCCGGATTCCAGTAACTGGAAAGTTGCCCCTAGTCTGCATAGCACCGCGGTACTGCACAGCAACGGAAAGTTGCCCCTAGTCTAAGAAGCACTGCACCGGAGATCACGATGAATGCTGATAGACAAGGATGACTGAGATGATCAAATGGACAAAGTTGATCGAGGAAAATGTTTATGGCTGAACTTCAGGATGAAGTTGCCTACGTATCCCAAAGATGGGAATCAAGCCTTACGTAGTTCAGGCTTGGGTTCGCTCGGGTATTTTCACTCTCCTTTTGCGCTCTAACTTTTGCCAAGGCCGCCCTTTGCGGGTTTTCAACCTTGCGAGCTCAGTTTTTATAATTTCAAATTTTTTGTGCTCTGAGTTTTGCCTAGGTCGCCCTTTTGGGTTTTCGGCCTAGCGAGCCTCTCAAGGGTAATATTTCTTCAACTTGTCCATGTTGATCGGCTGTGAAAACTCTAAGCCATCCAGATCCATCAGAACCACAGCTCCACCTGACCAGATAGACTAAATGATGTAGGGACCACTCCAATTGGGTCTGAACTTGCCCCTTGGGTCGTGGATGGGAGCTCGGTTGTCCTTGAGCACCAAATCTCCTTCCTTTAGATTCCTGGACTTAACTTTCTTGTTGAAAGCCCGGGAAATTCTGCGTTGATAGCCTTGAACGTGGTACAGTGCTTTCAGTCTTCTCTCATCAAAAAGCATGAGTTCCTCAAACCTGCTTTGCTGCCAATCTGCCTCGGCTATTTGACATTCAGCCAATACTCGCAATGACGGAACCTCAATCTCGATAGGTAGAACGGCCTCCATCCCATAAACCAATGAATACGGAGTCGTCCCAGTAGAAGTTCTGATTGAAGTCCGGTAGCCCCACAGAGCAAACGGCAGCTTATTTGGCCAGTCCCGATAGGTTTCCACCATCTTCTACAATATGTGCTTGATATTCTTGTTAGCAGCCTCAACCGCTTCATTGGTCTGCGGCCGGTATGTGGATGACTTATGAAAAGCCACGTTATATTTTTCCAACAAGTCTATCATTTCCTTCTTGAAGTGGGAACCGTTATCTGAAATTATCTCGTTTGGGACCCCGTAGCGACAGATAATGTTGTTTCTGATAAACTTCGCAATATGTGAAGCCTTCAACACCGCATAAGATTGGGCCTCGACCCACTTCGTGAAATAATCTATCGCGACCAGGATGAACTCATGCCCATTTGACCCCTTCGGAGTGACAGCCCCAATCACATCAATTCCCCAGACTGAAAATGGGCATGGTGAAGTCATGCTGTACAGCTTTGACGGCGGGATGTTCATGCGATTTGCATGAATTTGACACTTGTGGCATCGCCAGACAAAACCGATACAATCTTCCTCCATGGTGGACCAGTAATAACCCTGCCTGAGGATCTTCCGTGCTAGCATTACTCCATTCATGTGTGCACCACATTCTCCTCCGTGGATGGCTTCCATCAGACTCTTCGACTCTTCGGCATCAACACACAGCTTATGCATTCCCAGATGACCTCTTCTATACAGCTTACCCCCACAGATGATGAACTGAACGGCCAATCTTCTTATTGCCCTTTTATCCTTGGCATTTACCCCTGGCGGGTATGCTTCCTTCTCCAGGAAATTCCAAATGTCATGATACCAGGGATTTTCATCCTGAACCTCATCTATAGTAGCAATCGACTCGTAGGCTGGTGCAAACTTCTGGTCAATGATGACTGGACGCATCCGGACTCCGTATGGGATGTCTATCATGGAAGATAGAGTTGCTAAAGAATCTGCGAACCTGTTGTTCTCTCTTAGTAGATGAGTAAAGTTTAGCTTCTCAAACCGAGGAATTAGCAAATCCAAGGTCTGGTGATACATCATCATCTTTTCCTCTTTTACTTTCCAGTCTCCTTTTGCTTGAGACACAACAAGATTCGAGTCCCCGATGACGTCCAACCGTCTTGCCCCTAGTTCCAGGGCTGCTTCCAAACCAGCAATGCATGCCTCGTATTCTGCTTCATTGTTCGAGACTTTGAATCGGAGTTTGAAGGCTAGGGGGATACGGGAATCGTCGGGTGTTATTAGCAACACCCCTATCCCATATCCGTGTTGATTTGACGCTCCGTCAAAGTACATCGTCCAAGTTTCATCGTCGATGTGCAAAATGGCTTCATCTGGGAATAAGTACTCTACTGCTTCACCCCCTGCTACCGGATGATCGGCTAAGAACTCTGCCACTGCTCTTCCTTTGACTGACTTGCGTGTTACATACTTTAGATCAAATTCGGAGAGCAACAGTAACCAACGAGCTAGCTTACCCGTAAGTGCCGGTTTCTCGAAAAGATATTTGATGGGATCGAGTCGCGAAACCAACATTACGGAGTGAGCTAACAGGTAGTGCCGCAGCTTCCTGGTAGCCCATACCAAAGCCAAGCAAGCCTTTTCCAATGGTGTGTAGCGAGTCTCATATTCTAGCATTTTCTTGCTCAGATAGTAGATGGCTCTGTCCACTTTGTCTTCAGATTCTTGTGCGAGCATGCAGCCCATAGTGGTCTCCGTCACTGAAAGGTACAATATCAACGGTTTCCCCGGTTCTAGTGGTGATAAAACGGGCGGGTTCTGTAGATATTCTTTGATCTGTTCAAACGCAGCTTGACATCGGCCGTCCCATTGGAACTTCTTGCCTTTCTTCAGGAGACCAAAAAGTGGTTCACAAGTCAAGGTTAATTTTGAGATAAACCGTCTTATGAATTGCACTTTACCCAGAAAGCCTCGCACCTCCTTTTCAGTCCTTGGTGGTGGCATTTCTAAGATGGCCTTGATTTTGGAAGGGTCAACTTCGTTGCCTCTTTGTGTAATCAGAAACCCCAGCATTTTTCCCGCTGTAACACCGAATGTACATTTCTGAGGATTCAGCCGCAATCGAAATTCCCTGATTCTTTGAAAAAACTTGTGCAAGGCGGTGTAGTGGCCCTCTCTATCTTTGGACTTGACAATCATTTCGTCCACGTACACCTCAACCTCCTTATGGATCATATCATGTAATATTGTGGTCGCGGCTCATTGATAAGTAGCTCTAGCATTCTTCAGCCCAAATGGCATGACTCTATAGCAGTATGTCCCCCACGGGGTGGTGAATGCAGTCTTTTCCCGGTTTTCTGGTGCCATTACTATCTTATTGTAGCTGGAGAAGCCATCCATGGAAGAAAGCAACGCGTGCCCTGCTGTGAAATCCACCAACTCATCAATATGCGGCAAGGGAAAGTCGTCCTTCGGACTAGCTCTGTTCAAATCCCTGAAATCCACGCATACTCGGATCCTGCCATCCTTCTTCGGCACTGGAACAATGTTGGCCAACCAAGTCGGGTATTCTGATACCAGCAGGAAGCCTGCGTCGATTTGCTTGGTGACCTCTTCCTTAATCTTGAGAGCCCAATCCGGGCGGATCCTCCTGAGTTTCTGTTTGACTGGTCGGGCCTCGGGGTCAAGAGGGATCCGATGCTGTACAATCTCAGGATCGATTCCAGGCATGTCTTCGTAGGACCACGCGAAAATATTTTTGAAATCTTTTAATAAAGCGACTAAGCGCTCGCGCTCCTCCGAAGACAACGTGGACCCGATCTGGACCAGCCGCGGGTCCTCCTCAGTACCAACATTCACGGTAATGATTTCATCCATCAGGGGTTTGACAAATCTCTCCTGCTCTTGCTCAATTAAACGTTGCAAAACCGGGGGAATTTCTTCCTCGTCGTTTTCATCAAAATTTTGAAAGTCTGAGTTTATGCAATAAATCAAGGGCACAGAAAAGTACTCAGAAACCACAGCTACTTGATTCTCATTAAGTTCATCCAAATCGTCTGAATTCTTGGTTACAACAGACTCAAATGAGAAAGAAAAATACGACCTGGACAAGACCGTGGTATCCGGGTTATCATCCCCAGGATTACCAGACTCAGACTCAGTCGAGCTGGAACCTGATTCCGACTCACAAGACTCGGTGGAATCAGATTCCGGCTCACTACCTGACCCGGTACTGCTGGACAAAAATCCCTCTTCAAATTGCCAAGTGAGAGAGGGTGCGATAGATGCATCCAAGATAGCTGCTGGTAGGCTCACAGCCGTTTCATCCCCAATCATGGAAATCGAGAAGTTATCCCCCAAGCACTTTTGGTCGATCAGAGGATCTGAAAGTAGACATGCCAGTGCTACCGCCATTTCAATTTCAGTGCCCTCGGAGTTCACTGCCTTACACTGTTCAATCTCAGCTGATGGGTCCGTCTGCTCTTCGGCAACATCCTCCCCGGGTAATTGCAGGTCGAAGAAGATCTCGAAACCTGGCACGCGCTTCTTCTCCGCGTTCAGCCATGGCTCTGGGAAGCCGCAAAACGGAAAGTCCTCCCCCTCCCGGACGAAGCGTCCGTTTAGGGTACCCTGAATGGGCCTATGCATCAGCTCAAATGGCTTCCCAGCCTACTTTGCTCTGGCTCTTCCTGCCATCTCCTTTCTCTTCCTTACCCAGTCCTCTTTGGTGGGCAGATAACCCAGTCCAAAGGTATGAGGGTTGTGTGGCACCTCGGCCAATGCTGCGACGCCCTTCCGGCCGCTCCTTCCTAATCCCATCCCGGGGATGTGTTGTAGCTTGTTCATGAGGTAGACAGATTGAGCACTGACGTACACTCCTTCATTCACAGCCATGATATTCTGCACCACCCGAGCCTCAGCCAGAGTGAACCCTGATAAGAACACATCCTCCGTGCCATGCTCGATTTCCAAGACTGGTGTGGACACTTCTGGCGGTGGATGGATAGACGAATTCCCGAAGACAATAGCCACCCCCTTCCCGTGAGGGTACTTCAACATCTGATGTAAAGTGGAAGAGACTGCCTTCACTTGGTGCAACCACGGCCGCCCCAAGAGTAGATTGAAGGTTACGGGAACGTCCAAGACATGGAATTCAATGTTGTGTTGTCTTGGACCAACCTGGGTCTGAATTTTGACAGTCCCCATCACCTCTCTGCTAGTATTATCATAGGCTCTGATCACTTGAGTGGTCGGTACGAAGTCCACGGGCTTCAACCCAATTGCATATGCTGTTATGGCTGGGCAGACGTTGATGGCGGACCCGGTATCAACAAGTACCACCGGTATCCACTTGTCTCTACATTCCACAGAAATGTAAAGGGGCTTGTTATGATTTGCGCCCTCAGGCGGCAGTTCTTTGTCTGAAAAGGATAATGCCAGGGAACCTCCTCTCGGAAAGACCAGTCCAACCAGCTGCTCTGGTGTGGTATCTATAGAGAGTTTGGCCTTGTCCATAGCAGATAGGACAGCCTGTCTGTGCACTCGTGAAGCCATGAGCAGTCCCCAGATGGAGATGTCTGCTTGTATCTTCTTTAATTGCTTCAGCACAGCTTCTTCTTCAAGTTGTTTCTCTTTCTGCTTCTCAGCTTCCTTGTCTTTTCCAGATGCCTCTGGCTGGTCTAGGTGCGGGGGCTTGAAATACCGCCCGCTTCTTGTCATGTGATCCACCTCATCAAGATACCAGGTGTCATCTGGTTGATCGCTTCCCCAATCCTCGTCTGTGTGGGCAAGACATAAATCATCGTCTTCCCACCACATCCCGTGAGTGGCCAACAAACATCTGTCTGGCTCTGGCGTGATTGTACCCGCAATACTTCTAGCCCACATGCTCGCAGCATCTTCTGTCTTTGTGCCCACAGCACTCTCAATCCCTTCATGGGCTTTGGCTTTCCGGATCCTCTCAGAATCCCAAAATTTTTCTTGTTCTGTCTGCGTTAGGGCAGTTTGTTGTTCATCTTTCCCTGCATTCACATTATCCCAGTTCCGAGCGAAATTCTTCGTACCGGCGCTCTCCGGCAATGTATTTTGACTCTCGGCCCTTTCGGCCACAGCTAATACCTTCGCCCCTGCCGGGCCCTGTTCTGGTTGGAACTCTTCCACAACATCCGGTTGATCATCCAGCCATCCAGTGGCCTCTGCCGATTCCTCATAATCAAACCAGTTGACTGCCGTGTCCCCTGATTCTTGGTCATCGAAAAATCGTAGGTTGGCAAAGTCCTCCTCCACAGCCGTTAAACCACTTGCCCCTTGCTCAAATCCATCCCCCCGGATCACACACAGTTCTGTCTTTTTTGACAATTTTACACCCGAACCAATCTGTCCTGCTGACAGAATGTACTCACTCGGATCATAGGCTTTCCCAGCGAAATTCCCAGACTGTCCAATCCCAGACTCAACAATTCCACTTTGTTCTGAAATCTGCCCTGCCCCATCTTCGATGGTCACCACCGTTGGCTCTGGTTGGGTTGTGGAGATGTCCAACATGCACAAAGAGTCGGTGCAGTCGGGAAGGAGCACCTCCGGCTTAGGTAGGTGGGATGGGGTGATATAGATACTAGGATCGTAAGACACGACCCCAGTTTGGATGAAGTTGATTCTGTTGGGAGGGGGAGCTTGGTTATGTGGTGGGAGAGGATTTGTTGTGACGTTGGGTTTGTCGGGAGGCGCGATCACCTGTTTGTCAATAAGATCCTGGATCTCGTGACGCAATCTAAAGCAACGGTCGGTGTCGTGACCGTGCTGTTGGTGATACGCGCAGTATCTAGCTGGGTCATGAGAGGGAGGGAGTGGATTTGGTAGTGGCCTCGGCTCCAGGGGCATCAAATGCTTCTTCCTGATTAATACCCCTAGAGCTTTGGACAGGGGCATATACAGGGGTGTAAAGGTTCTTTGGCCTCTGGATTGATATTTAGTGGTTTGGGTATTACTTCCGGATGCACCGGAGAAGGGTGTGGCTGCCATGGGTTTCGGAAGGGGAGGGGGAATGGTGGTGACCATGCTCACCTCCGAAGTTCTTGCAGTTGCAGTGCCACTCAGGCCTGCATTGTTGTTTCGGTTGAAAGTCCTCCTAGGCTGTTCCCAATCTTGATCAATCAGACCCTGTTTCATTGCATCTTCAATTTGTACCCCCATCTCATGTAGATCTGAAAAAGTGGGGAAGGGGAGCACAATCATCTTCTGCATCAATTTTGGTTGGAGATTGCGCACAATCATCCTGATCTGGTCCTTATCGGTGGGCTTTAAAGTCATCATCGAGGCCTTCGCCCTCCACCGGGTCACGAAATCTGAGAAGCTCTCTTTGGGCTCTTGCCTTGTCGTTTCGAGATCACGGGTTGTAATCTCAATCTGGGTGTTGTAAGAGTATTGTGCAACAAAGGCTTCAGCCATCTCATCCCAACTCCATTTGACATCATCCTCCAACTTCGCATACCAGATAGCGACCACCCCCGACAGGGTTCGGCCAAATAGCGAAAGCTTCTGTGGTCTGGTTAGGCCCATTGGCCGCAATATATCTGAAAATAGCCGGAGGTGGACCATGGGATCCCCGGATCCGTCGAAGCGATCAATCTGCGGCATTTTAAATCTATCCGGTAGTGTCACGGCCACATCGGTATATCCGTCCTCGATATCCGGAATAGCCTTTACTCCCTGGGATTTTTTGAATAGCTTCTCGAGCTTGCTCAGTTTCAGTGCTGTATGGTCTATTTCGAACTCGAAGGGAGAGTCCGGGTGGTTGGCGGGTGTATGGGTATTGGACAGTTACGGCGGAAGTGGGGGCGGAGCTAGCCCCGTTGGAAGGCCTGTGTCCTCCTGGATGTTTTGGACATTCGGCAAGGTGTTCTGGGTATTTGGTAGGACATTTTGGGCAGTTGGTGCCTGCTCGGGTAGCGGGACCCCTGGTGGAGGAGGAACTGAATGTGAAGCTGACGCTGCATTCTGCTGTTGCAGTCTAGTGATGAGCTCGGCCTGTTGGGCCATGACTGTGGCCTGCTGTTTAGAGAACTCCGCTTGGCGGACAGCGTCCTCCTGCATTTGTCTCATGCTTTCCTGCATTTGGCGCATCATTTCTTCTATCCCGGCCATATTCTGTTGGTCTTGCTGACTGACTGGTATGTGTATTTCTATGGCAGAAACTGAAACCTCAACCCGATTGTTCACTGCTAGGGTAGACCATTGTTCTGGTAACCTCTGCTCAAATACACTGCGCCTTCTCGGCCTTCTCCTGACAACTGGGGGTAGAGAATGGAACACTAGCTGTCCGTCGACCAGATCCTCAGATCGATTGAGCCGACGACCTCTTGTCCAAAGTGCTTGGGGAATATCTACTAGGTCGGAAGCAATTATGCTAAAACTGTCCTAGCAAAAAGATAAATAAAGCAATAAGGAAATAAACAACCAGATAAACGGACAGCATAACAGCTTAAAATAAATACACAACACACGGCTGGGCATAACAACACATGGTCAATAAGCTGAATACACACTGTCCTCCAACACTGATCATTATCCCTGAATCACTGTCCCCAAAAACTAAATCTGATACCCGCAGATAACTGATTCTCAAACGCTGACTGATGCCCGCAGGCCTGATGCCCAAACTCATAAACTGATACATGCATTCCTGTAGAGACGCACTCTAAAAGCACATAGCAGATAAGTGAGAGCCAAAACACCCCTATGTTGGGGTAGGGTTTCCCTGTCCTATTTTGTCAGGAGCTAGAGTTTTACTACGCACGCAGCGGTTTCAAACAACCTATCGGGTAAGCAACCTGTCCTAGCTTGGAATGGTCATTATGGATCCGAATATGCACTAGGTCGAATGGTCAAAAAGGGTGCCCCGGTAAAACCGGGGTTTGTGTTCCCATACTGGCAGAGCCCACAACCGGTCAGCCTTATGGTCATGCCTTGACAAGACAAGCCTCCGGCAAACCGTTCAGGAATAGCAGATGGCAAACACGGTGTCCTAGGCGCACCAATGCAAATGCAATGCAAAGAAACACATAAGTGTAGTCAAAACAAGATATCATGAGTTCGAGTCAAGTTCTCTAAATCCCCAGCGGAGTCGCCAGAAACTGTAACAAGCCCGCGGGGGGACCTCGCTACAGCTCGGACTCGATTTGTTGTCACGGTTCTTAATCTGAACCAAAGAGTCCAAATCCGGCAAATCGTTTTGAGAAAACAGATTTTTGAAAGAAGTGCCAAACATGGACTGCTTTGCCAGATACAGAGTCGCCACCTAAATATTTTATTTTGGAAAATTTAGGAAACCCTTGACTCGTTGCCTAAGGCCACGTGTCCGTCATCACCAAAGTTGCCTCGACTCGGGAACTTGGGTACGATTGGGAAAGGTCACTTCGTGAGCACCCCCGCTTGCCCGATCAAAGATCGGCCTCTACTAACCATGATATCTAGTTTTGAAAACATTATGCGTTCTTATTCCGGTTATTAGCCTAGATTTACTATGTGATGCGCACAGTATACAATTATAGACTGGGTCGCCTGAATTGGAACAAAACATTTCATGTTTGTTTTTAAAAGATGGTTTGCTACTCGCAAGTAGGCTTAAAATGCAGATTTTGCCACCCTCAGGTGGGCTTAGAAAACATGGTTTTGCCACTATCTAGTGGGCTTAAAACTCACAGTCAATGATTTTGTTCCAATCCAAATAACTCAACCTCCACCCACAGGCATTCAGGCAGTTATATCACATAAGCACATAGTGTAACAACCCTCATACTGCTTACCGATTAATTACCGATTACTGCTAAACTGAACTGATTATGACTGAAAATTAAACTGAATAAATTACTGAACTGACTGACTGAAACTGAAAACTGAATTGATTGAGTATATCTATTGTATTGCATTTCTATCTGTTTGATTGATCATTTATCTGTTCGTGTTTTATGTTTAAACTGCTAATTGAAGGCCTTATCGGCGGCCGAACCGGAAATCGTTTAGTGTTTCATGATCATCGTAATTTATGTGATTTTATAGTATATTTAATTAAAATGTCATTAGGTATGATTAAATCAGATAAAATATTGATAAATGGCATAGTTTGACTTAATTACACCTTTACCATTGTTAGTGGGCCACTATACCATCATAGAGGGACTTAGTCTTGCAACTTAATACACATTTGCTCAGCCATTTATGTTGCCTACAGCCGACCAAATAGAGAGAGTGAGAACTAAGAGAGAATTGAGTTCATCCTTGTGGAGTTGCTTGGAGACTTGTAGAGATTGTAGTGGGATTGAAGTGTAGATTGCAAATTGAGCTTCTACTCTTGTGTTAGGAGACCTAAGGTAGATCATTCATCTTCTTAATTGTGTATTTGAGTTCCTTCTAGCATGGATCATGGTAGTTTAAGGAGCTAAATCAAGAATTGGTTCAATGTTGGTGAATTGAAGCTTAGATGTTGCATGCATGTCTATATTGTTGCATTTTGAGGTTGATTACATGGAATTGGGTTCATGCATGCTCATATTATTGTTAGAGACCATGTCTTCATCTTGTTTTTGGAGCAATTGGCTCCTTAGAGCACCAAATTGAAGCTTGGAAATGATTTGAATCCATGCATGTTGCATGTTCATCTTATTCTTGGAAAATGGTTTGAGTTTGGGTTTGAATTAAACACCCTTGGGCTTTGATTTCTTAAATTGAGTTTTGAAACTTGTTGTACATTGGGTTTGCAAGAGTTTTTCCAGAAAATAGCCCAAGAGGATCGAAAATATTGGTTTTGAACTTGGTTTTGCGCTTGGGACTCAAATCTGGGATTTCCAGATTTTTGTTGTCCGCTCGAGCGGGGGAAGTAGCGCTCGAGCGGAGAAATCGAGCTCCCAGCATCTTGCACTGTGCATCAGTCCGCTCGAGCGGAGGACTGGGTGACACACTCGAGCGGGCGTCGAGCGGAGATTTCACCTATCTAGTACTTTTTGGTCCGCTCGAGCAGGTATGTTGCCGCTCGAGCGGGTACCTTTGTTTGCTTGTCCGCTCGAGCGGGGAAACCTGCGCTCGAGCGGGACTCTGTTTCACTGAAAATTCTGCAAATGTTTTCTAAGTGCATCTTTGCATCCTCTTTCCATCCTAGGCATTCCTAGGGCGTATTTAAGGCATCTTAATGAGGATGTAGGTGTAGGACACACCGAGGCATTTAAGGATTAAGTTATTATCCTTCCCAACTGTATAGCTTAGTGTGTTCGATCTGTTAACTGTGTAGGGTTGGCGACTGGGGAAACGCGCTCTAGCATACTGTAGCCCAATCTCTGTGAGTAACAATTGTGTAAAGATATGTTCAAATGATCATCTTCTGAAATACTGAACTGAACTGTTTATTGAATTGATATTGTTGACTGTATGAATGTATGTCCTATATTCTGAACTGTACTGTGGCATCCTTAGCAACTATTGTTACTGTTACTGCTACTGATTGAGAAATCTCTGCCATCGACGGTCTGTGAACGGATGGCCCCACCGACGATCTATGAACGGGTGGATTTGTCTAATCAACTCGGTTCCCATGTTGGAACCACTACTGTTTACTGATTGATGGCCATCAATTATTGTTCGGTCTTTTAAGACCTATCGTTTACTGTACTGCTATGCTAAAGGATGTACCACATATTACTGAATGACAGATATACTGAATCAATGAACTGTTTTCATTACTGTAAGGACATTCATTCTAACTCCTTTACGCATTATGTTATTCACTGGGCTTTAGCTCACTGCTCATATATATATGTAGGTGTACAGGCACCGGATCAAAGCTAGAAGCGTCGGAGTAAGCTCCAATTTTGTCAAGCCAACCAACGTGCCTCACTGCGAGGTTCCGAGCCTAACATGCTAAGGCTTAGGGGTGTTTTAGTAGTTCCCCCTTTTTGCACTGTCTCACTGTTTTGTAATACTGTATAGACTGTACTGTACTGTTAGTGGAGTATTGGGTCCCCGACTTGAATGATTGTATATATTGTAGATACTATTTTGTTACTGACTGTTTATATGAATGCATGGAAAATCTTTTTGACATACAGACTGTCATAGCTCGTTGGACATTATCTTATTACTGTATTGGCTTCCGCCAGGCCCTGTACTCTGTTTTACTGTATTACTGTTAAGCAGGCCTTCGGTAATCTCGGATTACTGGCCGGTTACGGTACTAAACCCATAGGGCCGGGTTTGGGTCGTGACAGAGTGGTATCAGAGCGATACTTAACCACGAGTTATACCGCACACACGTGTCCAAATGAGCTATAGGGTGTCCTAGAGAAGTGATTAGGGCATTCATGAGCATGAAAAGTGTGTAGTTATGACATGACTGATTATGTTTTAATGTGTTAAACTGTTTAAGTATGTAACTGCTTATGATTGAAACTGTTATAACTGTTTATAGAATAATGAATAATGCAAGCACTGCAAATGAAACTGAATCCTCATCCTCTGAGGCCAGAATGGCCAGACTGGAAAGAATGATGGAACTGATAACTGCTAGACTTGACCAACAACAGAACCAATAGCCCCCACCTCCTCCTCCGGTACAGCCGGAACCGAATGTGAATGTAAATGATGGGGACATAATTGCTCTTACCCAGAAGTTCAGCAAAATGAAACCGCCATCCTTCCAGGGAGGCCTTGAACCGTTGAAAGCTGAAGCTTGGGTACTTGAAACAGAAAAGTTATTTGAAGTGTTTCCATGCTCGGAAGCAAATAAAGTACTGTTAGCTACCTTCACCTTGCAAGAAGAGGCCAGAAGGTGGTGGATGTTGATCCGTGACACCAACACTGTAGTAACTTGGGCTCAGTTTAAGGAGTCCTTCTTTGAGAAGTACTTCCCTCAATGTGTCAGGGATAGAAAAGTGACAGAATTTGAACAACTGAAACAGGGCACAATGTCTGTTGCCGAATATGAGACAAAGTTCACCGAGCTAGCTAGATATGCACCGCATATGGTGGACACCGACTACAAGAAGGCCAGAAAGTTTGAAGGCGGCCTTAATGTGGCAATACTGGACAGAATAAATGTTTTAAAGCTACCGACTTATGTGGGTGTTCTTGACCGAGCATTGATGGCCGAGTCGAACATCGAAGCAGTGAAACAATCTGAATCACCAGCGTCTGAATGGCGTGGGAAAAGACAGAATTTCAAATTCAAGAAAGGCAAGCATAACCCCTCGAACAAAAAGCAAAACACGGGGTCAACAACTAGCCCCAGCCAAGGGAGTGGTTTCATTCCAACTTGTTCTGAATGTGGCAAGAAGCACAAAGGGGTTTGTTATAAGATATCAGGAGCTTGCTACAGGTGTGGCAAAATAGGCCACATGGTTAAAGACTGTCCCTCTGCTCCACAAGCTAGTAGTAAAGCTATACCGAGTGCAGCAGCATCAACAGTTGCACCAAAGCCTAACCCCAAATCTACCGGGAAAGAGCCTATGAGGCAGGGCCGAGTGTTTGCCCTAGTACCGGGAGACGTGCAAAATACTGAGACCGTTGTGTCAGGTATCCTCTCTATCTGTGCTCAAAATGCATATGTACTGATTGATTCGGGGTCTACACATTCTTATGTGTCGCATGTTTTTTCACGGAAATTGAATAGACCCTTAGAACCCATGAACTATCTGTTAGCTGTATCATCACCTGTTGGGGGATCCATGACATGTGCATATATGTATCCTGCTTGTGAAATTATTGTTGGGGATATGCATCTGTTTATTGATTTACTGCCATTGAACATAGACCATTTTGATGTTATATTGGGGATGGACTGGTTAACGAAATATCATGCCACCATTGACTGTGTAACGAAACAAGTAGTTTTCCGTCCACCGGGTTTGCCCGAATTTGTGTTTAATGGGAGTGGAGTAGTACCTCCTCCGTATTTGATTTCGTCCGTGAAAGCTGTTAAATTGATTAGAAAAGGGTGTAAAGGATATCTGTGTTCTGTACTGACTGTATCTACTGATGATAATGTTAAAACTGATGTGAACTGTATTCCTATAGTCAGAGAATTCCCAGATGTTTTTCCAGATAATCTGCCAGGGGATTTGATTAACAGGGAAATTGAATTCACCGTTGATGTGATTCCGGGGACACAGCCAGTGTCTAAAGCTCCTTACAGAATGGCTCCAACTGAACTGAAAGAATTGAAAGTACAACTGCAAGAACTGTTAGACAAAAGGTTCATCAGGCCTAGTACTTCACCGTGGGGCGCACCGGTTTTGTTTGTGAAAAAGAAGGACGGCTCTCTAAGACTGTGCATTGATTACCGTGAACTGAACAAGGTAACTGTGAAAAATAAATACCCATTACCTCGTATTGATGACCTGTTTGATCAGTTACAGGGAGCTCAGGTATTTTCCAAGATTGATCTCAGATCGGGGTATCATCAATTGAAAGTTAAACCAGAAGACATTGATAAAACTGCTTTTAGAACAAGGTATGGACATTACGAATTCTTAGTTATGCCTTTTGGAGTTACCAATGCACCTGCAGCATTTATGGACCTCATGAATAGAATCTTCAAACCGTACCTTGATGACTTCATTGTGGTATTTATTGATGACATATTAATTTATTCCAAAAGTGTAGAAGAACATGAACATCATCTGAGACTTGCCCTGCAAACCCTAAGAGAACAGAAACTGTATGGTAAACTGTCTAAATGTGAGTTTTGGCTTGATCATGTTATGTTTTTGGGGCATGTTGTTAGCAAAGATGGAATTTCAGTTGATCCGCAGAAGATTGAAGCTGTAGTAAACTGGCCTAGACCGACAAATGTGACAGAAGTCCGAAGCTTTTTGGGATTGGCTGGATATTACAGACGATTTGTCAAAGATTTCTCCAAAATTGCTTTACCATTAACTCAACTGACACAGAAAGGGATATCATTTGACTGGACTGACCAGAGGGAATCAGCGTTCCAAGAGTTGAAAACCCGATTGGTGACGGCACTTGTCCTTACTCTGCCTTCAGGTACGGATGGTTATACTGTATTTAGTGATGCTTCTCATAAGGGTTTGGGGTGTGTTTTAATGCAGAATGGGAGAGTTATTGCTTATGCTTCCCGACAGTTGAGACCTCATGAAAAGAACTACCCAACCCATGACCTGGAACTTGCTGCAGTAGTTTTTGCACTGAAAATCTGGCGTCACTATCTGTATGGGGCAACATGTGAAGTATATACCGACCACAAGAGTCTGAAGTATTTCTTCACCCAGAAAGAATTGAACATGAGACAGCGGAGATGGCTAGAACTGATTAAAGACTATGACCTGCAGATTCTGTACCATCCGGGAAAAGCCAACACCGTTGCCGATGCATTGAGTCGGAAATCGATTGGGAACTTAGCTTGTTTGCTCACCGGGCAGAGAGAGCTACTGTATGATCTTGAAAAATCTGAAATTGAAATTGTTTTGCGAGAGCAAGGTGGAACCTTAGCTGCTATTTCTGCTCAACCAGCATTGATTGAAGAGATTAAAGAGAAACAGCAACAGGATGACTTCTTGAAGAAGATCATCGAAGAAAGAGAATCTAAACCGAAACCAGGATTCAAATTTGAAAACAATGTACTGAAATTTCAGGAAAGACTGTGTGTACCGAATGACACTGAACTGAAGAGAAGAGTTCTGCAAGAGGGCCACAACTCAAAATTTTCTATCCACCCAGGGAATACGAAAATGTATCAAGATTTGAAATTGAATTTTTGGTGGCCGGGAATGAAGAAAGAAATCGCCGACTTTGTGTCAAAATGTCTTCATTGCCAACAAGTCAAAGCTGAACATCAACGACCCGCAGGTTTACTGCAACCCCTACCCATACTGGAGTGGAAATGGGAGCATATCACGATGGATTTTATCGTTGGATTGCCTCGCTCCAGAAAAGGTATGGATTCAATTTGGGTCATTGTTGATAGACTGACCAAATCTGCTCACTTCTTACCTATCAAGACAATTTATAATGCCGACAAGTTGGCTGTAATTTATATTGATGAAATTGTTAGACTGCATGGAGTGCCTGTATCCATTGTTTCTGACAGGGATTCAAAGTTTACATCGAGGTTTTGGCAAAGCCTACAGACTGCATTGGGGACTGAACTGAGACTCAGTAGTGCCTATCATCCTCAGACAAATGGCCAATCAGAGAGGACCATCCAGACTCTGGAGGATTTACTGAGAATGTGTGTCCTTGATTTTCAGGGAAATTGGGAAAGTCATTTGCCATTGGCTGAATTCGCCTACAACAACAGCTACCATTCGAGTATCGGTATGGCGCCTTTTGAGGCATTGTATGGCAGAAAATGTAGATCTCCGATTTGCTGGGCAGAAGTTGGAGATGGGCCTTTGCTTGGGCCCGAGATTGTGTATGAAACGACTGAGAAAGTGAAACTGATACAACAGAGACTGAAAACTGCACAGAGTAGACAGAAAAGCTATGCAGATGTCAGAAGGCGAGACAGAGAATATGAAGTGGGTGATCACGTTTTTGTGAAAGTGACACCGATGAAAGGCCAGACTCGTTTCGGAGTCAAAGGCAAGTTAGCGCCGAGATATGTCGGATCGTACGAGATTGTTGAGAAAATCAATCCGGTGGCGTATCAAGTTGCGCTCCCTCCTGAAATGGAGCATATGCATAACGTCTTTCACATCTCGATGTTGAGAGATTATCTCCGGGATCCATTCCATGTGATTGAGCCTACTCGGATAGTGTTGAGTGATGACTACACTTACGAGGAGAGGCCTATACAGATTGTAAATAGACGGATCAAGAAACTGAGAAACAAGGAGATCCCGTTAGTGAAAGTTGATTGGCAAAACCATGGTGGCGTGTATGCCACTTGGGAGAGGGAAGATGACATGGCTAAAAGATACCCAGAACTGTTTCCACTGAACCCTGTTTTCTCCCAGAATGAAGGTAACTCGAGTTTAGAGGACTAAACTCTTTTTAAGGAGGGGAGACTGTAACAACCCTCATACTGCTTACCGATTAATTACCGATTACTGCTAAACTGAACTGATTATGACTGAAAATTAAACTGAATAAATTACTGAACTGACTGACTGAAACTGGAAACTGAATTGATTGAGTATATCTATTGTATTGCATTTCTATCTGTTTGATTGATCATTTATCTGTTCGTGTTTTATGTTTAAACTGCTAATTGAAGGCCTTATCGGCGGCCGAACCGAAAATCGTTTAGTGTTTCATGATCATCGTAATTTATGTGATTTTATAGTATATTTAATTAAAATGTCATTAGGTATGATTAAATCAGATAAAATATTGATAAATGGCATAGTTTGACTTAATTACACCTTTACCATTGTTAGTGGGCCACTATACCATCATAGAGGGACTTAGTCTTGCAACTTAATACACATTTGCTCAGCCATTTATGTTGCCTACAGCCGACCAAATAGAGAGAGTGAGAACTAAGAGAGAATTGAGTTCATCCTTGTGGAGTTGCTTGGAGACTTGTAGAGATTGTAGTGGGATTGAAGTGTAGATTGCAAATTGAGCTTCTACTCTTGTGTTTGGAGACCTAAGGTAGATCATTCATCTTCTTAATTGTGTATTTGAGTTCCTTCTAGCATGGATCATGGTAGTTTAAGGAGCTAAATCAAGAATTGGTTCAATGTTGGTGAATTGAAGCTTAGATGTTGCATGCATGTCTATATTGTTACATTTTGAGGTTGATTACATGGAATTGGGTTCATGCATGCTCATATTATTGTTAGAGACCATGTCTTCATCTTGTTTTTGGAGCAATTGGCTCCTTAGAGCACCAAATTGAAGCTTGGAAATGATTTGAATCCATGCATGTTGCATGTTCATCTTGTTCTTGGAAAATGGTTTGAGTTTGGGTTTGAATTAAACACCCTTGGGCTTTGATTTCTTAAATTGAGTTTTGAAACTTGTTGTACATTGGGTTTGCAAGAGTTTTTCCAGAAAATAGCCCAAGAGGATCGAAAATATTGGTTTTGAACTTGGTTTTGCGCTTGGGACTCAAATCTGGGATTTCCAGATTTTTGTTGTCCGCTCGAGCGAGGGAAGTAGCGCTCGAGCGGAGAAATCGAGCTCCCAGCATCTTGCACTGTGCATCAGTCCGCTCGAGCGGAGTATTGGGCGCTCGAGCGGAGGACTGGGTGACACGCTCGAGCGGGCGTCGAGCGGAGATTTCACCTATCCAGTACTTTTTGGTCCGCTCGAGCGGGTATGTTGCCGCTCGAGCAGGTACCTTTGTTTGCTTGTCCGCTTGAGCGGGGAAACCTGCGCTCGAGCGGGACTCTGTTTCACTGAAAATTCTACAAATGTTCTCTAAGTGCATCTTTGCATCCTCTTTCCATCCTAGGCATTCCTAGGGCGTATTTAAGGCATCTTAATGAGGATGTAGGTGTAGGACACACCGAGGCATTTAAGGATTAAGTTATTATCCTTCCCAACTGTATAGCTTAGTGTGTTCGATCTGTTAACTGTGTAGGGTTGGCGACTGGGGAAACGCGCTCTAGCATACTGTAGCCCAATCTCTGTGAGTAACAATTGTGTAAAGATATGTTCAAATGATCATCTTCTGAAATACTGAACTGAACTGTTTATTGAATTGATATTGTTGACTGTATGAATGTATGTCCTATATTCTGAACTGTACTGTGACATCCTTAGCAACTATTGTTACTGTTACTGCTACTGATTGAGAAATCTCTGCCATCGACGGTCTGTGAACGGATGGCCCCACCGACGGTCTATGAACGGGTGGATTTGTCTAATCGACTCGATTCCCATGTTGGAACCACTACTGTTTACTGATTGATGGCCATCAATTATTGTTCGGTCTTTTAAGACCTATCGTTTACTGTACTGCTATGCTAAAGGATGTACCACATATTACTGAATGACAGATATACTGAATCAATGAAATGTTTTCATTACTGTAAGGACATTCATTCTAACTCCTTTACGCATTATGTTATTCACTGGGCTTTAGCTCACTGCTCATATATATATATATAGGTGTACAGGCACCGGATCAAAGCTAGAAGCGTCGGAGTAAGCTCCAGTTTTGTCAAGCCAACCAACGTGCCTCACTGCGAGGTTCCGAGCCTAACATGCTAAGGCTTAGGGGTGTTTTAGTAGTTCCCCCTTTTTGCACTGTCTCACTATTTTGTAATACTGTATAGACTGTACTGTACTGTTAGTGGAGTATTGGGTCCCCGACTTGAATGATTGTATATATTGTAGATACTGTTTTGTTACTGACTGTTTATATGAATGCATGGAAAATCTTTTTGACATACAGACTGTCATAGCTCGTTGGACATTATCTTATTACTGTATTGGCTTCCGCCAGGCCCTGTACTCTGTTTTACTGTATTACTGTTAAGCAGGCCTTCGGTAATCTCGGATTACTGGCCGGTTACGGTACTAAACCCATAGGGCCGGGTTTGGGTCGTGACACATAGCCTCATGGTAAGCATGCTATCATGGCAGTCACTCACACACATGCAAGGATGCTAAAGCATAACCACTTACCGAGTACTCCAAGCCAAAACAGAAGCTAATTAGAAATCCATGCATGATCCTAATTATACAGAAATGCCTAATGCAACACATGCAATAATGCAACTATAGCAGGCTCGGCTATTCTAAACATGGCGTATGAGATGCAACAGTTAACAAGTATTCAATTTGGAATTGAAATACAGATGCAGTTAGTATGGTGCGCCGAGCCCGGTGCATGCAAGACAGATGAATGAATGCAAACATGCTATCATACTGTATGCTAATTGAAACATGCCCTAATCTAACCATCATAAGCTGGTAAATAAAAGGAAGAAAGACGTGGGGTTGGAAGACATACATCACACTCATGCACACTTATTACAACATTGCCCTCGCGCAGAGGGTCCGAATAAATAATATACAGTCCCGAATACTACAGTCCAAATAAATAATACAGTCCAAAATATGTACAAATTCCTAATTAATTAACAAAATTAACTAGGAAAACTATAAACTGGCATGCAAGTCAGGGACTGCCTTGACTCTTCTTCAGATGATGAATGATGCATATCCGGGTTGTCTTTGCGCGGAAATCCACTGTGATGCCCCAATTAGCCTCTATTTTGCAATAATTTTGGAAAGCGCGCCAAGCCCCGGAAGACTGCTGATTCTTGATTTGCTGCAACAGAGAGCAGGAAAGGGGCATGGCAATGTATTTTCACAAATGTATGCATGCCTCGATCCTCGTGCCACCAATCACGCATCTCGATGCATGATGGCCGAGGAGTCGAATTACACAACTCAATATGGAATGAATGCACATGAAAATACAACTAAACCTAAACTCCATCATGGGTGATCCGGAGTGTCGGCGACTGGGGAATTGAGACACGTCCCGTCACTCGGAGTACGAAACGTACCTCGTTTCCCATGCCCGGGCTAACTCCTATCCCAAACACAATGCAATATGCATGACATGCATGAAATGCAACTAAGATACAACCTAACATGCACAATGCTATGGAATGGCATACACGATGCACGAGGTAACATGGCATACACGATGCGCTAATATACAACCTAGCATACGCAATGCTATGAAATGAAATGGCATACGCAATGCATAATGGGCTTACACCAACACAAGTGGACCTCAGCCACACTCACATAGAAGGCCATTAGATGAAAATGAGACACTCGAGACGCGTGCACGCGTGCACGCAAACCGAGGACCAACCCTCAGGCACGAATGCCACTCTTAACAAGACATGGCAAGGCATGGAACATGGCATACAAGCATACAAATTTCAGTAGCAAAAAACGATGCAAATCAGCCCCGAAACATGAAAACATGGCACCCGATGCATGGAATGATCCCGAAATGCAAAACTAGGTACACGGAATGGCTTACAGCTATACAAAGCATGCATTATTTGAACATGAGGCCTAAAGACAGAATCAATGCAGTCCCAAAATAAGTGTATTTACAGTTTTAAGCAAGGCCAAACAGTGAGCACAAATAGGCCTAAGTTAGCATGCAAAAATGGGCCAAAAGGGGGGTAATGAAGCAAGTAGCAGTTGCTGACTTCAAACATAAGAGAGCCCTTCAACAATGTTGAAGAGGGGCCCAAAATATGGCATTTTACAGTTGATGATAAAACCCAAAACAGTGCACAAGCATGCTCAAAATACTATGCAAGATAAGGCCAAAAGAGAGCTATAACACAAAGTACAAAAGGGAAGCCTCAAAAAGCAAAAGACCCTTAATGAAACATGAAGAAAGGGTCAAAATAAGGCCACTTTCAGTTCGGACCAGAGCCCAAAAACAGAAGCATAAGAGGCTAACAAATCATGCAAAAATGAGGCCAAGAGAGGGGTAAAGAGACAAGTGACATATGGAGGCCCCAAACAGTGATGACCCCTTAAACAATGTTGAAGAAGGGCTCAAAATAAGCTACATTACAGTTTACAATAGAGCTCAAAACAGTTTACATATGGGCCAAAAATGCTATGCAAGAAAGGGGGATACAAGAGGGGTAATGAAGCAAGTACCAAAGGGAAGCCTCAAACAGGTAAATACCCTTAAACAAACATGAATGAGAGCTCAAAATAATGCTACTTTCAGTTAGGGTCGGAGCCCAAATATGCAAGCAAGAATGGCTTAGATAGGATGCAAAGATAAGCTTAAAAGAGGGGAAATGACACTCACCCTTGAAGACCAAACTTTAGCAAACTTTTGGCTTGAGAAATGGTGCTTCCAAAGCTCTGAGAAGGCCCTCCAAGCTGCTGGAATGGAGTGGTGGTGTGGTGCTAGGTGGTGGTGTAGAAATGAGTGTAGGACTTGAAAGGTTTGGAGCTTGGAGTGAGGGAAAGAGAGAGATGCAATATAGGAGCTCCAAGGGGATTTTTCTAACCCCTAAACCAGAGCTGGAGGCTGGTTTATATAGGCAAAAGAGGGGGAGAAAGAGGGGGGAAAAATGGGGGGGAAAACATTCAAGTTTCCCCCCAAAATTTTGGCCCCCCGGATACAAAATCTGGAGGGAAAAAAAGTGTATATTTGTAATGTACCAACTGTAAGGATTCTGGCCGGCCAGGTATTGGATTTTCAGGTGGCCAGTCGGCTCTCCCCATGGCCGGCCGGCCAGGGGTCAAAAAGGCCAAGTGTAATTACTAGCCGACCACCACAAATTGGTGGCCTCCTAGGTGTTCTCAACACAACCTTGTGGTCAAAAATTGGCAACAGTGAACCAGGAGAGAGAATAGGCCACTTTTAGGAGGGGTTCAAAAGGGTCAATCACAATTACTAGCCGACCATATGATATTTGTGGCCTCCCATGTGTGTACAACACGAATATGTGGTTTGGAGCTGGAAAAAGTGGACTTAGGGTGGTCAACATTGGCTTTCGAGTGAGAAAAACGGGCGTCGGAGGGCGATGAAGGAATATAACTGGTTGCTGAAACAATTACTGGCCTCCCACCCTTCTATGACCTTCCTGGTGATGAAACAGAGGTCCCTGCAAAAAATGAACACAAACCGATGCAAAATGAAGGTTCGAGGGCTGAAACGCGCAGTCCGAGGCCCCAAAAATTGACTGTTAGGCACCGGGACTGGTGTTCGACCACGAAGTGGGTCTCTCAGACCACAGTGTCCCTCAAAAGGGAGTAAACAAGATATGTGCCAAAAATCGGAGCAAACAGAGGTGGTTAAGCGGTCCCGAACCGAGACACACGGCCGACGGCTCCGAAAACCGGGAACCGGGCTCCGAAATGGAAAAAATGGCCTGCGACCATGAAACGTAGCCTACGGCCACTGAGAGATGATCTACGAGATCTCTCCCTCCCCTTAGGAAGAGAAAACAGAGAAAACAGAGCCTGGTTCGCAAACCGAGGCAAAGCACAGGAAGAGTCCGGAAGTCCGGAGGCAAGGCCCGCAGCCGAGACTCTGAAACCTCTGGACGAGCACAGTATGCAATATCACCAAGCGCTCAATCGGTGACGTCTGAGTCTTAAGGTCGGTCAAAAATGGGGTGTCTACACATGAGAAATTTGACAAGGCAATGATGTCAAATGAATTTAAAATTAATGAGTGTGACAAATGTGTTTATATTAAAAACACAGACAAATGTTATGTCATTGTATGTCTTTATGTGAATGATATGCTCATCATAGATAGTAATAATGATATGATTAAAACTACCAAGAAAATGTTGAATAAATATTTTGACATAAAGGACATGAGCATTGCTAATGTAATACTTAGTATGAAAATTACCAAAACATCAGAAGGATATGCTTTGTCACAACCTCATTACATTGAGAAAATACTTGACAAATTCAGCAAAGATGATGATCATCTTACTAGAACCCCTGTGGATGTTAATTTGTTTCTTTTTAAGAGTGTACAAGAAAGTATTTCTCAATTAGAGCATGCCTAAATTATTGGAAGCTTAATGTACTTAATGAACTGCACTCGCCTAGATATAGCCTATGCAGTAAGTAAATTAAGTAGATATACGAGTAATCCAGGAGTAGAACACTACACTAGAAAGCAATTATAAGGGTTCTAAGATGCCTTAGATTTACTTGTAACATTGGACTGAATTATACTAGATATCTAGCAGTACTTGAAGGGTAATGTGATGCAAACTGGACATTGGATACTAGATACTCAAAATCAACCAGTGGGTATGTCTTTACTTTTGGTGGTGCGGCTGTATCTTGGAAATCTTCCAAACAGACTTGTATTGCTACATCTACTATGGAATCAGAATTCATAGCTTTAGATAAAGCTGAAAAAGAGACAGAATGGCTTCACCACTTTCTTGAAGATATTCCAATGTGGTCAAAACCGATGCTTGCTATATATATACATTGCGATAGCCAATTAGCAATAGATGGAGTACAGAGTCATATGTATAACGGTGAGTTGTGACACATTCATCATCGACATAACACCGTAAGACAACTACTCTCTAATGGAATCATTTCCATTGAATATGTGAAGTCTAAAGACAACATAGCGGATCCACTAACCAAAGGGTTAGCAAGAGAATTAGTTGAACATTCATCGAGGGGAATGAGACTTAAGCCAATTAAATAAGAGTTACCACAACGGCAACCCAACCTAGTTGACTAGAGATCCCAAGATCTACGTTCAAAGGGACAACCGAGTTGTGTATGACTCAGAAGGATTACTAGGGAGTCAAACTCCTACCCATTTCTATGATGAAATAATGATGTCTGCAGCGTTTTTAGGTTAAGCAATACTTTTAATAATTCTTATATCTAGGTAAACCTAGTGAAGTATGGCAAGATACTTTTCGTAATAATTACCTATGTGAGTATGAACTGAGCCAGTTCTATGAGATTTGTGAAGGGCTGCAATTCTCTAGAGCACTCATGAAAGACGAGGTTGTTCAGTGCCAAAATGAACACAATAGTAAGAACTAAACTGTGTCTGGTGATATACTGTATAAGTTCTATTATTTTGGTTTACACAAACGACTGAATAGTTCAAGGCATCATGTTCATTAGTTAGCTAGTAAATCTGATAGTGTCTTACAAGGAAAGGTTCAAAGCCAAAAGTTACCTATCCTTTGCAGAATATTTTCAATTTTTGTACTCTCTGTAATTAGATCATGTTGTTGCATTTTCTCTCCGTCAAATTTCATTCATGTAGGAGATTGTTGGAATAATTAGTTTTTATAGGTTTATTTTTAGCCAACTTTGAGCCCAAAATTGAGTGGGGTCCCAAATGTCTTTTGGGATGGGTCCAAAGAGGTGACGTGTTCCTTGCCACATGGCAAGTCACGCAGTGAAGACGGTTCATCAAAACCATTTATCAGCGAATGGAAAGTTGACGTCGTTTTCGGGTTCGTGGAATGGACAATTAAAGAAGTAAATGTAGGTTTCCTTGAAACGGGTTGTCCCACATTGAAACCTTAAAAGAGCTTTTGTGAGTATATAAGCTCTTGGTGTACTAACTTGGGTTGGGCCCCAAGGGGCACCTCAAGTTTGTAGAAATGAGGAATTATGGACAAAGTGAACCTTAGCTCAAACCACCACGCGTGCACGCGCTGCCGCCGCCGTCCGGTCGGGCTGGGTGCGGATGTGGGTCGGTTCTAACATTAATTTTTTTGAAGAAATTTATTTGAATTTTTTCCAGAAATTCTTTATGAAATTAAATTCAAATTTGGTGCCAAAATTGAATTTAAATTTTCTGTCCATGTTTTACCTCCTTCAGTCCGTAAATTCAAAACAGTTTAATTACTGGAAACCGCTCAAAACTGCTGCAGTTACACAGCTTTGAAACTGCATAGTTCATACTGTTCGGACAAATCTACATTCCAACTGTTATCTGTTCAAATTGTGTTTGCACTTGTTCATTTGAAACCATACCTGTTCAGTTCAAAAACTGCACCTGTTTGGCAGTTTATTTTGCCTATAAATACCAGCATTGTTCCGCAGTTTGGGATTCGGAAAAAAAATTTGAAAGATACATTTTCTTGCTATCTAGATTTTTATCTGTTTGCATTATTCTTCATATTATTTTAGGAAAAAATTCAGAGAGTTTAGAACACAAGTTTTGTTAGCCGAACAAATTGTTTAAAGTAATACTACAATTTGTGAAGATCATTGTATCTTGGGAGATAGACGCCATTTGTCCATAAGCACCGTAGCGAGGCGAATCTGTCTTAAGGACAAAGTGTCACACACTCGACTTGATCTTTAAATATTTATTCGGTTTGATAAAATAAATTCTGTAAGTAATTTATTTATTTGTTTAATTTGTTTCATTATTTAATTTACACAGAAAATTGTTCCAACACAGAGTACCAAGACCATTTTTTTATTATTAATTTTTATTTTCTCAAAAACGATTTATTTTTGTTTTATGTACATCAAAAAACAGTTTATATGATCTAATTTGGAGTAATTATTCAGTAATTTCAAAACATAAATACGTGATATTCTATAATATTGTAATTTGTGAAAAAAGTGGATAGGTGAGATATTATATTAAGTAATTGAAAAATATAAAAAAATAATATAAATTATGATTAACTAGAAATATGAATACATAATACTCCGAGAATAATCCTTAATTTCCCTAATTCGGCGTGTGGGGACGGGGGATATTGCCCATAGAAAGTTTACATGGATACGAGCTGCGGTCTCTTACTTGATGGGTATTTTATACCAATTTTTATTTTTATTTTTTTGAGGTTTTTTATTTTTTATTTTATTCGGGGAACTATATCGAGTGAGAAAAAGAAAAAGAAAAAATACCCACACATGGGGTAAGAAAAAAAAAAAACCTACATATGGGGTACAAGTATGCCTGTGGTGAGGTGTAAATGAAAGGATGTAGGGGTACAAGTGTCACCTACACCTCTTATGTGTTGATTTTTTTTTTTTTTTTTTTTTTTTTTTTTTTTTTTCCACTTGCCTGTAGTTTTTTTTTTTTCTTTTTTTTATGTTATTCAAAATGGTTGAAAAGGTATGAAAATGCTGTTTAAAAGTCAACAGCAAACACCTTTTAGCCAAGTAAGTTGATTTTTTGATTATTTTAGTCTGGGTTAAAAGTTCTCATTTGGGATGGATTTTTTTGTATTTTTTTAACTTTTGTTAGAGAAAAAATGAAATAATTATAATTTAAATGTGACATTTTATCTTATTGACTTTTTAACCTATTTTATATTTTTGTGACTAAAATAATCCTAACCACACATGCCAAGCATAGCCTTAGTGTGCCTTGGTAGGTAATTTGGATTCAGAAAGCTTATTATTGTATGCTCGAGCTGGTAATATTAAAGCTCGGAGCTTAGTCGCCCCCTCGAGGAAAATAGCTTGATTTGTCCAACGATAATCAACCAGGTTTCATTCATTTATGTTGTGTTTAGTTAAAAAATTTGAGATGAAATTTAAAAAGAAAAATAAAAAAAAATGTGTGAAATTAGATAAAATGTAAATATATTGTATTCATATTTTATCTATTTTTTTTCTTTCCTTTTTCAAATTTCTTTCCAAATCTCCCAACCAAACACGGCATTAAATGCTGTTTGGAATGATCTAAATAAATATATTTTTTGATTTTTTATGAAAAAATATATAAAAAAAAGAGAAGTGATATGATCCAAAAAAGACAAAAAGATAAAAAAAAAAGTACACTCTTATAGGGGATGCCAAATAGTTACTACTATTCTAGTTTTCAAATCCAAATGACAGGCCAAAATTTCCAATCTCTCTTAAGCTGTGATTGGTTAAGAGACTTGGAAAGAAATTTAGAAAGAAAAAATAAAAGGGTAGATAAATTGTGAATAAAATATACTTACATTTTACTTAATTGCACACACATTTTTCCTTTTTTTTTTCAAATTTCTTCCTAAATTTTCCAACCAAATGCAGTATTAAAGAGTGTTTGTTTTTAAGGATTGGAGGGGGATTGGACTCTATGTCCAATCCACCATTAAATTCATTGTTTGGTTGGGAATTTGTAAATTAGATTAGGATTCTCATCAGACTATAAAAATCCATATACGTTGGATTATTGAGTTCTAGGGGATGTGATATAAAAATTGTGAGATTAGAATCTCATGGGATTAAGTTGTAAAATGACACATTTGCCTTCCAAATATTTTATTTCATTATATATTGTATTTAGTAAAATAAAATAAAATAGAATATAAAAATCTCAATTAAAAAACATTATTTATTTTTATTGATGTTTATTTATTTAATTTTTAAATAAATTTTGATAGATGTTTTATTTTAAAATTTTGTTGATATTTTATTTAATTTCATTATTTAATATTTATTATTTTTAAAAAATAAATTTATTTGAAATGTTATTTTAAAAATAACATAAATTTTTATTGATGTTTTATTTATTTAATTAAAAAAATAAATTTATAGTCATTTTCAAAAAAATATAATAAAATAAATATTTACTTAATCTAGTGATTATGGCCGAAATGTACATCATTGAGGCCGTTAATTAGAATCTCTTAACTTCACTTGCTGGTCAAACCGTATAATTTATGTGTGTTAAATGTCAATCAGGTTGTACATCGTCGGAGTATAAAATGGGCAAAAAGACCAAATTTGGACAGAGTTGACTTTTTCTGGAAAAGTCAAACTAATGTTTTAAACCTGATTGGAAGTGAGTAGAAGTATAAAAGGAAAAGGAAAAGGTTTTTCTAGGGTTCTGAAAGTGTTTAACCTAAGGAGGGAGGCTAGGGTTTGGAAAGGAGAAGGAAAGCAAAAGCTCCAAGATGTCTTCCATGGTGGTTTCTTCTCCATCTTCATCCTTCCACTCCTCCATGAGTGGCTAGTCGTCTTTTCTAGGGTTTTGATGAAACCCTAGCCATGTAACTATTTTGTTTTCCTTTTGATTCTCAATTATGTAAAGGTTTGAACCATTGTATGGTGTTTTAGAAATTCTTTATATATAATTTTCATTATCTTTTCAAATATTTGACTTTCTGTGATTGTTGAATGTTATCCATACATGAGTTTTCTATTCTTTTACATTCAAGGTATGAGACGAACCATACTACGAGGGACGAGTCGTGTCACTACCCTAGTTTAGAGTGAACGATTCGTACTACTTGAGATGGTTCGTGCCCGTACATTGAATGTGATGATTTTCTTGTTAAATGCTTTGAACTTGTAGTTGCAAAGCATTAATCTGTTCAAACCCTAGGATAATTGATTTCAATTGGAAACCCTAGTTACGTGGCTAGTGGTGGATTCTTTGCCCTAGTTTTTCCCCCAATTCAGTAAACCAATTTCATTTATTATTAATAATTTAATTCCTTAGTTTAATTTATTCGTAATTAAATTAGGTTATGATCATTCAATCTTTTTATCAAAATTAATTTAGGAATTTAACGATTAAATTAGTTTAATTTCACAATAGTCCCTGTGGATCGATACCTGGACTTGCCATTATTCTAATAGAATTTGGTATAGTTTAGTGATTATATTTTGGTGTGTTCAACGACCCATCAAATTTTGGCGCCGTTGCCGGGGACTTCTGGCGAAATTAGTTAATTTAAAGTTACATTCTTATTTTAATTTTTAGTTTAGGATTTTATACTTTTGGTGTTGCTAAGTGTGCAGAGCGTTTGAAATTGGAGCTATCATTGAAGTGCAAGCGGAGCGCAGCCGAGCTTTAAAAAAAAAACCGCAGCACTAAAGTGAGTAAACAGAAGCAAACACTCACAAGCAAAGCACCAAAGTGCTAAAACAAAAGCCAAAGCTCAATTGGGGATTGGAGACAACGTCTACACGTCAAGCATCCGCAAGACGAGTAAAGCGTTTTCGTTAAACCGCTGTGAGTATTTCTTCCTTTGGTATTTTGCTTTCGTAACTTAGTGCACCGAGTCGAACTTATTGGGTGTTTGGGTAGTGTATGCACGGGCGTCGTTCTTGTCGCCCTGAACTGTGGAATTTGGACCTTGAACTAGAAAGGACCCTTAGGAGACTTAGGACCTCTGCCCGTATTCCTAGGCTTGAATATTCATACATTGAGCCATTAGAGATGGCAGATCCTAATGTCCCGAATGTGCCTAACCGGACCCTTAAGGATTATTTTACACCCACTGCATATACATCACCATCATGCATCCAATTGCCCAACACCACTGCTGCTCATTATGAGATTAAGTCCAGCACCATACAAATGCTTCCATCATTCCATGGACTAACTCATGATGACCCTTATAAACATTTGAATGAATGAATTCCTGGAAATTTGCTCGACAGTGAGGATCCAGAATTTCACAAATGAGGCCTTAATGTTGCGATTGTTTCCATTCTCGTTAAAGGATAAAGCCAAACACTGGCTAAATTCTTTACCTGCTAATTCAATCACAAGTTGGGACCAATTACAGCAACGGTTCTTGGAGAAGTACTTTCCCATAGGCAAAACCAACCAACTTAGGCGAGCCATCACAAACTTTGCTCAAATGGATGGCGAGCAATTCCATGAGACTTGGGAAAGACTTAGAGACCTTCTCCAACAGTGTCCCCACCATCAAGTGCCTGATTGGCAACTTGTTCAAACATTTTATTATGGCTTAACTGAGCCACACCGCCAAATGGTGGATTCGTCCTGTGGTGGGACATTTATGTCTAAAAATGATGCTGAGGCATGGCAATTGTTTGAGAACTTAAGTGATAATTCCCTTCACCATGCCTCCGCAGCCCGGCAAGTCCGGCAACCTATAGTTGGAGCCCCGAAAAGAGGGGGCATTTATGAGGTCGGGCAAAACCTAGAGTTAGCCCAACAAGTAGAGGCACTGTCCCGCAAGATGGACCAATTATTAGCTACGGGACATGCCCCTACCTAGCGAAATCAGCCTCAATTTCATGAGGCATGTGTTATTTGTGCGAGCCCTGCTCATGACTTGAGTGAGTGCCCTTCGGCATCACAATTTCCGGAGTTAGTCCAAGAGCATATGAATGTGGCTCAAGGATTCTCCAACCCGGGTAATGACCCATACTCCAACACATATAATCCGAGATGGAGAAATCACCCTAATTTCTCATGGAGAACCCCTTCACAAGGCACTTCTTATAATCCTCCACCACCAAGGCAGAATTTCAATAATTTTGCCAACCAATCATCCTACCAACCACCGCAACCTTATCGACCCCCACAACCGTACCAGCAACCACAACCCCCGCCTGTTCCTCAGGGCAACTCTGCCTTTGAGACTCAAGTGTTGGAAGTTCTCTCAGAACTTAAGGGGTTAGCACCGATAGTTCACTCCCACACTCACTCTATTGCCAAGATAGAGACCCAATTGGGTCAAATAGCTAACAACATGAATCAGAGAGATGAGAGAAAATTACCAAGTCAAACTGTGGCCAACCCTAAGGGACAATACGGGGCAGAGAGTTCGAGTGGGAATGGAAAGCAACATGAGCAAGTGCAGGCAGTGGTTGTTTTGAGAAGTGGTAGGGAGTTAGAGCCTCAATCAGTTGTGTCTGATGCAACTAGAGTTAGGAGGGGTGACCACGGTGGTTCACCCAGTGAGAGCAAGGATGAGGGGACAACACTTAAGAGGGATGACTTAGTCCCTAGTACTTCATTTGAGCCCAAGGCACCATATGTGCCTAAGGCACCCTTTCCCCAGTGCCTTGACACACCGTCCCCTTTTAATAAGAAGGCGGCATCTATGGAGGCAATGATGGAGGTCTTTAAACAGGTAAAAATCAACCTCCCCCTGTTGGAGGCGATTAAGCAAGTACCATCATATGCCAAATTTCTGAAGGACCTTTGTACGCAAAAGCGTAAATCTAGGACACATGTGTCCCAAAAGATCCTACTCACGGAGCAAGTAAGCTCCATCTTGTTGAATGACATACCTCCTAAGCTTAAGGACCCGGGAGCCCCAACCATTGCATGCATTATAGGGGACCATTTCATTGATAGGGCCTTATTGGATTTAGGGGCTAGTGTCAATTTGTTGCCGTACTCTGTGTACGAGAAATTTGGGCTTGGCGAGTTGAAGCCTACTACTGTCACTCTTCAATTGGCTGACCGGTCCCTCAGAGTGCCACGTGGCATGATTGAGGATGTGCTAGTTAAGGTTGATAGGTTCTACTTCCCTGTTGACTTTTTGGTGTTAGATATGGAACCAGTAGCCAGTTCTAAGAAACAAATCCCGGTGATCTTAGGTCGACCTTTCTTGGCTACGGCCAATGCATGCATCAATTGTCGGACCGGGGTTATGGAAGTTTCATTTGGCAACATGCAAGTGAAACTTAATATTTTCCAAACATCCCAACAACCTCATGAGAGAGAGGAGTGCTTATTAGTGGATGTTGTGGATGAGATTGTGGAGGAGGCTTTGCCCTCCATTCTTGTAGAGGACCCTTTAGAGGCTTGTCTAGCTCATTTTGGGATTGAAAATTTTGATATTGATGCGTTAATTGAGGAGGTATTAAAATTGTCGGATGCGGGTATTATATACCCCATCTCAGATAGCAAGTGGGTGAGTCCTACACAAGTGGTGCCCAAGAAATCGGGCATCATCGTTGTTGAGAATGAGGGAGAAGAGTTAGTCCCCACACGAACCACTACTGGGTGGCGAGTGTGCATTGATTATAGGAGATTAAATCCCTCGACTAGGAAGGATCATTTTCCTTTACCCAGGGGTTTGATGGACCCATTTTATTATGCTTGATAGATTGATTCTTTATTTTTTTTATTTTTTTTTCTTTCCCTTCTATATTATTCTGTTTTTCTTTATTCTCGTCATGTTTTATTAGCGTCTAGGAGACTTTAAATCCTCTAAAGGTGTAATTCCTTTGGTGTTAGCCGTGCCCGAACGGCATCTGACGGTCTGGTATAGCCACCTAACCGTGTTTGTAGTGAGTTCCTAGGAGACCAACTGAGACGGTGGAAACTAGAGTTCGAATGGCAAAGCCTAGAACACAAAGGTTTGGGATTTCCGAGACTAGAGTCTGGTTTAAATACCCAGGGGTATGGAGATTGCTTCAAAACTACCTCGGCTTGAACTCTGTATGGCAGCCCCATAGGTTGAGGTAGCTTTATGCGCCTCGATTCTGGATACCGAATCAACCTAGTCTGTCACCCTGTTGGAGAATAGGGAAAGTTACAAACACAGTTAGGGAGAAAAGTAGTACCCGTGGTTTTCGCGTGAAGATTATACCTTTAGTAGCCATTCCGTTATTTTCCCATGTGTTATATTTATTTCGGATGTCAATTGAAGGTAGAAATGCTTAGTTTTGATTTTTTTTTTTATAAAAAAAAAAAAAAAAGCCTGCTTTCATGTTTATTTTCTGTGTTTTAAAAAATAAATAAATAAATAAATAATTGTTATACTTGTTCAATTTAAAAATAAAAATAAAAATATTTTATTTATTTATTTATTTTTTTTTTATACATGTTCAATTGTATTTAAAAAAAAAAAAAAAAAATTGTGAATTTGAGCTGTAGCACCCTGCTTTAAAAGCAGGTGCGGCACCAAGGGCATTCACCAAGCCGCACGTGCGGCTTGGGCCCCGCACGTGCGGGACGCCGAATTCAAAAAAAAAAAAAAAAAAAAATCGCGCGAGGTTGTGAAATCGCCGCACGTGCGGCATGAGCCCCGCACGTGCGGGACATTTGTGAAGGCTTAGATTTGCGCACTGCTTTAAAAGCAGATGCGCCGCCAAGTGCGGAAATTTCTAAATAAAAAAAAAAAAAAATGTTTTGTTTTTGTTTTAGTGTTCTTTTTATTATTTTATTTTATTTTTTTAATTTCATTTTTAATTTATTTAAGTAAATAAATACATAAATAAATTTTAAAAATAAATAAATAAATATATATTTATTTTATTTATAATTTTTTCTAAAAAATTTTATTTTTATTTTCTATTTTCGTAGAAATAAAAAAAATATAAAATAAAAATAAATAAATAAATAAATAAATCGTTTAGTTTAGGTTATTTTATTCTATACTTTAGTCTCTTTTGTAATTTAGTTATTTTATAGTTTAGTTTAGTTTAATTTAGTTTATAATTTAGTTCATTTAATTTAAGGGTTTTTTTTTTTTATTCATTTATTTAATTATTTTCGTTTTTATTTTAAAAAAAAGGGAATTGCATGTGGGACATTAGTGGGCCAACTTGTGCTTTCATATTTTATTTTATTCTCATGCTTGGTTCTACGGTTTTGTATCTATTTGCTTTTGGTGTGTGCAGGCTATGAGTCGAATGTGTATCTGCTCGGGCCTCCAAAAAGGCCAGCGGTCCCAGCATTTCCCACCATCACCACCACCGGCTTCCCCATAGTGCCCTCCTGAATATTGTTTTGTCTCTTTTATTTTTATTATTATTTTTTCTTTCTTTTTAGTTCTTTCTTTTATCAATTCAAAAAAAAAAAAAGTGTGAGTGTGTCTCTGTTACTCTCTGCCTACCTGAATCTGCACCTACATTTCTGGTAATTTTCTCTCATTTCTCTTTACTTTTCCATTGAGGAAAATGCCATATTCAAGTTGGGGGATGGGGGTTATATTTTCTTTTGTGCTTTTCTATCTGGCTCATAATTCATGCTTATACTTGTTTCACTTGATTGCATTACTTCACTTGATGTGACTTTTTGCTAGTAGGGTGATGATATTTGCATATGTTAATTGGAGAGCATAGTAGACTTGCATGAAAAGGATTTATTGGGTAGATACTTACATGTGATGTTTGCACGAGGAGAGTTGTCTGTGTTTGTGATTTTAGTACACTTGTCATGAGTATGTCTTAATCCACATGAACACACTATCATAGCGGTGATCTTTTTATTATAATCCCTGGTGTACATCATTGATAATAGCTAGAGTTGCAGAAAAGAATAAATGAGGAGTCAAGATTCTTTAAAAAAAAAAACCCTTAACTTGTTTGGGTTCGTAGCCTTTTTAACTCGAGTTATTAAGCCCGTAGGGGTGTCTTTACACCTAATGCCCTAAAACCGTCTGGTTTGGGAGTCATTGGCCCAAAACTTGTTACATGGGTTAATTAGAAAGCTTAAGGGACTTGGACATTGCACAGTTAAGGAAAAATAAGAAGAATGACTTGTTCAGATTCGTAGCCTTTTCAACTCGAGTTATTAAGCCCGTAGGGGTGTCTTTAAACCTAATGCCCTAAAACCGTCTGGTTTGGGAGTCATTGGCCCAATGCTTGTTACATGGGTTGATTAGAAAGCTTAATGGATCAGGACATTGCACAGTCATTTTAAAAAAAAAAAAAAAAAAAAAAAAACTTTTGAAAATCTTGGCTGCAACAGGTTAGTTTTTCTGTATATGTTGGGTGTTATTATGAGTTACACTGGGCTATTATAGTGGATAGTTAACTAATATGGAGATTGCACTTTACACTGAGGGTACTCATGACTTGTCTACTAGCATGCACAAGTATAGGGAACTTTACTTTTGTATTAACCGAATTGTGGTTTCGACTCAATAGGTTCCTTCATGCTTGTCCACTGTGTCTTTAATGACTCGTGATGTCTCAATATCACACTGTAGTGGCACATAAGTTGATTGTTAGGTGGAATAGTGTGGTCATGTGTTGTTGAGTATATATGAATATGTTAATGTTTGTGGGTATCATTTCTGGAAACCCTCACGAGACTTTACTCGTCCACTTGGGGTAACCTTGTGGTTTAAAGGCTTGTTGCATATGCTAAATGCAACCGTTTTTCCACGAAAGAGGATAGATTTTGTTTTATTTTATTTTATTTTACTTGCTTGAGGACTAGCAAGTAGTAAGTTGGGGGATGTGATTAAGGCCGAAATGTACATCATTGAGGCCGTTAATTAGAATCTCTTAAATTCACTTGCTGGTCAAACCGTATAATTTATGTGTGTTAAATGTCAATCAGGTTGTACATCGTCGGAGTATAAAATGGGCAAAAAGACCAAATTTGGACAGAGTTGACTTTTTCTGAAAAAGTCAAACTAATGTTTTAAACCTGATTGGAAGTGAGTAGAAGTATAAAAGGAAAAGGAAAAGGCTTTTCTAGGGTTCTGAAACTATTTAACCTAAGGAGGGAGGCTAGGGTTTGGAAAGGAGAAGGAAAACAAAAGCTCCAAGATGTCTTCCATGGTGGTTTCTTCTCCATCTTCATCCTTCCACTCCTCCATGAGTGGCTAGTCGTCTTTTCTAGGGTTTTGATGAAACCCTAGCCATGTAACTATTTTGTTTTCCTTTTGATTCTCAATTATGTAAAGGTTTGAACCATTGTATGGTGTTTTAGAAATTCTTTATATATAATTTTCATTATCTTTTCAAATATTTGATTTTCTGTGATTGTTGAATGTTATCCATACATGAGTTTTCTATTCTTTTACATTCAAGGTATGAGACGAACCATACTACGAGGGACGAGTCGTGTCACTACCCTAGTTTAGAGTGAACGATTCGTACTACTTGAGATGGTTCGTGCCCGTACATTGAATGTGATGATTTTCTTGTTAAATGCTTTGAACTTGTAGTTGCAAAGCATTAATCTGTTCAAACCCTAGGATAATTGATTTCAATTGGAAACCCTAGTTACGTGGCTAGTGGTGGATTCTTTGCCCTAGTTTTTCCCCCAATTCAGTAAACCAATTTCATTTATTATTAATAATTTAATTCCTTAGTTTAATTTATTCGTTATTAAATTAGGTTATGATCATTCAATCTTTTTATCAAAATTAATTTAGGAATTTAACGATTAAATTAGTTTAATTTCACAATAGTCCCTGTGGATCGATACCTGGACTTGCCATTATTCTAATAGAATTTGGTATAGTTTAGTGATTATATTTTGGTGTGTTCAACGACCCATCATCTAGCCAAAAAAAAAAATTAAATATTAAAGACTTATTTAGTACTTGTTTGGCATGCACTAAAAAAGTATATTTTTTTGTATACATATATTTATTTGAGTCACATCAATCAACATCTCTTCTCTACTTTTCTATGCACTTTTTCTATTTTTCTACATATATATATATATATATATTATAAAGAGTAAAAAAGTGCACTTATGCCAAATTATTATTACTTGTAAACAATTGAAAAGAAGTAAAATACTTTGTTGAACATTTATCTTTTTTCATAATATTCCAATAAAACATTGGATTCAGTAAGATAGTCATTTCTAAACATTTAATCCCATTAGAAAACAAATTTGGAAAGCAAATTATTTTCAACTAAATAATTCAAGAATTATATATCACATAATTAATAGTCCGATAAAATACAATTCTTTTTATTCAATCCGTCCAAACATACCCTTAGGTGGTGTTTGTTTTGAGGGATTGAGGAGTGGGATTATACTATTAGTCCATCCGGACTATTAGTCCATTGTTTAATGCAAAATTTTTGCACCGGACTATTAGTCCCAAATCCATTGAACTATTGTGTTCCATGGGGGGTGGGACACAAATAGAGGGATAACGGGGATATGGGATTAGGTGATGAAATGATCATTTTGATATTCTATTATTTAATTATGTATTATATTTAGTAAAATTTAATAAAATTTAAATGTCTCGATTTAAAAATAAAATAATTTTTATTGATATTTATTTATTTAATTTTTTTAAATAATTTTTATAAATATTTTATTGATGTTTTATTTTAAAATTTTGTTTATATTTTATTTAATTTCATTATTTAAATTTTAATAGATGTTTTATTTAATTTCATTAGTTATTTATTTGTTATTTTTTAAAATAAATTTATTTAAAATTTTAATTGAAAAAATAACATATATTTTTCTTGATATTTTATTTATTTAATTTTTTAAAAATAAATTTATTTAATTGTGTAAAAAATAAAATAAAATAAAATTTTATTTAATCTAGTTAAAAATAATTAAAATATTAAAGATATGTTTAATATTACTATTACTTAGTAAATAATTGAAAAGGGTAAAATAACCATTTGAACATTTATCATTCTCCATAATATCCCAAACAAATATAGGATTCATGTCCTATCTAACCAAATAGTCTTTTCCTGATATCTAATTCCATAACTAAACTAACATAAGATACAAATTCAGTCCAATCACATAGTCCGGGGACAATGTATCCCAGGACTAACAATCCGGTAGATTTCAATCTCCTTTATCCAGTTCGTCCAAACAAACACACCCATTGTGAATTCAACACAAGCATGGTCTTCTTGGGCCTTCAATAAAAAATTTAAAAATCAAATAGGCCCATTAACATAAAGGCGGCTGAATCCGAAACCTGCTGATTTCAACATACCTAAAAAGTCCTGGTTGTGTTAAGGGCCCAAGATAAATATTGGGCTTTTCATAGAAGGAGGGTCAATATTTGATGGACAAAAATGGACATATGTTTTTGATTTTTTTTTTTTTCAATTTTCACACTCAAAACATGTAGGTTTTGAGTGTGTAAATCATGTTATGATTTTAACTAAAGCAAGATCTAAGGTAGGCCACCATGACAGAGGATCTGCTTCCAAAATGTATCTCTCAACAATGATTCTATCTAGACTGAAAAATAGAAAGTACGGATTCTTAATAATTTACAAACTTAATTACCTGTTATTTACAATGAAGAGTAGGTCTTACATCTCATTTTGAGTAATTGGTAATATAATGTGTTAGGAACACAATTTTTTTTGTATTCAAAAAGTGTACAAAATATGATTACGTGACCGCATATGAATGTAGACCATACTTCACTTTTCGTACACCTTTTTTGTCAAAAAAAAAGATCTCCATGTTTAAAGTTTCTCCACCATTGTTTGAAAGGGAAAACAAACAAACAAAAAAAAAAATAAAATAAAAAAAAAAGGTAAATATCTTTAGTGTAATTCCATTCCACAATAAGTTGTCATTATGTTTCCTTGACATGGAGCATATCATCAACTATGAAAAGAGCCTGTTATAACCTTGAGTCCATAAGATATTGTTGATCCACATGAAAAAAGAAAGATCCAATGGAGCAAAAACTTGTACCAAGCCTAGGATTCTCAAACTTTTAGGGTAAATTACAAATATACTCTTTGGGATTGGGTTAAAATATGAATCACCTTTGTAGTTTTGAAAATTACATTTCACCTTTTGAGATTTCTAATTTCATAATAAATCGTCTATTTTATTAATAAATCATCAAGTCAATTAACAGTTTTTAATGATGTTAAAAATATGTTTCAATTAATAATTTAGGTAATTTTATTATTATATAGGAGAGCAATTATGAATTTCATTTTTTTAGTTAATTCTATTAATAAAAAATTCTAATAAGAGGGTATTTGTAATTTTTCAAACCACATGAGGCAATCTGTATTTTAAGCGAACCTGAATGATTGTATTTGTAATTTATCCAAACTTTTATTATTATTATCTTTTATTTTATTTTACAATTGATAGAAAGTAAATACAATAATGAAATGTTAATATTGATTTTATATTATTTTAATTACAAAATAACCTAGAACAAATAATAAAAGATAAAGAAAAGTAACACACATATATACACACTTCTTCCTAGAGCACAAATTAAAAACTTATTATAAGGTCATATTTATTTTACAATTGAATTTTATTAATATTCTGTCACGATCCGCTCCCCGTACTTAAGGGTAAGTTTCGTAATGGCCAGTAACTAAAGTTATCTTCGGCCAATTCTTGAACAAATTAATAAACGCGAGCAGAAATAATATTTAAGTGAGGGTACCAAAATAATCATCGGAGTTTCTATTTTTATTACAAAATTTATTGACCAAAAAGGCCGATATTTACATATAAAGATATCATAAAGATGTTGTGTGTGTCTATTTAGTAGTCCCGCGTCTAAGATTTTCCAAAAACTATTTCTGAATTACATTGTTTCCTGAAAATTGGTAAACAACTATAAGCACATGGCAGAGTGAGAAATATTATACTAAGAGCATAAGGGCATAAAATTCACCATGGATAATTATTGGCTAACAAAGCTTGATATTAGAATACAGAATATATAATACGGAGATCATTTGACATATAATACAAAAATCATATAAAAATAATCATAACTACGGTACAGAACGGGACAGAACAGATGTATAGACTCAAAAGATGGCTCATACGAACTCTAGAGGTGACTCCCACCAAAGTGTAGCACTTAGCTCCATACAGTACTTTGCTCCACACCAGAAATCAGAATGTCCGTGGATCCATGACGGACAGAGGGTCATAAAGTGACTAATCAGAGACCAATGGTTATTTAAGTCCCCCAATGCATGAGACCTCCGTGGTGGTACTTATAAAATAATTACTTAAAATACATTTTAATAAACAGTTATATCCATGGGTTTTCCTTATTATATAAAATAAGGTTCATAAACTAGAAATGCTAATATAATTTATAAAATACAATTTCCATAAAATAAACTATGACAACTCAAAATATAAGTAAAACATATAATGATAACTCAAGGTATAATATAACTCACCTTGACATTGACCCTTAGCCTTACTTTCCACTATCACAACCTTCTTATTATAAGTTTCCTACTTCCAGTAACTTACGTGCCTCTTCTTCTTCTTTTTTTTCCTTTCATTTTCTTCCCACAAATTTTGATCAACTCCTCCCTATTTATAGGGAGATAAAAGCATCATCAGGCCAACACGTGGCCAGCTCAAATCCTCTCTGGATTTGCTCATAACTCACCCTAGATTTATATTTATCTTAATGAATATGTGTGATAATTACCTTTTGACCCAGTTTTCTAATATAACTATATAAACAAATTAATCCCTAATTAAATTATCCTTTATCGCATACCAACAGAAAATTAATTATTTATTTTACTATTACATTTACTATTATTATCAGTATTTATTTATTTATTTATTGTTTTGGTGTTTAATTCTTCAGTGTTCCTAATGTAAATTAAATTACACTTTATTTTATTTTACTCTTACAAAATATTTAATTAAACATTTAAGATTTTTCTCATATATAATTAAATAATACTAAAATAAAATTTAAGGGACAACTTAAATTTTCGGATTGTTACAATCTTCCCTCCTTTTAAAAATTTCGTCCTCGAAATTTGTCATATATATAAGCTATCCGCTGCGCACTCTGATAAATATGTATTTGATGACTAATCAGACATAAAATATTATCTCAACAAAAAACTTTACCAAAAATAACACACTATTTATTTGTCAAAAATTGTTTTGGGCCCAAATGAGAAACAATCGGTGACTTTAAAAACTTTTTATTAGTTTTGTTTCTGAAAATAAAAATAAAATAAAATAAAATAAGAACACAATTAAACAAGCGACTAGAAATGAAATGACACAATCATGTGCAAGATTTAAAGGAATTTGAGATGAACTTGAGATGAACTTCCATTCCTTTTATCCGTGAATCTTCCATTGATAAGAAATAGTTTTAAAATTAGTATATTTAGAATTTGAACCCACTTGTAAAAAGTCGAAATGATTTTTTTTTGAATACTGAACTAAAAATTATATGCATTTAATTATATAATAATTTTGGTAGGTACTTAAGCCCGACTTCCTCTATTTCCTATCATTCTTTTGCTATAACAAATAAAAATTATATCTAATATCTTTCACAAGTTATGAAAATAAATAAATAAATAATAAATTAATACATATATATATATATATATAAAATCATACAAAATTATAATTAAAACCATATAAGATTATAATATAATTAAATCGACTAACAAAATATAATATTTAGGTACTAATTACCCGCTATCCTACTTCTTAAATGTGCATGTGTCCTATGCTCCAATGATGATTTTTTTTTTATTATTTATTTTTATAAACCATTGCTCTGATATCATTTGTCACGACCCGCTCCATGTACCCAAGGGTTAAGTATCGTGATGGCCAGTAACTGAAGTTACCTCCGGCCAATTCTTGAACAAGTTAATAAACGCGAGTAGAAATAATATTTAAGTGATGGTACCAAAATAATCATCGAAATTTCTATTTTTATTACAAAATTTATTGACCAAAAATGCTGATATTTACATATAAAAATATCATAAAGGTGCTGTGTGTGTCTATTCAGCAGCCCTGCGTCTAAGACTTTTCAAAAACTTATTTCTGAATTGCATTGTTTCCTGAAAATTGGTAAACAACTATAAGCACATGACAGAGTGAGAAATATTATACTTAGAGCATGTTTGTTTTGAGGGATAAGGGGTTGGGATTGGACTATTAGTCCCACCGGACTAATAGTCCATTGTTTGTTTGAAAAATTTTGCTCCGGACTAATAGTCCCCACAGACTATTAGTCCCACAAATATGGGACTATCCTATCCCATGGGGGTTGTGGGATAGAAACCATGGGATTGGTATCCCATGGGATTATTTTGTGAAATGTCCATTTTACCCTCCATGTTATTACTTAGTAAACAATTAGAAAAGGGTAAAATAGTCTTTTGAACATTTATAAATTATTTTTTTAGTGTTGTGAATTTAAAACTATATATTAAATAAAAAATTTTAATTATAAATTATAAATTAAATTTAATTAAAAATAATAAATTATAAATTATGGCCTTATAAATTAAATTTTTTTAGTGTTGTTAAAAAATTAAATTTACATATTAAATAAATTTTTTTTTAGTATTGTTAATTTAAAATTATATATTAAATAAAAAATATAAATTATAAATTAAATTTATTTAAAAATAATAAATTATAAATTATGGCGTTATAAATTAAATTTTTTTAGTGTTGTTGAAAATTTAATTTATATATTAAATAAAATTATTTTTTATTGTCGTTATTTAAAATTATATATTAAATAAAAATAAAAATTATAAATTATAAATTTAATTTAATTGAAAATAATAAATTAAAAGTTGTGGCCTTATAAATTAATTTTTTTTAGTGTTGTTAAATTATAAATTATAGATTATAAGGGTAAAATAGTCTTTTGAACATTTATCATTGTCCAGTCCGTCTAACCAAACATTGGATTTACTAAAAATAGTCCAATCCAGACATCTAATCCCATGACTAAACAAACATAGGATACAAATCCAATCCAACCAAATAGTCCCGGGACAATGTATCCCGGGACTAACAGTCCGATAGATTACAATCCCCCCTTATCCAGTCCGTCCAAACAAATACACTCTAAGGCCTTGTTTGATTGGGGGGATTGGGAGGGGGGACTATCCACTATTTGGACTTAAGTCCAAATAGTGCTCCTTATCCGCCGTTTGATTTTTTTTTAGTCCGGCGGACTCCATGTCCGGCCGGACTCCATGTCCCCCATATTGGGGACTATCCTGTCCTGGGGGGGGGTGTGGGACAGAAAGTGGGGGACTAATCACTGTTTGGATTAGATGATGAAATGACCATTTTGACCCTCTACTATTTAATTATGTATTATATTTAATAAAATTCAATAAAATTTAAATGTCTCAATTTAAAAATAAAATAATTTTATTTAACTTTTTATTGATGTTTTATTTATTTAATTTTTTGAAATAATTTTTTATGGATATTTTATTGATGTTTTATTTTAAAATTTTGTTTATGTTTCATTTAATTTCATTATTTAAATTTAATAGATGTTTTATTTAATTTCATTTTTTGATTATTATTTTTTTTTAAACAAATTTATTTAAAATCTTAATTAAAAAAAATAATATATATTTTTATTGATATTTTATTTATTTATTTATTTATTTTTAAAAATAAATTTATTTAATTGTGTAAAAAATAAAATAAAATATTTTTTTATTTAATCTAGCTAAAAATAATTAAAATATTAAAGATATGTTTAATATTGCTATTACTTAGTAAACAATTAAAAAAGGGTAAAATAGTCATTTGTTCATTTATTCTATCCAGTCCGTCCAACCAAACGTTGGATTCACTAAAAATAGTCCGGGGGATTCACAGTCCGGACATCTAATCCCATGAAAAAACAAACACAGGATACATATCTAATCCAACCAAATAGTCCGGGGGATTCCAATCCCAGGACTCAAGTCCGATGGATTCTAATCCCCCCTTTTCCAGTCCGTCCAATCAAACACACCCTAAGAGTATAAAGGCATAAAATTCACCATGAATAATTATTGGCTAACAGAGCTTGATATTAGAATACATAATACATAATACGGAGATCATTTGACATATAATATAGAAATCATATAAAAATAATCATAACCACGGTACAGAACGGGACAGAACAGATGTATGGACTCAATAGGTGGCTCGTACAAACTCTAGAGGTGGCTCCCACCATAGTGTAACACTTAGCTCCGTACAACACTTTGCTCCATATTGGAAATCAAAATGTCAGTAGATCCATGACGGACAGAGAGTCACAAAATGACTAATCAGAGGCCAATGATTATTTAAGTCCCCCAAGGCATGAGACCTTCGTGGTGGTACTTATAAAATAATTACTTAAAATACATTTTAATAAACAGTTATATCCATAGGTTTTCCGTATTATATAAAATAAGGTTCATAAACTAGAAATGCTAATATAATTTATAAAACACAATTTATATAAAATAAATTATGATAACTCAAAATATACGTAAAACATATAATGGTAACTCAAGATATAATATAACTCATCTTAATATTGACCCTTAGCTTTACTTTCCACTATCACAACCTTCTTACTATAAGTTTTCTACTTCCAGTAACTTATGTGCCTCTTTTTTTTTTTTTTCCTTTCCTTTTCTTCCCACAAATTTTGATCAACTCCTCCCTATTTATAGGGAGATAAAAGCATCATCAGGCCAACACGTGGCCAGCTCGAATCCTCTCTGGATTTGCTCATAACTCACCCTAGATTTATACTTATCTTAATGAATATGTGTGATAATTACTTTTTGGCACAATTTTCTAATATAACTATATAAACAAATTAATCCCTAATTAAATTATCCTTTATCGCATACCAACAGAAAATTATTTATTTATTTTACTATCACATTTACTATTATTATTAGTATTTATTTATTTATTATTTTGGTGTTTAATTCTTCAGTGTTCCTAATGTAAATTAAATTACACTCTATTTTATTTTGCTCCTACAAAATATTTAATTAAACATTTAAGATTTTTCTCAATTATAATTAAATAATACTAATATAAAATTTAAGGGACAACTTAAATTTTCGAGTTATTACATGTTCAAAATTAAAAAAATTATTACTTGAAGATGAAAAAAAAAATTAATTAATAGCTCATATCTAATTGGTTAAATAGATAGAATTCTTAAAAACTATGTTTGGATTAAGGGTGAAACTTGGGCAAGCTCAACCCGAACCTAGCTTAGCCTAAAATTTTTTAGGATTTGGACAAAATATTTTAAATTCGGTACGAGTTTGAGTAAAAATTCAATAATTTGAAGAGACTTGGGCAAAAATATCAAATAACCCGACCTTGAAGAAGATTATGGGTGATGAGAGAGATCTACCATAGAAGGAGTTGAAGAGAGAACATGTAGAGAGGGAGTTGAAGAGAACGTGTTTGGACAGACGTAAGAGAGAGAGAGAGAGAGAGAGAGAGAGAGATAGATGAGCATTTGGGCGGGAACTAAATGTATTTCAACCATTGATATATACTTTAGGATTGATCTAGACCATTAAAACCAAATGCATCTCTAATACATTTTGGACATTTTCACAAAACCTTTCTGTCTTATTATATAGATATATATAATTATTGAATATACATATAAATTATTAGTCATTAGATGATATTAAAATAATTTAGATCATTATATCAATTCTATATGTATTATATATATAAGTAACACAATATAAAATTTTACTTATTTATTTTTTCTCATATATACATTACAAAGACAATCATAAATGCATCTCTCTTATATTATATAAATTATTTGTTTTAATATTATTAATGATTTTATTAAAAAAAATGTAAATAATCTAATTTTAACAAATTAATTAACTTAACTGCACTGAAAAAAGAAGGCAAAAAAATTGAAATTTATGTGCAATTTGAATAGCTTTGGCAATTCAAGTTTAACTCAGATCGAGCTTTGGGTAGACAACGTTGGTTACAATTCTAGCTTGGCACGGGCTTGGGTAGCTCTCAGCACAGTTTGGATTGAGATTGGATAATCTCTCAACCTATCTAAATCAGTTCAAGTTGTACCCCTAGTTTGGATAATTTGGATAAAAATTTGAAAGGACAAAGGACAAAGGAGGATGAAATATAACTATATTTTATTTATATTTAACTGACATTTTCGTTCTCCTTGTCTAAATTTCTATCAAAATTTATGATCCAAATATAACATTGAGGACAGGCTTGAAATGATTAGATTATATCCGATACAACTTGAAATGATACCTAGACTTACATGGGACAATTACTATACAGTTGGTTTAGAAAAAAATAATTACACATAAATGAAAAAATTTATATAATAAATTATTAATATTTGTTATTTGTTTATAAATTGTTTTCAACCGTTCAATATTAGAGTAATTTAGATTTGGGGTGGTGGCTGTGCAGCAAAATGGGACCATTCCGACGCCCATTTCGATAATCTAAACCGTTCACATTTTAGAATATACCAAGTAAAACATACTTGAAAAAAATCAAATTAATCAAATAACAATCGAGATTTAAAGTATTAAAATGATACAAATATGAGTGGATGAAAGGGATATAAAGTATTAAAATGAATACAAATATGAGTAGATGTAAAGGTTAATGATATCTGATTAACTTGATTTTTTACAAGAATGTTCTATTTGATATATTCTAAATTGTGAATGATTCGAATTATTAAAACGTACCTATTTAGTTGCATAATAGTAACTACTGTTCCCCAAATCCAAGTAATTCCCATTAAATTACATAATATCGGCATAGTTTGAACCCGATCAACCCGACCCGATTGTCCATGGGTGCACTTGTACAAGGGTGTAAGTAATATTATCAAAAAATTATTTGGCACTTTTAGGACGTCACGCCTTCGTGTTACTTACCAATTATAATATACCATACTCTTGCTAATCTTCAATCATCTAATACAAAAATCACAAATTTTATTTTTTTCACCAATCAAAACATTTATGCAACACCACATAACCGTATTGTAATTGCATTATAGAGCCACCAAATAACTTTTCCATATCGTCACATGGTATGGTATGTACGCACCGACGATGGGTCCCACTTCAACGACCACAGAGGTTTGTCAGATTGTTTGATGGTGACCGTTAGATCATTCAATCTTTGTCATCATTTAATGATGGGGTACAACAATCATGCATAATCAGGACAAATTTTTTTGATACATGTGGGTACTGGTCATTGGGTACAAGCGTGACAAAAACATCTAATCTTAATGAACCGTATATGTTATGCCATGTGTCCACGATAATCCAAAAAACGTAAAACGAAAATTATTTGGCATTCAACTTTTGTCTAATTAATTTAATTTAGATTTTTAATTTTTCCTATTTACTTTTAGTTTTTCATTACGTTTAAAAAAAAAAAAAAAAAAACTAAAATATTCACTAAAAAACCAACAAACTTCTAATCTAGCGGTACGAACTCACTTCCGGCTTACAAGAGATTAGGGGCTTGACTCTCGCTAGAGGCAAGAGAGTTTGGTAGTTTTGGTAAAGGACCTTTTTAATTTTTGAATAATATTAAGAATCATAAAAAAAAAAAAGTCATGAAAAATAATATTATAAAATATTTCACGAAGGTTTTTAATTCTTTAATTAGTATATAATATTTTATTATATGTGTAATTTAAGAGTGAAAATTTTTTCATGATTATCTTTATAATATTTTTTTCATAATCCTTAATATCACTCTTAATTTTTATTTGTACAATCTACCACAATTGTTGGCTAACAGCTTCTCTTCCTTATCTTTTAGGAGTATGCTAGATATATACCGTGTATTTCCTTCTTAAAATATAATAATAAATATAAAATAGTAAACATTTAGGTTCCGTTTGAGAATAAATTATTTTACTTAGTTATTTGACTTTTAACTATTTTAACTTAGTTAAAAAAAATTGTGTTTAAGATGATAGTTGATTTTTTTTTTAATTTATTTATATAGTTGATTTGATAGTTATAAGAAAAAATGAAATGATTATGGATTGGATGCAACATTTTGTTTTATTGACCATTTTAGTCTATTTTCTCTTTATTGATTATTTTAACTAAATAACCTCTAACCAAACAAGACCTTAGGTCTAATTAAAATGCTGTTTAAACATTCTAGAGGACATATATTTATATATATATATATATTTTAAAAAAGTTCGAAGTTGCTTCAAAAACTTCACCAAACATGACTACTAGCACCAATCATATAAAATATAGATAGAACAATCTAAATAAAATTACAATAATTAATTTAACTTTTTAAAATAAGAATGTACTAGAGATATAAAATGGATTCCAAATATTGAGGAAAATTATTACATGGAAAAGAAAAATTAAAACATCACACGGTTCTTGAGGAAGAGAGAAGACCATTCTAACACAAAATACACAATGATAAATTCATCAATCCCAGTGAATGATACTTCTAAATTAGTCACTGATTTGGACTCCCACCATTGAAAGAAACAAAACCACATTAATTGTGGTCCAAACAATCATGATTTTTTTTGGCTATGTATACACATATGCCTATTTATTATTTGGTTGTACCCCATCATTATAATGATTAGCAATTAAATAAGAATAAATTTAAAATTATAAAATTAATCATAGAGTTGAACACAAATATATAGATATATATAAATTTTTTTAAAAGTGAATCATACTAATAAATTTTATGAAATTATGTCTATTCATTTATTTTTGGTGTGTTTTATTATGGCCCTGTTTGGTAGAGTTGTGGGAAAATACTTATAATTTATACATTAACAGCTTATAGCTTATAACTATGAACATAAGCTGATTTCTGACTTATAAATTAAGCTTCTCCTGCCCCACTCAAAGAATAAGTTGATTTCTGACTTACAAAAAGTAATAAGCTGTATTGTTAAGCTAAACCAAATACATCAAAATAGTTTAAATTAAGCTGAAATTAAGCTGTACCAAACAGGGCCGGTGTGTTTTGTTATAAGAAAACTCATTGTTCTTTGTTTGGTTTTTGTGAAAACAATAATGAGAAAAAGGAAGACATGACGGAAGAACTTGAGACATTTCTGGTTCTAGATATTATTTTTCTTTCTCTTGCTACTTCATAAAGATTTTTTATCTAACATTTTTTTAAGTAGGAAGAAAAAAAAGTTAAAGACAAACAAATTTTCCTTCACAACATCTTATTCTATTCCTTTTTAAAAAAATAAAATAAAGGAAGACGTTAGAGACATAAGACAAATATCATCAACGCGATTGAAGATCTTGAAATTTATGTCATTGATTTTGACGTTGTCTAGTTTTTTGAGCATACAATAAACTTGTTATAATCGTATAATTTTATTATATTTACTTTCAAAAATGAACTAGTAAGCAAATTCCGCTTTTTTCATGTTGGAGATTCAATTTAAGAGAGTGTTTATTTGTAGGGTAAATTATAAGCCCAATTTCAGTGATCAAAACCTTTCACATTTTAAAACTTGTTAAGAAAAATATTTATGTGAAAAATTAAAATGATTAGATTTCAGTAGCTATATGTTTGAATCATATTGGTCTTAAAAAAATAGACGATTATTGAAATTATATTTGTTATCAATTTTTTAAAGATAAATGTGATTCAAATATGTAACTACCGAAATTCAATCATCTTGATATTTTATATTAATATTCTTCTCACCGAAATTGGGCACACAATAAGCCCACTAAATCCAAATACTCTTTCAAATTAGATTGGACTTAGATATTTTTTTTCTTTTATGAAATTGCATGTTTGTAGAAGGATTGGAATAAAGGCTAGTTAAAATCATAACGTATCTATCAAACCATGCAAATCATGCGAGGATGATCAATTGACGGGGATTCAAAATTGATTTTGGCAACTATAGTTGAGATCCACAAGTTTCAACCTAATCCTTCTTATTATATTATGGGGTGTTTTAGAAAGATGATTAAAAGTTAATTTTTTAGGTTTTTTTTAAATTTTTTTTGACTTTTTTATGTCATAAGTGATATAACTCAAAATGAGTTAAGAACTGATTTTTGGCTTTTTTTAGTTTGTTTCATATCTCACAATTAAACAAGGATAAAATTTATCATCAAGTGTAACTATTGAAAGGATCCTCATAATCAAGGTGAAGAGATAGCTTATAGATTAAAAATATCACGAAAATTATATCAAAATATATACTAAAATTTTAAAAAATACCTACAAACATACAACAAAATAAATATAAAAAAGACACACAAGTGAGGTATAGTACCTTTTAGTCAACAGATTATCCTTGTTGATTAGATTTTATTTCACTAACTTGAATTTTATAATCAACATTCATAAGTAGTGTTTTGAGCCAACAATTATTCTCTTAAATGAATAAATAAGTAAAATATTTTTCAAAGGAAATTTTATTCGTATTTTTATCGCAAAAAATATGACCTCTACAAAATTTCTAAACATCTTTGTAATATTGTGTGAAAGACATGCGACTTAATAAACTGAAAACATGAGTAGGGTAGAGAACCAAATAGGTATTGGCATCATTGGCAAGAACATGCAAGAGGGGACTTTGTGATTAGGTTATTTAAAGGTTTAATATTACTCTAAACAACTTGTAACATGAAAAATTATGGTAACAGCATTCTCATACACTTGGGATTTTAGAGAAAAATAGATTATATAGTGATACATCAACAGAAAAATAGATAATCTCTATACTTGTGTTTACTTGTACTATCTATCACTTGCGGTTAGCTCGGAATAACAGAATTTTTAACCAAGCCTTAATTCCAGAAGATGTGGTTATTAAATTATAACAACCCTCACTACTGCTTACCGATTAATTACTGTTTACCGCTAAACTGAGACTGATTATGAGAAGTAATTGAACTGATTAAAATACTGGACTGACTGACTGAAATCCGAAACTGATTGACTGACTGTATCTGTTTAAATGCATTTTCTATCTGTTGACTGTTTGAATATCTGTTCAGTTTTTATGTTAAACTGTTAATTGAAGGTCTTATCGGCGGCCGAACAGGAAATCGATTGATGTTCTATGATCGTTAGAATTAATGTGAAATTATGGCATATCTATCTGAAAATTGATTTGGTATGTTTTAATTAGATTAATGGGTTAAATTGCATTGTTGACTTAATTACTATTTTGCCATTGTGAGTGGCCACTATCTTAGACCACCTTTGAGCCTCATTACACCTAGATCAAACATTTGCTCAGCTCATTTCCCTTGTTCTTGCCGACCAAGAGAGAGTTAGAGTGAGAGAAAGTGAGTTCCTCCTTGATAATTGCTTGTAGACTTGGAGATTTTAGAGGATAATGGTGAATTTGGGCTCCTACACCTTATAATTCAAGACTTAGGTAAGGATTTCACATTTTCATTGATGTATTTAAGATTGTTCTTGCATGATTCTTGAGCCTCTAGAGAGCTAAGTCATGTCTTAGTCTAATAATGTCGAATTGGAGCTCATTTCATGCATGCATGTTGGTATTGTTGAATTTTAAGTTGATTTCATGGATAATTGTTGCATGCATGTACAAGTTCTAGCTAAGGTTCATGAAACCATCATGTTTTTGAAAGATTTGGCTCATTAGAGCATATATTGAAGCTTTAAAATGGTTTAAATTCATGCATGTTTGCATGTTCATCTTGTCCATGAAAATGTGGTTTGAAATTGGATTTAATTGAAACACCCTTGGGCTTTGATTTATCAAATTGATCTTTGAAACATGTAATATTATGTGTTTACAAGTGTTTTCCAAGTTTTCAGCCCAAGAGGATCGGTTTTGATGCATTTAAACTTGGTTTTGAGCTTGGGACTCAAATCTGGGTTTTCCAGATTTTGGACCCACGCTCGAGCGAGGAAGTCCACGCTCGAGCGTAGACTCTGTGATCATGCTTTCCGCTCAAGCGAGAGAAGTGACGCTCGAGCGTGAAATGTGTGCATCCAGTACTTTGCATGAGTTCACAGTCCGCTCGAGCGAGAAAATCCACGCTCGAGCGAAGACTTGTGTCTCACGCTCGAGCGAGGGTCGAGCGCCCATCGAGCGTGAATTTTGAGCATTTAGTATTTTTACTGTAGCATACAGTCCGCTCGAACGACGGAAGTCACGCTCGAGCGGAGCTCCTTTGTCTGCATGTCCGCTTGAGCGTAGAAAGCCACGCTCGAGCGAGACCCCTGTTTTCTGAAAATTTTGTAAAGTGTTCAAAAGTGCATCTTTGCATCCTCTTTCCATCCTAGGCATTCCTAGGGCATATTTGAGGCATCTTAAAGAGGATATAGATGTAGAGCCACACCGAGGCAAATTAGGGATTAAGTTATTGTCTTTCCTAACTGTGTAGCTTGGTATGTGTTCGTTCTGTAAATTGTGTAGGGTTGGCGACTAGCGACACGCTCTAGTTTTACTGTAGCCCAGAACTCTGTGAGTAACAATTATGTAAAGATATGTTCAACTGTGAATATTTCTGACTGTTTAACTGAACTGCTTTCTGAACTGAAACTGTTAATAGAATGAATGTATGTCCTATATTCTGAACTGTATTGTGGCATCCTTGGCAACTACTGTTACTGACTGTTACTGTTATAGAGATCTCTGTCGGTTCCCTTGTTGGAACCACTACTATTCACTGATTGATGGCCATCATTTACTGTTTGGTCTTTCAAGACCTACTGTTTACTGTACTACTATGCTAATGGATGTACCACATATGACTGTTTGACTGAATGACTGAATTACTGATATACTGATTTAATGAACTGTTTTCATTACTGTAAGGACATTCATTCTTAACCCTTTTACGCATTATGTTATTCACTGGGCTTTAGCTCACTGCTCATATATATATGTAGGTGTACAGGCACCAGACCGCAGCTAGAAGCGTCGGGGTAAACTCCAGTTTTGTCAAGCCAACCTATGTGCCTCATTGCGAGGTTCCGAGCCTGTCAAGCTTTGGCTTAGGGGTGTTTTAAGTCCCCGGCTGTCTCTGTATTTGTTTGTAATAATTGTAGACTGTATCGTACTGGTTAATAAGGATTTGGTCCCTGTTCTGAATGGTTGTAAATATTGCGCATACTGTTTTGTCACTAACTGTATATACGTATGAAAAGTCTTTTTGCATACAGACTGTCACAGCTCATTGGACATTGTTTATTTACTGTATTGGCTTCCGTCATACCCCTGTACTCTGTTTTACTGTATTGCTGTTAAGCAGGCCTTCGGTAATCTCGGATTACTGGCCGGTTACGGTGCTAAACCCATAGGGGCGGGTTTGGGTCGTGACATAAATTGATTGTGGACATGATTAGGTTTAGTATACTGTCTTTTACTAACTTGAAAAGCTGCCCTAGTGAAAGATGGTTGTTAAACTCCTAGAGTCTCCCTCTGTCTATCTTAAAAGATTATACAGGCATGGAAGGAGGCACTAGAAGAATGAGGGATAATGGGAGTTCAGTAAATGTGGGTTGAGTGAAAGTGAGCAAGAGTGTGTGTTTTCTAATGTTTTATTTCTTGTGTAGCTCAGTGATTGCTGGAATGAAGATAAAGTATAACCAATGTGGGTTGAGGGATGTGAGCACATCTATATTACCAACTTGTCACTGCCCTTACAGTTTATTTCTAACATACTACATATATAGCCATACTTTATCTATTTTGCAGGTACATGAGGCTATGAAGGTATATGTTGAAAACATGCTGTGTGGGTTGAGTGATGGGAGCTTATATATTGTGTGCTTGTTTTTCCTTGATGTTTTATTTCTTGTGTAGCTCAATGTTTTCTGGAATGAAGATAAAGTATAACTAATGTGGGTTGAGGGATGTGAGCACATCTATATTACTAACCTGTCACTGTCCTTACAGTTTATTTCTAACATACTGCATATATAGCCATACTTTATCTATTTGGCAGGTACAGGAGGCTATGAAGGTATATGTTGAAAACATGCTGTGTGGATTGAGTGATGAGAGCTTATATATTGTGTGCTTGTTTTTCCTTGCCGAGTACTGTGAGCTTCTAAATAGAGGGTTGAGTGATGTGAGCATATATGTTACTTGTGTTAATGATTGTGATTTGGAAAAACTACATATGGTCATACAACCTAGTCTAATTGAGGTGTTCTTAGGTAATATCTTATATTGGACAGGTTTTATTAACATAAAGTGAAAGAAAGTTGGGCACTGGGACTACTGGAATCAAAGGTAGCTGGGTTCTCCTTGCTAGAAGGAAGCTACAAGTACAGATGCTGCTGGGAGCACCTAAAGTATGAAGAAAGTTTTTCTCTAATTTGTATATATTTGTCTAGTGCTAGTTTATGTCCAGATAGGACTTCTCTTGTACTATGTTTATCTTTGTTTTGGGTGGTTGAGAACGTAAAATATGTTCATGTTCAATATACATTCTGTATGAGGTTCCCGAACATATTAAAATCTTTTAATCTGAATAGATGGTCATTTTTTGTTGATTGCCATGGCTAATATGAACAGGTGAATACATAGTCTAGTCTTTTAGTGGTGGCAGATTTTTGCTGTGTTGGCAATGCTGAACAAGTGAGCTGTTTTGCTTCGTTTTGTATAGTTTCTGTTAGGGCTCGGGACATGCCCCTTGTATTAGTGTATCCTCTTGTTTTTTTAATTTATGACTTATTCACAAAAAAAAAAAAAAAAAAAAAAAAAAACTTAGACTTTTGGTTCTTGCACTATATATCATCTCAAGTCCTTTCTAGTTTGGCTGTGAAATCTAGTCAATATTAAATTATGTTATAAAATTGTGTTTGGATTATGGATTTGAATAAGAATTTAAAACGAAAAAGAAAAAAGTTGTGTGAAATAGCGGTGTTTGGCAACTTGGTTTTTAGGGGTTTTTTTTTTTGTTTTGTTTTTTTCACTACAAGATAAATGTTTTACAAAATCAAAAAAAACAAATCCAAACAAAATATCATATCAAATCCCTTAATCATTTCACTTTTTCTCTCACAAACATCACATCCAATCACAAAAAAATCAACTATCTTCCCAAATACAAAAAAAATTTTCTCCAATAATATCCTACAACTAAAAAAACCTACAAAAAAACCCACTTCCCAAACACCTACATAGTTATGTTTCAATTACTTTTTTCCTTTCTCTTTTCAAAAATTCTGCGCAAATTCATGATTCAAAAACAGTTTAAAAGAAGTTATAAATCCTAAACTCGCTCACTTAATTCAATAGGTATGAATTATTAATTTTTATTACTTGACTATTAAATTAGGTAGACCCTTTTCAACAATTATTTAACAAAATTCAATTGTAAAATAAATATGATTATTTAATAAATATTTTAGTTTAAGCTCTTGAAAAAAGTATATTTATATATACTTTTCTTATCTTTTTATTATTATTTTTAACTTGTTTTGTAACTAAATAAATTAAGAATTGAATTTTAAATATGAATTTGAGAGACTAATAAAATTCTTAATCTATCTCATTTTGATGATTCGAATTATTTATTGTATAAACCTTTCATATACATATATATATTATTTATGAAAACAAGTAGTTTAATAATTGTACTTTTTTTTTATAAAAAATAAAATAATTTGAATTAAAAATAATATACTTTGCAGGAGTTATTTACAGTATTAACTTCAAAATTAAGAGACGGATCAAAATCTCACAAAACGAACCCGTGAGTAGATTCTCTGTTTTCAAAGTTAAAAAACAACCATCCAATTGTCATGCAGTGACAAGGTTGTACGTTTAAGTGGACCCCACCAATCTGACGCATAAAGGAGAGATTATTCATTGTCTGAGGAGTATTGTTCCACTATATTCATATGTGGATAAATGTCCAGTTGTCTTTTCAAAGGGTATAAACAAGTAGTGGATTTACTGTTTTCACCAATAATAATTAGGTTAGATTTGCCCCTGCGGCAATGAATAATTTCTCCACATAAAGACAATCGTACACCATGTGCTTTGCTGGCATACAGAAACAAATTGACACGTATTCAGTTTTCAAAGGTCGTTTTGTCGGACGCTGACTTGGATTGCAGTGACGTGGCCGAACCTCTCACGTTCTCTCCACGGTGGTCCACTTCGATTCACGTTAAATGTGAAGGGCTCTTTTTGGAAGATAGTTTTTGATTTTTAATTTATTTTAAATCATATTTTTTTAATTTTATATATATTTAAAATAAAAAATAAAAAATTAATTTTTCATTTATTTTTTAAAATAATTCTAAGTTATCGTTTGACAATTGACTTTTTTAGTTAATTTTTTAATTTCTTTACAATTTTGTTTGATACTCAACAGTTTTAATTTAAAAGTCAAAAAGTTATTAAAAAAATTAAAAACTTATAACCTATATTAAAAAAATTAAAGATTCTATTTTTTCTCTATTTTTTGCATATCTTTTTATAAAAAATTAAAAAGTCATTTTAAATATACTAATTTTTTATACCTTATATTTTAGCTAAAAAATTAAAAAATAACTAAAATAGTCTGTTCCCAAAATAGGCCTTAGTTTGACTCTTTTGATTTTTTTTATTTTTATTTTTGTGAGAGAAAAAATAAAATGATTATAGTTTGAATATGACATTTTGTTTTATTGACTTATTTAGCTTATTTTATATTTTGTATTTTTTTTAGCCAAAAAGCTATTACCAAACAAACCCTAAGACTGGTCTCTGATTAATATTTTATGCGGGCACTTCTGTTTATTAGTTTATTAATTTATTTTTTATTAGATTATATTTTTATTTTTTTATATATCTTTTTTAATAAATAAAAAAATTAATTTATAAGGCATAATCAAAATAATTCTTAGAGATTTGCTGTATTACTTTTCTAAGATTATTGTACTATGAAAAAAGATATATGAATGAAATTTTAATACCTAAAAAGCATTTAAATGACGTGATAAGAGGTATTTTATAATTTTAAATCATAATTAAGAGTGTGTTACTTCAAAACAAAAATATCATAAATGACCACATAATTTTATATTAGTTTATTTATACAAAAGTTTTGTTTTCGTGAATAAAGTCATGACATGATATATGTAAATTGAGAGGGTAATTTATATGAATATTGGGTTGAGCTGGATAAAGGGCCATTTTGGGCCGCAATACTAAGGACCAAGTAAAATGGCCATAAAGTTACTCCGGTCCGAAGAAGAAGCCTTGGAGTTAGACCGGTTACACAGCCGTGGTGATTAGTTTGGTCCCGGAAGGCCCTATTTTTAGTGTGGTCTGGAGAACTACGGATGATGCGGTGCTCTGAATTAGTCCGGTCGAGACATGGTGCGGTTAGCTCGACCTCGGCATGCGAAGCCGAGGTAGGAACATGGGAAGGTGAATCTGAGCTATAGGTTAGCTTGGTCATACAGCCAGTCAGGCGAGGTAAATGTTACTTCGGTTGTATGACATCTCGTCGAAGTAAAACCATCTCACTTGGTTTAAGCAGTGATGGGGGGTGTTGAAGGATAAGTATGATCCTTCAGGAGTATGAATCCTAAGAGGACTCTACATGGAGAAGTAAGAGTCCTATTTGGATTGTGCCACACGGAACCTACAAAAGCTCACAAACATCACCTATGGAGGGGTAACACAACTTTGATTCCCGAATATACAGAACTTTTGTCTATTTGTCTAGTTTGCTGACTTAGGCATCGGAGAGGTTTCCGGCACACACCCGCCGGCTAGCTCACGTTTGTATTTTCAGGTAGTAGAACGACGTCGTACGGAGGAGTGCAGACTTGATCAACAGGATTATACGAGAAGATTTATTTCTTTCCCGTACAATTAGCGCCGTCTGTGGGAATTCAGACAAAAACAAAACCTCTTGATCAAGCTTTTCCTCTTTAAAATCAATGGCGCACAACGAAGATTTACCGCAGTCCGCCATTGACGGACAAACACCAGAAGGGGGTGCGAAGCGCGAAGGTCTACCTCTCATCCCACCTATGGCGGATTTGGAGTCACAGCGACAGAATCCCAGGAAGGATACAAGGGGAAGAAAGCGGACTAACAGCCCTCGTCACTCCCGTTCACAGAGTCCAAAAAGACAAAGGCGGAGGATTGATCCTCAAACTTTAGAGGATCGCGTCAAAGAACAGGACGAATTGATACGACGAATGGCGGCGGACATGGAATCTCTAAAGCGCCAGGTGAAAGGAAAAGGAGTGGCGACAGGAGAGGGGTATACAAACAAAACGCCCCCTCGCCACTTGGAAAATCATAGTAGGGATACCACACCCTCGCAAGCAGAGAGTAAAAGCCTCAGGACAGGCGATACGCAATCCAGGTCTTCCAGAACTCGTCACTCCAGGTCTGAGAGGACGAGATCTGAGAGGTCATACACGGAAAGGAGCACTTATTGGCTTTCACATACGCACCAAACAAGATCCAGACAGATGGAGTTGCCCAGATCATTCGACTTACGAACCGTGCTTGAAGAAAAGTCACGATGGAAGGAGGACGCCAAGGCATGAGACCCACACAGAATTTCTGCCTTACAGCGGTTGGCTCCTCGGACGCACGGAAGCGTCGAGGTTGGAATGCCAATACCGCGCCCTGCCTACGAACCAATGGACAAGGCATTGGCGAGGCTGCAGACCTCATCGTTTGTTCCGGCAATTGAGAATGCGCCCTTACCCTCAGGCTTCCTTCAGCCCAAATTCACTACATACGAGGGGAAGATGGATCCCTACTCACACTTGAGCCACTTTCGCCAGGTCATGGCTGTGTACTGGCGAAACGAGGCTTTGATGTGCATCCTCTTCCCATCTAGCCTTGGCGACCTAGGCTTGACTTGGTTCGAAAAACTTCCGGAAGGCAGCATAGCCTCCTGGGCGCAATTGGCGGAAGCGTTTGTAACCAGGTTCAAAACAAACACTAAAACCTCGGTGGAGATCGACCAGCTACTCTCCATCGACACGGGCGACAAGGAGACCTTAAGATCCTACAATGGTCGCTACTGGAGACTTTCAACCAGATCGGGGACTGCCCCACCAATCTCGCCATTGCACAGTACAAAAGAGGCTTTCCAGTCGGCAACAGACTAAGGGACTCAATCACCATGACACCGCCCCTCACCATGGAAGCCCTGATGGAAAGAGTGCATTAGCACATCAGGGTGGAAGAGGATGGCGCACGTGCCAAAACAAAATCTGGCACGACCATAGTACCAGAGAAGAAGGCCTCAGCAAAGGTCAACACGGTAGACCGTCCAAACAAGAACGGACGAGGCAGGCGAGACAACGGAGAAGACCATGATAAAAGATGGTTGAGAGTCCGCACTGCCATAACCACGGTTTTCAAGAAACCGATCTACCGAATTCTAAGTGAAATACGGGATAAGCCTTTCGTCAGATGGCCAGCCAAACTAGGAGAAGCACAGAAGGACTATGACGAAAGATCGCGATGCACCTTCCACAAAGAAAAGGGGCACCGCACTGAGAACTGCACGCCATTGAGACAGCACTTGGAAGAGTTGGTAGCAGCAGGTCACTTGGACAAATACATTAAATGAGGGACGCAACCAGCCCCCCAGGAGCATAATAACCCCAATGGAATGCCGATCGACGCACCACCCCAAGGCACTATCAATGTGATACATGGAGTCTTCGAACCTGAGCGTGTATGCTAGCTCAGAGGATCAATCAAGAAGGCTGAGCACTTAAGAGAGGTACTAAGTGCCCAACCTGCCATCAAGAAGGGGAAGACAGAGGCCACTAACGTCATGTCTTTTTCAGATAAAGATTTGACAAGGATATATTGTCCTCACAATGATGCCCGGGTCGTCACTCTCCGAGTCAAGGATTTTGACGTCAAGCGGATTCTGATTGACCAGGGTAGTTCATGTGAAATCATGTACTACGAAACATTTAAACAATTGAAGCTACAAGACAAAGACTTGGCACCCGCAGTATCTCTCCTAATTGGATTCAACTCCATGCCAGAATGGCCCGTCGGCAAAATAATTCTTCCAGTCAGATCAGGAAGCGTGACGAAACAAGTAGAGTTCTGGGTGTTAAAAGTCCTCTCCACTTACAACATCATCTTGGGCAGAACATGACTGCATGCCATGCGATCGGTGGCGTCATCCTACCACCAAGTAATGCGGTTCCCCAACGACACCGGGGTAATTAAGGAAGTCTATGGAGATCAAATTATGTCCAAGCAATGCTTTGTTACGGTGAATGGCAGCCGCGCTGCGAAGGGATATGTTCATTCGGTGGAAGAACCTGAGAGTAATGAACTATTCGCAGATGTTGGCAAAGCGGCTAACCAAAAAGCAGTGGAAGACTTGATAGAGGTAAGAATCGATGAAAAGAACCCGGATAAGTTCTTTTTGCTCGGTTCGTTATTGTCCAGCACTGAGAGGTCAGAGGTCTTGGAATTTTTGACCTCTAACATCGAAGTGTTCGCCTGGACTCCATACGACATGCCAGGCATAGATCCAAACTTCATCTGCCACCAACTCAATGTCCACCCATCCGCCAGACCAATCATTCAGTGAACTCGCAGATCGGCACTCCACCACGCCGAGATAGTGGCGGAAGAAGTAAGAAACCTGCTGGAAGTAGGAGCAATTAGAGAGGTGCACTACCCCAGATAGATCTCCAATACAGTGGTGGTACCAAAGAAGAATGGCAGGTGGCGTGTCTGCGTCGACTACAAAACAGTCAACAAGGCATGCCCAAAAGACAGCTTTCCTCTACCACGGATAGATCAACTGGTAGACCTAACGGCGGGGCACAACCGACTTAGCTTTCTGGATGCATACAGAGGCTACCATCAAATTGCCATGCACGAACCAGACCAGGAAGTGACATCCTTCACAACTCCAAGAGGTCTATACTGCTACAAGGTCATGCCCTTTGGCCTGAAAAACGCATGGGCAACATTCCAGAGAATGGTCACCAAGATGTTTGAACCATTGTTAGGCAGAACAATGGAGGCTTACATCGACGATATGGTGGTCAAGAGCAAAGATAAGAATGACCATCTCAAGGACCTAGGTGAGATGTTTAAGATCCTGAAGAAGCACAAGTTACGCCTCAACGCGTCGAAGTGTGCATTCGAAGTAGGATCTGGCAAATTCCTAGGCTTCCTGGTAACCAACCGGGGTATTAAGGCAGACCCATCACAGATCAAGGCAATTCAGGATCTGGAAAGACCTAACCCAGTCAAAGAAGTGCAGCATCTCACCGGCATGGCAGCTGCGCTCAATCGGTTCATAAGCTGGTCATCGGACAGACTACGACCATTCTTCCATGCTCTAAAGGCCAAGTTTGAGTGGGACGACGAATGCGACCGAGCTCTAGAAAGCTTGAAGGAATACATGTCTTCTCCACCATTACTTGTAACCCCAATTCTTGGAGAAGAACTCTTCTTGTACCTGGCAGTCTCACAGCACGCAATTAGCACAGTGTTGGTCCGTGCGGAAGGAGTCTAACATCTGCCCATTTTTTATGTCAGCAAGACATTGCTGGGCGCCGAAACCAGGTACTTGCCACTAGAGAAACTGGCCTTGGCCTTAATGATGGCCTCAAGAAAGCTGTCGCACTACTTCCACGCCCACACTATAGTTGTCCTCACAGCCTTCCCATTAAAAGCTCTGTTTGAGAGGGCTAACTTCTCTGGGCGAATCTTAAAGTGGGCAGTTGAGTTGGGGCAATACGACATCAAGTTCCAACCCAGAACCGCAATAAAGGCACAAGCTTTAGCAGACTTCGTCGCAGAATTCACCCCAGGAAGTCATCATATCTGCCCAGTCGACCTGACTGAAACAACCGGACTAGGGATGGAAGTTGACGTCGGAATAACGGAACCCCTAGTACTAGTTACTCAGTCAGATCCCAAGGCAGACCAGAGTAAAGTAAGGAAGGAAGAAGCGAACCATGCTACACCAAATCAAGACTTGGTACAACCAGATGGCGAGGGGCAGACAGTAGGCATGAACCATGAAGAAGAAGACACCAGCAACGTGGAAGACCCCAAGGCATCATCTGATCCCTCCACTTGCTGGAAGTTGTTCGTCGGGGAGATGTGGAAGCTCTTCGTGGATGGAGCATCCAACCGGCATGGAGCAGGACTCGGCATAGTCCTCATCTCTCCAGACGGCCTAGTAGTGGAGCAGGCAATCAACCTTGGTTTTCCAGCATCAAACAACGAAGTGGAGTATGAAGCGCTTCTAGCAGGTCTCAAATCAGCATTCTACATAAAGGCCACCGAACTAATGGTTTACAGCGACTCACAACTGGTGGTGAACCAAATATCTGGCGACTACGAAGCAAAGGATGACAGGATGGCTAAATACCAAGAGTTGGTCAGAACAGAGATCAAGAAGTTTGAAGTGGTGAGGATAGAACGAATCGGCAGGAAGGAAAACAGCAGAGCAGACGAACTAGCAGGCTTCGCCTCAATGGCAGATACCTCCATCCCTCACCCACTACTGATCGACTACCTGCCTAGACCAAGCATTGAAGACCCAGAAGCAGAAGAGGTATGTTGCGCCGATCTAGGCCCTTCATGGATGGATCCCATCATATTGTTCCTTAAAGATGGTACCCTACTAGAAGACAAGAAAGAGGCCAACAAAATAAGAGCAAAGGCGCTGCGATTTTGGCTCTCCCCATCCTTGGCATTGTACAAAAAATCATTCTCAGGACCCTACCTAAAGTGTGTTCACCCCAGCAAAGTGGAAGCATTCTTATTCGAGATACACGAGGGCGTATGCGGAAGCCATCAGGAAGCAAGATCACTAGCATACAGAGCAATTTCGCAAGGATATTGGTGGCCATACATGCAAGCAGATTCAGAAAAGTATGTCAAAAAATGCGAGAAGTGTCAGAAGTTTGCACACCAAATACACCAACCTGCCAGAGAACTTCTACCTCTCACTAGTCCATGGCCCTTCGCAATGTGGGGCTTAGACATAGTGGGACCACTTCCAACTGCACCGGGCAACAAGAAGTTCTTCCTTGCAGCAACCGACTACTTCACAAAGTGGGTGGAAGCAGAAGCCTTGGCATCAATCAAGGAAAAGGACGTAAAGAAATTTGTCTGGCAGAATATCAACACTCGATTTGGCATACCAAAAGCATTAATCTCAGATAACGGCACTCAGTTCGACGGCCGAATTTTCAGAGGCTTTTGTGAAGAATACAAGATAGAGTTCTACAATTCTACACCGGTATATCCCCAAGCAAATGGTCAGGCAGAAGCATCAAACAAGGTCGTCCTAGATGCATTGAAGAAAAGGTTAGAAAGAACAAAAGACAAGTGGGCAGAAGAACTCCCTCATGTTTTATGGGCTTACCGCACCACACCTCGATGATCGATAAGAGAAACACCATTCTCCTTAGCTTATGGCATGGAGGCAGTAATCCCACTGGAAGTTGGCCTCCCCACGATTCGAAGCGAAAACTTTGATCCAGACTTAAACGGCGAAGCCATAGCATTGGAGCTCGACCTTGCGGAAGAAAGAAGAGACAGAGCATTGGTTCACATCGCCTCCTACCAACAAGAACTGTCTAGAAAATATAACAAAACAGTGCACCCAAGGCAATTCAAGATCGGAGATTGGGTGCTGTGCAAAGTGATGGGGAACACATTGGTTCCGGGAGATGGCAAGCTAGGGCCTAACTGGGAAGGACCTTACAAAGTGGTCGGATTAGCAAGCAAAAGGGCATACCACTTAGAAGATGAGGACGGCAAAGCAATTCCTAGGCCATGGAACACTGCCAATCTCAAGATATTTTATTTTTAGCTTTTTTCCTTTCAAGCATGTGTAATTTTTTCTTTTCTCAATAAAACAGGTCGATTCTTTTTAGCATAATTGTTTTAAGTGGGCAGTAACTTTAGTAAGTTAGGAGCATTGTAAACGTAGTTGGCCGGAATAACCAACTATGAACCCCTCCTAAGCCTAGGATAAGGATCCAGGCTGCAGGACGTTTGGTCGGAATAACCAAACACTTTATTCTAAGTTGGCTAGAAAAACTAACTTAGAGGTTGGCTGAATTAAACCAACTCTTTTTACTCTTCAGCCGAAATAAGGGTATGGACTGAAGAGTGGTTGGCTGGATTAAACCAACACCCTTTCTAAGCCCAGGATAAGGATCCAGGCTGCAGGACGTTTGGTCGAAACAACCAAACATTCCATTCTAAGTTGGCTGGAAAAACTAACTTAGAGGTTGGCTGGATTAAACCAACACCCCTCCTAAGCCTTGGATAAGGATCCAGGCTACAGGACGTTTGGTCGGAATAACCAAACACTTTATTCTAAGTCAACTGGAAAAACTAACTTAGAGGTTGGCTGGATTAAACCAACTCTTGTTACTCTTCAGTCGAAGTAAGGGTATGGCTGAAGAGTGGTTGACTGGATTAAACCAACTCTTGTTACTCTTTAGCCGAAGTAAGGGTATGGCTGAAGAGTGGTTGGCTGGATTAAATCAACTCTTGTTACTCTTCAGCCGAAGTAAGGGTATGGCTGAAGAATGGTTGGATGGATTAAACCAACTCTTGTTACTCTTCAGCCAAAGTAAGGGTATGGCTGAAGAGTGGTTTGCGGGATAAAATCAACTCTTTGTACTCTTCAGCCGAAGTAATTATATCGGCCAAAGAGTGGTTGGCTGAGTAAGCCTAGTCAGATTGATAAGCTAGGACTTGAATAAAGTATTTAAACCGAGGTAACAATTGAGCAAAAAGATCATGGAAAAGTCATTACAAGTACAAGCATACCAATCAAACCGAAATAAAAGTTAGAACAAGAGAAGATGATTTCCATTGATCAAGTTCAAAAGCGATTATAAGGAAGGGGCTCCCAGCCCGGTTATAAGTCAAAACAAAAAGAAGAAAAAGAAAAAATACAAGGTCAGTTAAAAAGATCATCAATTTCGGTACCCAGATCGGCATCAATGTCAACACGTACTCCGGTATCAGAGGTTAGAGTAGTCCCGGTTGGGAGCTCGGTTTCAAGTGGAGGCACGGAATCGGTCGTCAAGTCTTCAACCGTTGGCTCCAACCGAGCTGATTGATCGTTAGCATGCTCATTGACAACCGGAGTATCAGTTGCCTCGCTTTCATCATCGTCAGACGCCTCGAGGAATTGATTCTGGACCTCGGCAGCATACTCCTTCAGTGAGGCCGGAATGGAGTACTGAAGAGCGTTGTAGACCTCGGTTTCGGGTCCACAGCCGAACTGCTCCACAGCACTTCTCCAGCCACACTTGAAGAACAGATCCTTTGCTACTTTGCATTGTTGAATATAAGCTGCTTCGCCTTCTTTAAAGCCTTTTTTTTCGGCGTCATCAGCTTTCTTTTTCAGCTCTTTTATTTCGGCGTCCTTGGAGCCTGCAAGCTTTGCCAGCTCCCACAGGTGCTTATCTTTCATTTCGGTCAGAGCTCGCTGTTTGTCACTGTTAGCCGAGGCAACTAGTCCGGTTAGACGAGTTACCTCGGCCTCCAGCTCGGCGGTCTGGGCTTGGGATTGTTTTAGCTCGGCGTTCTTGGCCTCGACTTCTGCCATGGCCTCCCTTGTTGTTCTCCTCAGCTCCAACACTTTCCTATGTGCAATGTTGTTTTTCTGAATGGCCTGTAAAAGAGTAGTAACTTTCTTTATTAGCCGGACTGACGGTTGCAAAAGTTAGACAGCAAAAAGAGAGTTACTTACCAGGATCATTGATTTCGTTGATAACCGGATGGCCTTCAGCTCGGTGGTTAGTTGCTTCTGGTGGTGCTCCAGGTCCTTCGGAAGGCAAACACTCTTGGCAAGGTTGAAAGCCAACAAGTGATCCTTCTCAGCAACCACCGAGTCAGTATCTTGAATATCTCGGTTCTGAAAGGTAAGACTTGGAACCCATTTGGAGGAGCCAGCTCGGTCAGAGTGCTCCGATTAAGGGCTTGGTTGAGAGCTGGGTGGAAGAATGGTCTCGTCCTCGTCAACAAGGCGTTGCTCGGTTTGGCTAGTCCAGGCACGCTTGTTCGCCCGAGATGTCGAAGGCTGCTGAGTTGGGAGAGCCACCACGGTTTCTGTTGTCTGGGTCTGTGGTGGTACTTCAGGTCTGTTGGTTTCGGTCAGAAGAGCCCTCACTCTGTTTCTTTTTGCCATCTCTTGTTCGGCTGTCAGAGGGACTAGATTAATTTGTGGCAAGGTTGGGTCCGGCTCGGGGGCGTCCTCTAACAGAAAATCGTTCACTCTGGCTTTTCGGCGACCGTTGTATCTATAGGTCGGCTGAAAATTTAACAGCTTAGCCCAACTCCGTTCTTTATATCGTAGTGTGGCGCGGAGAGTATCAAGGTTGGGGTAGCTGTACAATGATTGAAGATGGGCTGAATCTGCAAAAAGAAGACAACTGTTAGTTCGGTTCGGGTGGAGGAAATCGAAATAAAGAAGAAGCATGCAACAAAGCCGAAGTAATTATACCAGGGATGCCTTTATTCCAGTTTATACTTCGGCCAGGGATCTGGGCTTGGTGATCTTCAAAATTGCCAGACACCCAGAAAAAATCGTCATCATTTAGGTCCTTATCCGGTGTATCTTTTATTATTTTCTCTCGGCGGCGGCGTATCCTTAAATAGTAAACCCATCCATCTTCTTTTGATCCTATGGAGTATTGGTGGAATATTTCGGCTAAACCGAGGTTAAGTCCGGCTTGGCGGTTTAGTTCGGCTATACCCATTATTATACGGTAGGAGTTGGTGGAAAGCTGGGTTGGGCATAATCTGGTCTGCCTAAGGAATTCATAGATTAAGGGTTGGACTGGAAACCTTAGTCCGGTTTCTATTATTGAAAGAAGGGTGAAGGGTACGAAGCCCTCATTCTCCCATAGTGTGACATCTTTCTTGGCTAGGACAAGTTGAACGTCGTCAGGGATGTTGTATTCCCTTCGGAATTCAGCCATACCACCAGGGGTTTCTACCAAAAACCTGTACTTCCCCATTATTTGTTAAATTATGAATAAATTAGTTCGGTCGCTGAATTGGGCTGTGTAGCTTGGTTGAGCGCTCAGGGGTGCCTGGGCAACCTAAGTCTGTAAAGTGGAAAACAGAGGTGTTAAGCACAGCTCGTTGGACCGTGCTACAAAGTAAAAGCAAGATAAAAGAAGCCCTACTTCAGCCAGGTGGGTTACTACACGTTTTATCTGTGTCAACAAGGGGCTTGGACGCTCGGTTGAGAAAGGGATCTGTTAGCTCGGTCTGGGCGAGCGATCCAATATCTCGGTCAGTGAGGGGCTTTGGTAGACCGGCTGAGCCTCTAGGGGCAGCTTTTTGAGTTCGATTTAAAAACTAAGAAAGCTGGCTTAGCCCCGAAGACTTAGCCCGGTCGAGATTAAGGCTCTCAAGTATACGAAGCTTAGACTTAGCTCGATTAGTTTATTATCTCGGTTAAGACAAAAGTGGTCTGGTTTTCTAAAGAGCTACAAGTATAGTGCAAGTTTTAGTTCGGTTGTGAGGTGTGCCTAGGCCTCACAACACAAACTACCTTTTAGTTCGGTTACGTGGTAATTTTGGATCAAAAACCAGCGTTTCTCTGGTTATAGCATGTGTTCAAGTGTTCTTATTTCTACATTTTTCCAGAAATGAACAAGGCAAAAAAGCAAGTGAAATGAGAGTGTTTTTCAAAAACACAGACCTAAAAGCTAGGGATTAAACAAAATACAAAAAGCAAGAAAAGAGAAACAGGTTTGTGATGCTTACCAGATGAAGAGGAAGGAAATGGAAGTAAAAAGCAGCAGCAAGCACGAGCTTCACAGTTAGAAAGGATAAAGAACAATGGAGCTCAAGAAGAGAGAGAGAAAAGACTGAATAGTAAGGTGAGTGATTTTGGAAAAGACGAAAGGGTTTTTGTTTTTGTGAAAGAGTAGGAGGCCGGAACTGTTCAAATTTTTCAGAGTACGAGGGCGGCATGACAGCTGCGAAGGGCCAATAAAAACGAGCCACGTGTCCTTGGAAGAAGAAGCGTTTTAGTTGATTGAAGAGACGTTCTAACCGGACAGGAATAGCCCGGTGTAAAGTTAGCACGGCCTTAAATGTAGCTCGGCTGGAAAGGCTTAAAAGTTTTTAGCTCGACTGGAACGGCTAATGCGTTTTTTAGCTCGGCTGGAAAGGTTAAAACTGTAGCTCGGTTGATAGACAGGTAATCCTTATCATGCTTTGCAGATGGAATTAAGGGGCAATTGAGAGGGTAATTTATATGAATATTGGGCCGAGCTGGATAAAGGGCCATTTTGGGCCGCAATACTAAGGACCAAGTAAAATGGCCATAAAGTTACTCCGGTCCGAAGAAGAAGCCTTGGAGTTAGACCAGTCACACAGCTGTGGTGATTAGTCCGGTCCCGGAAGGCCCTATTTTTAGTGTGGTCTGGAGAACTACGGATGATGCGGTGCTCTGAATTAGTCCGGTCGAGACATGGTGCAGCTAGCTCGACCTCGGCATGTGAAGCCGAGGTAGGAACATGGGAAGGTGAATCCGAGCTATAGGTTAGCTCGGTTATACAGCCAGTCAGGCGAGGTAAATGTTACTTCGGTTGTATGACATCTTGCCGAAGTAAAACCATCTCACTTGGTTTAAGCAGTGAGGAGGGTGTTGAAGGATAAGCATGATCCTTCAGGAGTATGAATCCTAGGAGGACTCTACATGGAGAAGTAAGAGTCCTATTTGGATTGTGCCACACGGAACCTACAAAAGCTCACAAACATCACCTATGGAGGGGTAACACAACTTTGATTCCCGAATATACAGAACTTTTGTCTATTTGTCTAGTTTGCTGACTTAGGCATCGAAGAGGTTTCCGGCACACACCCGCCGGCTAGCTCACGTTTGTATTTTCAAGTAGTAGAACGACGTCGTACGGAGGAGCGCAGACTTGATCAACAGGATTATACGATAAGGTTTATTTCTTTCCCGTACATAAATAGTAACAACATTCTTGTGAATTTGAATTTTTTAAACTTTTAGGCCTCGTTTCCCATATAACAATTTTAGTTTAAAAATCAAAAAATTATTAAAAAAATCAAAAGCTTATAATTTATACTAAAAAGTCAAAGATTCTATTTTCTCTATACTTTTTGCACATCTATTCATAAAAACTAAAAAAGTCATTCTAAATATACTAGTTTTTTTCCCCCTCATATTTTAGCTAAAAAATAAAAAAATTACTAAAGTAGCATGTTCTCAAAAATATACTATCACTTCTAGACTATCTCTGCTGTGTACAGTTTATCAAATATGGATTGAAAGAAACAACCGGATTTTTAATAAGGAAATGAAACCTGAAGAAGTTGTTATCAATTCAATTGTTCAAATGATTAGAGGCAGGCTCATGTCTATACACAAGTTACCTAGATCTGCAGGTGATGATTGGTTCTTAAAGCAATGGAACTTGACTGATTCCATTTTGAAGCCCCGTACCTTTGGTATTGGGAGGGCTGCTGAGTGATGTAAGTTTCTCATATGAGAGTTGAGTGTTGGTGAGCCATATAATGTGGGTTTTCCTAATTGTTTGTGATCTGTGCAGCTGGTGGTATCTATTCTTCGACAAGTGTGGGTTGAGTGATGTGAGACATAAATCTATTCCAATGTGTACACATTTCGGCAGTTGAGGGTTGAGTGAATATAGTCTACATATGCTTTCTATGCTAACATTTATATATAATTTATCTCTTTATTTGCAGGCTAAGGAAGCTATTTTTGAGTGTTGTGAGGTCCTATACTGTGGGCCGAGTGATGGGAGTTTATATAATGTGTGTATTATCCTTCTTGTTGGGTGTTATTGGGCTTTGTTGATTCGGGTTTTTGTTTCATGTAACTGGCAGGAAATTCTATTATGTTTAGCTAAGGTTTGTCATCATTTCTCTTCCCCGGACTATCATGCCGTGGTGTTTGTGCTGATGGTGACCCCCTTGCTGTTCAATGTTCTAGTGCTTGCTACTGCCCATATGATAGCTGCTGCTACCTGCTGGGTTGATGATAAGAATTTTGGATTGCTGCAATTGAGTGATACGTGGATGTCTTTTGTGTGGATTGATGGCTGCTGGATGCGCCTCGTTGGTCACAAGCTGTTTTATTTTTATGTTGTTTTTGATATACATTGTACTGGTGTTGTTATGCCTATCCTAGTGGGATGTACTAGGGCTAAGTCTAGGCTTGATGCTTTTACATTTGCTTTTGGTTTGGTTTTGTTTTGGGTTTTCAGCCTGAACATCTGCGGGATAGCTTCTTACTGTTTGTGTCTTATCATTTTGGGTTTTTTTGATCTACTTAGATGCTGCTGGTTTGTGTTTTCCAGCTTGTTTTTTAGGTTGGTCTCGCAGTGTTCAATCTCCCTATTTTCAGGATATGGATTCTGAACAGTGTGCTTGGTTGTTTGTTTTGCTGGAGTTTCGTTAGTTTCTTTTTGCTGTATAGCTGATGTAGGGCCTGGGGTATTCCCCTTGTAATTTTGTATATTCTTTGTCTTTTATTTTATGTCTTATTCACCCAAAAAAGCATGTTCTCAAACGAGGCCTTAATCTCTTATAGATGTAAATATTATTGTTAATTTATTTCTTATGTCAATTTGATCATCATAGTTATAATTGTATCAATATTACTCGTGAACCTTGTTATATTTTGTCAAATTAATCCAATTAATAAAATTAATCGAGGCACAAAATAATCCATGTACTTTTCTTAAAGCAATTGAGGAATTAGTATTTAATTTAAAACAATTTATTCCTTTTTAAAGGGTCATTAATTTTACGCGTAGTTTCTATCTAATTTCTTATTTAACGTTATTAATTGAATTAAAATGGTATAGTGCAAAAAATTAAATAACAAAATTAATACAATTAAAATTATAAATATCAAATTGACACGTGAGAGAAAATATTAAGACTAGAGCAAGTTAAAGGTACAAAATAGTCATTGCATGACCAAGGGAAGGCGCCCTATTGAGAACTGGTGGCAAAAGAATCAGCAGTAGCTTCATGCGAAAGCTCATCAAAATAAAAACCAACTCAACAATTTTCAAAAATAGAAAATGGCACCAAAAGATTGGCATGCATTTTAAATTAATACTGTGATGGATGATTTTACAATACTCCTTCACTCGAAGTAAACTCTTAAAAGATCCTAACTCCGATACCTGAAATAAGAAAATACTCCGGTCGGGGGTGCTGAAATTAGTATTCCAACGAGTAAGTCAGTGTCTTGTTGAGAGAGAAGAAGTGTTTAAATTTTAGTAAGTTTAAGTGGATTAGAACATGCCTTCCTTCTTTCGAAAACCTTTCTTTATACAAATCCCTCACTCAAATATTTCTCATGTAACTTTCGTATCTAGCTTGTGATCGTTGCCATGTCAAAACCCATCCTCCTACTATACCTTCGGAAAATGAATAGCTTGAGCCCACATAAAGTGGACTAATGTGCTGACCTTATTTCACTACTCAGCGGCAATGCTAATGGCTACCAACATTTTGTACTCGGCACATGTCTCCAGTGGCGGAGCCACGTAAGGACCGGGGGGGTCACGTGCCCCTCCTGGATTTTATGATTTTTTTTTTTTAACAAATATAAAGAAAATATTTTAAATAAAAAAATTACAAAAATATTATTAGAGTGAAATGTCAATGACATTTTAAAAATTATGAAAATAATGATGATTGTTTTGATTGAAAATGAAGAGGCTACTATAAATCATATTATCTATGAAAATTTTAAATGTAACGGTGATATCATATTATTGACATACTTGTATGAGTAATCTCACTATAAAGATATGAAATTAATTGAATTGTTAGTTACATTTGACATGTGAGGTTCACTCTTTATGTGTTTATTTACTATTAGTTGGTGATATCGCATACTAATGATAACATGATATTACTATTATATTAAATTTTTTAATCAAATTTTGTATAAAAAAATAATTTATCATTATATAATTTATTTTAAGACTTATATCCATATTTTTTTATATTGTCCATGATACACTAGTTCTAAATAACATTATTTTTTTGATATTTCTCGAAATCAATTATAAAAACTTGCGTGAAATATTTTTGTAATTTTTTTTTGATATTATAATAATAAGTGTCCTCTAATTTAACTTTCTAACTCTGCGACCGCATGTCTCAATCTCTCTGAGTTAACTCGACGTTGAGCTATTTAAGTCCAATTGACCCAAGTTAAATTTGGCCCATCAGTGATGAATTTGAATGTACTCTATTTGCCGACTGAAAAATTTACGAACTTGGCTCCCACAAATAGTATATATAGAGAGTTAGTTGATGAGGTTACACTCCTAGTGCTTATTTGGAATGGTTTTTTTAGTCTGACTTTTTAGTTATTTGATTGTTTTAACCTAATTAAAAATGTTATGCTTTTGATTTTTGATTTTTTTTTTTTTTGCAGTTAAATAGATGGTAATGAGAGAAAAAATAAAAATAATTATGATTTTAATATGACATTTTATTTTATTGGTTATTTTAGCATTTTTGTTTTTATTGGTTAAAATAGTTAATTAATAAAACCACATCAAAAATCACAGGGGACAATCTGTACTTTAAGCAAATCTTAAAGAGTGTATTTGTAATTTACTTAATTTTTTATATTTTGTCAAATTAGTCTAATTGATAAAATTAATCAAGACATAAAATAATTTATTTACTTTTCTTGAAGCAATTTAGGAATTAGTATTTAATTTAAAATAATTTATTCCTTTTTAAAGGGTCATTAATTTTACTCGTAGTTTCTATCTAGTTTCTAAGAATAATGCTATATGTGTACTAATTGATGATGTGGCATAATTTAAGATATTTTTGGTATTTATAATTTGTACAATGAGTGGGGTCAATATTAATATCATAACTAGTGTTGGTACACTAGTTAGTATACTAATTGGTACATGTAACATTACCGAATTTCTTATTTCCTGTTATTAATTTAATTAAAATGGTATAGTGCAAAAAATTAAATAACAAAATTAATACAATTAAAATTATAAATATCAGATTGGCACGTGAGAGAAAATATTAAGACCAAAGCAAGTTAAAGGGACAAAATAGTCCTCGCATGATCAAGGGGAGGCGCCCCATTGAGAAACTGGTGGCGGAAGAATCAGCAGTAGCTTCATGCTAGAGCTCGTCAAAATAAAAACCAACCCAAAGATTTAAAAAAAGAGGAAATGGCACCAAAAGATTGTCATGAATTTTAAATTAACAATGTGAGGAGTGGTTTTATAATACTCCCTTCCGTCGAATAAACTCTTGAAAAATCTAAACTCTGGTATCTGAAATAAGAAAATACTCCGATTGGAGGTTTTGGAATTAATACTCCGACGAACAAGTCAGCATCTTGTTGAGAGAGAAGAAGTGTTTAAATTTTAATAAGTTTCAGTGGATTAGAACATACCTTCCTTCTTTCAAAAACCTTTCTTTTATACAGATCCCTCACTTAAATATTTCTCATGTAGATTTCATATCTAGCTTGTGATCATCGTCATGTTAGGGCCCATCCTTCTACTATACATTCAGAAAGAGATAGCTTGGGCCCACATAAAGTAGACTAACATGCCGATCTTATTTCACTACTCGACGTCAATGCTAATGGCTACAAACATTTCGTACTCGAACCTCTCTGGGTTAACTCGACATTAAGCTATTTAAGCCCAATGGGCCCAAGTTAAATTTGGCCTATCAGTGATGAATTTGGATGTACTCTGTATGCTGACTAAGAAATTTACATACTCGGCTCCCACAAATAGTATATATAGAAAGTTACGAGGTTACACTTTCAGTGCTTGTTTGGAATTTTTTTTTTTAGTTTGACTTTTTGGTTATTTGATTATTTTAACCTAATTAAAAATTTATGTTTTTGATATTTTTTTTGTAATTAAATAGATGGTTATGAGAAAAAAAATAAAATAATTATGATTTGAATGTCACATTTTATTTTATTAGTTATTTTAGCATCTTTTATTTTTATTGGTTAAAATAATCAATAAACTCACATCCCAAAAGATGCCTCAATGAATCTTGACCATCGATATAAAATTATGTGATTTTCTTAATGGGAGTGCTACATACTCATAATTTAAATCCTTAAATTCATACATAATAATATGACAAGAGAGATGGATCTTACACAATTAAATATGCAATAAATTAAATTTTAATATCTATCCTATCATATCATTATGTATCAAATTATAAAAGATCATATATGGGGTATTAAACATTTTTTTCCCTTAATTTTTTGTTCTTAAATTATTCTTATAATAGTGTTATTGTTTTAAAAATTAACCCAAATGTCACGCTCAGAGACTAAGAGAAAGAGAGAGGGCGGTTCAAGCCGCCCTGAACCAGTTTTTTAACAATGATTCATTCCACTAAAAACACCACCACTAATAGCACTAATGCATTAAAAAAGTAAAAAAAAAAAAAATACAACTCCAAAACCAAAACATCACATCATTACTGGTGAGACTCACTGCCACCTAATTAGTGGGAGTACTAATTAGTGCTCCCACTCATTTTCTCCAGTCTTTTCCACTGCTAAAAGAAGTATCGACATAGACAAAAGTCTCACTCTCAAAGAACTTAAAACATTACTACTTTATTACAACATCGGTAGTGCTTTAGTGAAATAATCATTCTTATAATTTTTAAATAAATTATTGGTCTGGTTTGAAAAGAAAGTTAGATTAAAATAATCTATTAAAAATAAAATAATAAATAAAATAAAATATCACGTTTAATTCATAATTATTTTATTTTTTTCCTCTTAAATATTAAATCAATTATAAAAAACAAAAAAATCAACTATCTTATCAAATATAACTACTTTAATTAAATTAAAATAATCAAAATAAAAAAATTAAATAATCAATTAAAATAACCAACATCCAAAACCATATATATCAATAGCAACAACAATGTCTCTCTCTGTACGTAGTTTCCTAAAAAGTTGTGCTTTCCTTTTGTTTAGAAACTGCGGTTCCATCAAACAGCATAGTTTTGACAACTTTTTTTCTTTTCTTTTTTTTTAAACGGAAGATAGAGAGCTACACATTCAGACAGAGAACAAAGCTAATATTTACGTGTAGAGAATATAAAAAAAATACTTACTTATAATTCTCAATATCAAAAAGTGTTTCACAATTTACCATATTACTAAGGTGTTAATATTATTTAATTACTTGGGTTCAAATTTTCTAGATTTATCTTTATAATTTACATAATAAAATGTTTAAAATTTTATAAATGATATTGTAAAAATTTATAACTTAATTACGACATTTGAAAAAATGAAGTTATCACTTGTAAATAAGTTAACGAGTAGGCATAATTATAACAATTCATGAGAGGAATATTATATCCATAATTCATCATTTCTAACTAATAAAGTATCTCAATATCATAATAATTTATAGAATATTGTTACAAGTAAATATACTATATTATAATTTCACACATGCACAATATATAGAATTCTGAACATTTATGCTGTGTTTGGTCAAGAGATTTAAGGAGGGATTTAGAAAGGAAAATGAAAAATGTAAGTGAAATGTGAATAAAATATATTTACATTTACCTAATTCACACAGCTTTTCCTTTTCCTTTTCCAAATCCCTTCCAAAATCTCGCAACCAAACACAACATTAAGGTATGTTTGATTACAAGGATTATAGTATAGGATTGGGATTGTTAGTCCATGGACTCACAATCTTATATATATATATATATATTTGATTTGAAGAAGAATCCATTAAGAAAGGCCAAACGGCACTTACAGGAGCCACATCTCGTACTCGTGCTCGTGCTCATACTCATACTGCGAAGCAAAGCCGATCATAAAAGTTTGGTAATAAAGCATGTCTGGGATAAATTATAGACCTTAACCACAAAGAGGGTAAGTTAAACATTGCCACCGATGGACTCACACACACATAACATCAAGAATAAACCCACAAAACCATAGAAAACCAGAAGAATAAAACAAACCATAACATAGCTATCAACAGCAAGGCAAACCCAAAGAAAAACCATAAAAAAAAAACAAAAGGCAGAACAACTCACAAACCAAAGCCTCATCAACAGTGACAGCGAATCCGGCGGGGAAGGAGGTGGCAGAGTTGTTGGGTATACCTCCTTATTGGAGTGTGGGACCCAATTGGTTTTGAAAAAGAGTTTTAATTTGGTTTGGTTTAGTATAATATATTTTTATATATTATATTTGTGGAGGCCCAATCTAATTTGGTTACAGTTAGGATTTTGATTAAACAAACCCTAGAATTAACAATATAGATATATATTGTTTATGTGAGCCGCAGCACCTATCTTCTTGATCAATTGATTAAACAAATCAATTTGGTGAGTTAGAAAAATCAAAGGCACAGCGACAAATACATTCTTTTCGAGTTCCGTGCTCATTAATTCATCTTGGATGGATTTTTGGTGTTTAAGTAGCAGTGCTTGACTTTGGCTTGGTTGGTGAACAGTGCCGAAGCTTTTGTTTTGTTGATGGTTATATTGCCTTGGTTCTGGAATTGTTTTGGTTCGTTATTTTGGGTCTTCTTCAAGTCTGGTTCTGAAGATTTTGATTCTTCTATTTGGTGAGGTCTTTCCTCTAGTTTATTTTGTGATTATTTGGAATTCACCTAAGGGTGATTTTGTGAGACCATTAGTGTCTCGTTTGTAATCGTTTGGAACTTATTTGGTTGATAGTGGAATCGGATTTCGATCCCGTGGACGTACCTCACATTGAGGGAACCACGTAAAAATTCTTGTGTTGTCTTTGATTTAATTTTTCCGCATTAGTTTATATTTCCATTGATTGATTTACTTGTGGGGAATTATAGATTTTCCCTAACAACTGGTATCAGAGCTTACGGTTTATTTGGGTTTATTTATTTGTGTAAATCAATGGAGGGGAATGTGGGTCGCATGTCTAGCTTCAATAGAAGTAATTGGGTAACTTGGAAAACTAAAATGGAGGACATATTATTTTATAAAGATTTGTATGGACCCATTGAGGGTGATAGTAACAAATCAAAAGATGGTTCTTTTTCAAAGAAAGACGTTGAGTGTTATTATTGCCATGAGAAATGGCACATGAAGCGGGAATGCCGAAAGCTCAAGAACAAGGAGAAAAGGCGTGACAAAAGTGTGGATAAGAAGCAAGAAGATACAACAGCAGTTATTACCGATGATATCATGGTCGTTTGTGAAGATGATTGTATCAATTTTGTGGGCCAAGAGAGTCATTGGGTGATTGATTCTGGTGCTTCTTTTCATGTGACTTCTCGAGTTGATTTCTTCACTACCTACACTGCAGGAGATTATGGTTCTGTTCGAATGGGTAATGAAGGTTTGTCCAAGATTATTGGTATGGGTGATGTTTGCTTGGAAACAAATTTGGGCTGCAAATTGTTGCTTAAAGATGTGAGGCATGTTCCCGACATTCGCCTCAATTTGATCTCTACTGGGAAGCTAGATGATGAAGGCTTCAACAACAAATTTGGTGATGGAATATGGAAGCTCACAAAGGGTTCTTTGGTGGTGGCTAAGTGCAAGAAGACTCATACACTTTATTCGATGCAAGGAAAAATTTGTAAAGGTGTTGTCAATGCACTTGAAGTTGATACTTCTACTGAATTGTGGCACAGGCGACTTGGGCACATGAGTGAAAAGGGGCTACAAGTTTTGTTCAAAAAAGAGCTTCTACCCGGTTTGAAAGGTACACATCTTAAAACTTGTGTTCATTGTTTGGCGGGTAAACAACATAGAGTTTCTTTTCATAACAATGTTGCTTCTAGAAAAGAAAATGTGTTGGAGTTAATTCATTCGGATGTTTGTGGTCCTTTAAAAGTTAGAACACATGGTGGTGCACTTTATTTTGTTACTTTCATTGATGATTATTCAAGGAAAGTTTGGGCTTATCTACTAAAAACTAAAGATCAAGTTCTAGAAGTATTTAAGCATTTTCAGGCCATGGTTGAAAGAGAAACAGGGCAGAAATTGAAGTGCATCCGAACAGACAATGGTGGTGAATACATTGGGCCATTTGATGAGTATTGTCGCAGCCAAGGTATTCGGCATCAAAAGACAGTTAAGAAGACTCCTCAACAAAATGGCGTTGCCGAGAGGATGAACCGCACCATTGTGGAAAGAACAAGGTGTTTGCTTTCACAAGCTAAATTGCCAAGACCCTTTTGGGGTGAGGCAATGAGTACAGCAGTTGACTTGATTAATTTATCTCCTTGCTATCCTTTGAATGGTGATGTTCCTGAAAGAGTTTGGACTGGCAAAGATATGTCTTATGAGCACTTGAGAGTATTTGGTTGCCGAGCTTTTGTTCACATTCCAAAGGATGAGAGGTCCAAGCTTGATAGTAAGTCAAGACAATGTATTTTTCTTGGCTATAGGCGTGATGAATTCGGGTATAGATTATGGGATCCGGTCGACAAGAAAGTCATTCGAAGCCGTGATGTTGTGTTTCTTGAAGACCAAACAATTGAAGACTTTGGTAAAGGTGATCAACCGGAGCCAAAAACTAGTGATCTCATTGACATGGATCCATCTCCTTCATCTTCAGTTGATGATGAAAATGGGGGAGATGTGCAGCCACCTATTGAAGATATAGAGGATGATGCTAATCCTAATGAAGTTGAGCCAGAAATTGAGGAAGAGCATCCAACTCAAGAACCGCCACCACAACTTGAGTTGAGGAAATCTACAAGGGACCGACAACCTTCAAGAAAGTATCCTCCCAATGAATTTGTGTTGATTTCTGATCAAGGGGAGCCAGAGAGCTACCAAGAAGCAATTGAGCATGCAAAGAAAGATGATTGGAAAAAGGCCATGGAAGAGGAGATGAATTCCTTACTTGAAAATCACACTTATGATTTAGTGAAGTTGCCTAAAGGGAGGAAAATTCTGAAAAATAAGTGGGTTTTCAAATTGAAGAATGATGGCAAGAATCTGAGGTACAAGGCACGTCTTGTTGTGAAAGGCTTTGGGCAAAAGAAAGGCATTGACTTTGACGAGATTTTCTCGCCGGTTGTGAAGATGTCTTCTATTCAGGTTGTACTTGGCATGGCTGCAAGTATGAATCTTGAAGTTGAACAACTTGATGTGAAGACCGCATTTCTTCACGGTGATCTTGAAGAAGAAATTTACATGGAACAACCGGAAGGTTTTGTGGAGAAAGGGAAAGAGAAATTTGTTTGCAAATTGAAGAAAAGTTTGTATGGCCTCAAGCAAGCTCCACGGCAATGGTACAAAAAATTTGACTCTTTCATGATGAATAATGGTTTTTCTAAAACCACTTCGGACCATTGTGTGTTTGTGAAAAATTTCCCGGATGGCAAATTTATTATTCTTTTGCTTTATGTTGATGACATGTTAATTGTGGGTCAAGATTCTACCATGATAAACAGATTGAAATTGGAGTTGAGCAAGTCTTTTGCTATGAAAGATTTGGGGCCGGCAAAGCAAATACTTGGTATGAAAATTGTTCGTGATCGCAAAGAGGGACTGATTTGGTTGTCTCAAGAGAGCTACATTGAGAAAGTTCTTGAGAGATTCAACATGGATAAAGCAAAGCCGGTTGGTTGTCCACTTGCAGGTCACTTCAAACTTAGTTCGAATCAATGTCCTACAAGTGAGAAAGACAAAGAAGAGATGTTGAAAGTTCCTTATGCTTCAGCAGTTGGTTCTTTGATGTACGCCATGGTTTGTACAAGGCCGGATATTGCTCACGCCGTTGGTGTGGTGAGTCGTTTTCTCTCTAATCCGGGTAAAGAACATTGGGCAGCGGTAAAATGGATTCTAAGGTATCTTCGAGGGACTTCAAAGGTGTGTTTGTGTTTTGGGGATGGTAAGCCGATGCTTGATGGATTCACAGATTCTGACATGGCTGGTGATGTTGATTCTAGGAAATCTACTTCGGGGTATTTGATGACTTTTGCAGGGGGAGCTGGGGCATGGCAATCTAAATTACAAAAATGTGTTGCTCTCTCAACTACCGAAGCTGAATTTATTGCCATTACAGAAGCTTGCAAAGAAGAGTTATGGTTGAAGAAATTTTTGCAAGAGTTGGGTTTGAAGCAAGAAAAATATGTGCTTTATTGTGATAGTCAAAGTGCTATTCACTTGAGTAAAAATTCTACTTTTCATTCGAGATCGAAACACATTGATGTGAGATACCATTGGATTCGTGATGTGTTAGATTCGAAATTGTTGCAACTCGAAAAGGTTCACACAGATGATAATATTTCAGATATGCTGACTAAGACTTTGTCGAGGGACAAACATTTAAAGTGTCGAACTTTGGCGGGTATGGTTGATGTCTCCACCTAAGTCGGTAGGGGGAGAATTGTTGGGTATACCTCCTTATTGGAGTGTGGGACCCAATTGGTTTGGAAAAAGAGTTTTAATTTGGTTTGGTTTAGTATAATATATTTTTATATATTATATTTGTGGAGGCCCAATCTAATTTGGTTACAGTTAGGGTTTTGATTAAACAAACCCTAGAATTAACAATATAGATATATATTGTTTATGTGAGCCGCAGCACCTATCTTCTTGATCAATTGATTAAACAAATCAATTTGGTGAGTTAGAAAAATCAAAGGCACAGCGACAAATACATTCTTTTCGAGTTCCGTGCTCATTAATTCATCTTGGGTGGATTTTTGGTGTTTAAGTAGCAGTGCTTGACTTTGGCTTGGTTGGTGAACAGTGCCGAAGCTTTTGTTTTGTTGATGGTTATATTGCCTTGGTTCTGGAATTGTTTTGGTTCGTTATTTTGGGTCTTCTTCAAGTCTAGTTCTGAAGATTTTGATTCTTCTATTTGGTGAGGTCTTTCCTCTAGTTTATTTTGTGATTATTTGGAATTCACCTAAGGGTGATTTTGTGAGACCATTAGTGTCTCGTTTGTAATCGTTTGGAACTTATTTGGTTGATAGTGGAATCGGATTTCGATCCCGTGGACGTACCTCACATTGAGGGAACCACGTAAAAATTCTTGTGTTGTCTTTGATTTAATTTTTCCGCATTAGTTTATATTTCCATTGATTGATTTACTTGTGGGGAATTATAGATTTTCCCTAACAAGAGCAACCCATAATCTCATATTTGATTGCAAATTTATTAATCAGATTACATGTACGGCAGATATTTAATTCAACGAAATTGACGAATTTTTAATATTGAAAGGAATTGAGGAATATAATTTCAAGTATGAAAGAAAAAAATAAATTCATAATAAATGGTTATCTCACTAATTTATGAAGTTATTAATCCTACACTAATTTATGAAATTATTAACCCTTTCACTAGGCTAAAATAGAATGAAGTTGAATTACTATTCTTTTACAATAATTTTATTTATAATATATTTATAATTATTTTTATACGAATCAACAATGAATGGTAAGGATGTAAATAATATGCAGGCTATCATAGAATATATAATTTTATTATAAAATTTCGCATCAACTGCAAAATACATAATCTCGTCATAAATTAATGTAATAAAAAAATTACAATATCAATCATAAAATTTTAAATATTTTATTATGCTAATTTTAAAAATAAATATAAAAATTTTGAAATCAAGTAATTAGAAAATATTAATACCTTAATAAGTGGGTAAATTGTGAAACACTTTTCAGTATTGAGAATTATATAAATACTATATATACATATTTTAAATTCTCTATAAGTAATGCACAAAATCCAAAAGTGGTGTGTAATTAACAAAGTGATGCCTTGTGATTGTACGCCTAAGTGAAAAAAAAATAAAAATAAAAAAATTGTCAAAACAGTGCCGTTTGAAGGCACTGCAGTTCTTGCTGCTGCCCTTTAGTGGAAGTAGTACCCCAAACCCGTTTCTCATTCTTTTCATTTCAATTATTTTATTTATACAGAAATTAATTATAAAATTAAATACAGCTTCATTACATAATTATTACTCACAAAAGGTGGGAACTATTTCATTTGAGGGGATTGTGTCTAGAGTTATGTGCTGTTAAATTTTTTCCTTTTATTTTTCTAATATTGAAGATGAAAAAATAAAATGAGCAATTTTTTTATTTATTTATAGTAATCAAGTGAAAATTGGAGAAAATAATAAGGCATGAAGTTTTGTAAAACACAAATCTAACTTGCACCTTCACGTTTTTACATATATATTTTTTATACTTCTCACTAATTTGTAAGAATTTCAATTATGATGATAATTAGAAAAAACATTTACATAAATAGAATTTTTAAATAAAAAAATTGTGCAAAAATAGTAATCCTAGAGATCGAAACTTTAGATACATGAATCTCGATCACATACTATATTTCTTAATATTTTTGTGCTTTTTATGTCTAGCGTTATTGTTGATAAAATTGCAAGACACAACCAGGTATGTAAATTGAAAGGTCATGAAAGAACAAGGAACAAAAAGATTCTGCACAAATATTTTGACAATTAAGGTTTAACAAACCAAAGAAGAAAAGAAGAGAAGTAAGCTCTTATTTATTATTGTATTTAATTAATGCTAAGATGTGTATTTTTTTAAAGGAAGGGCATGCTTATGAATTTTAAAGACTCACAAATATTCCTTATGAATCAAGGGTTGGAGAGATATCATTATAACAAATTCAAAATATTATGCGATATTATTTACATGGTGTAGTTAATTAATAACATAGTACAAAACTTTAAGATAGAAGAGTTTCGATTCACATTCGTTAAATAAGTGAGAGATATCTAATAATCCAATTAGTATATTTTGTGATTTCAAAATTAATTTATTTTTAAAAGTGTATTTACTAGTGACATTTTTTAAATTTTATCGGTATCTTTTTTTAAATAAAAAAAAAAAAACCTTTCGAATGATCTTTTAGTGACAATAGAAATTAGTTTTCACTTTTGGAGATTAAAAGTTCAGTTATTAAAAAGGTTATATATGTTATAATAAATATATAAACAATAACACATAATTATACATAAAACATGATATTTTTAGAAAAATTATAGATCAATATAAAAGATTAAAAAATAATTACAAACACTACAACAAGTTAGGTCTTGAATGACGAAATTTTTTTGTCTCCAAAGAGCTAATTTCGTCACTATAGATATTTGTGAGGAAATATTTTCGTCACCGGTTTCGTCATTGAATGTTTGTCACTAAAAACCAACGTGACGAAAAATAATTTCGTCACCAATGAAATTACTTCAATGACGAAATTTTTTGTCACCAATAAAACAATATTTTGTCGTAAAAAATTCTCATTTTCGTCACCAAATAATTATTCAGTACCATATTTATGATTTTAGTTGACGAATAAATTTGTCACGCATGTTGATCATTGATGAGGAAATAATTTCATTACAATTAGGGCTGCAAATGAACAGAGCCGTTCATGAACAAGCTCGAGCTCGGCTCGGTAAGAGCTCGTTCGAACTCGGTTCGTTAATTTTTTTGGCCGTTCGAGCTCGAGCTCGAGCTCATTAAATTTTTAATAAACAAGCCCAAACAGTTTAAAGCTCGGCTCGTAAGCTCGGCTCGTTTAATATTTATTATTTATATATTAAATAATATAAAATTATGTATAAAAAATAAGAGAAATATGCTATTTATATATTTAAAAAATATAAATGTAAATAATACTTAACTATAGATAGTATATTTATATAATAGTGGTAGTAGATATTATTATTTTAGTAAAATATGAACTTTTTTTTAGTATGTTTATATATATTGTATATATAATTGTATAATCAAAGTTTTAATTGTAACTTTAGTCTCACATGCAAGTATGAATTTATAAATTTTTTGGCTCGTTAACGTTCGTGAACAGGCTCGAGCTCGAGTCGAGCCTAAGCCAACTCGGCTCGAGCTCGGTTCGTTAATTTTTTCTTCAGCTCGAGCTCGAGCTCGTTAAAATCTTAATAAACAAGCCCAAACACACTAAAGCTCGGCTCGGCTCGGCTCGTTCGCAGCCCTAATTACAATAAAATGTAAAGGTGACGAAATTTTTCGTCTTCAAAAGTCATAATTTTTTGTCACCAATAAAACAACATTTTGTCGCTAAAAATTCTCACTTTTGTCACCAAATAGTTGTTCAGTACCATATTTATAACTTTAGTTGACGAATAAATTTGTCACGCATGTTGATTATTGATGAGGAAATAATTTTGTCACAATAAGATATAAAGGTGACGAAATTTTTCGTCTTTAAAAGTCATACATGGATGACGAAATATTTCGTCACAAATATATATACACGTGACGAAATTTTTAGTCACCAAACAACAAAATAAATAAAAACTTTCATATATAAACTGCAGTAAATTTTGTCACAAAAAAAGTTTATTAGTGACGAATAATCACTTTGTCATAATAACAAGTACAAATGACGAAAAAATTCGTTACTAAACTTGTTCCATATTTTATATTCAATTTAAATTATTATTTCACAAATATCCCTACTCATATCCCAATAGCCTTTTAATTGTACTAAGAAATTCACTAGCTATTATACACCACTCCACACAAAAATTCACTAAACCATTATATTATAAATCAAAATGTATCCATCAAACAACTTTAATAATAATCCATTATGTATAACAAAAAAATCATCAAAGCAAATTCCAAAATGAACTAACGTAGAGTCCACAAAAAAAAAATCAACACTCAATCTTGATTTGCAACTACAACTAAGTATCAGTTCAAGAAATAAATAAATAATTCAACACTTGATCTTGATTTGCAAATATGCTTCCAAACGTCATCAAAAACCAATCTGCAAAGAAAATAAATAAGGAAGACATTAATATATTATTAATTACATCTAAAATCATATTTAAATAATTTTATTTTATAAACCAATTTAATAGAAATGCATATAACAATCCAAAACTTCAAAGAGTTGAAGTAATCCTTAATGATAAGCAACACAGATAATAGAAGATGACAAAAGATTGCAAGAATACCATGTATCACTAGTACTAATGCAAACAAGAATCAAAGAGAATCACATGACGTGTTCACAAACTAATCAATCCATAGTTTTTATAGGAGTTACCATTTTCATTTAAATCTAAATATGTTCCTATTTTATTTTTAACTTCAACGAGGTAAAAGGTCAAAACACACATGCAAGCAAACATAAAAACAAAAACAAATACACACGAATAGATATTGAAATAAAAACACAATTAGACCTTCGAACAGTTTGGGTTAATTATATTTTATATGGTTTTGTCCAAAAACACTCTACCTCCTTCATGTTTAAAAATATACACATAACCCTCTTGAAATTTGGAGTAAAGTGCAAACGTTGCAAATTCTGGTTATGTTAACCATGTGTTAACACACTAAATTGAGCGTGTTAAGAAATATATATAATGATACTTTTGCCCCTTTTTCAATTGGCCTTTTTCTATTCTTTTCTTCTTCATTCCCTCTCCCTCCTCCTCCTTTCTATAGCAGCAGACCCACTCGCCATTCCCCTTCTGACTTCCTCCTATATTTCACATGCCACCACCAACCAATAGCCTCATGGGCTACCATGGCTATTAACCACCTCTAAAACAAAACCCAATATCCACTTCCCCAAACACCTAGGTTGGGTGACTTAGCAAGACACAGTCCACCAGGACACCACCATGCATGGCCAAACCCAACCCTAACACCTAGTGGACAAGCACATCTCATCCCTCTCATCTTTCTCTCCCTCGCATGGAAGTAAAATTTAAAACTTATCTCCCTCTAACAACCTAAAAACAGAAAGTTCTAAACACAAGTTCTAAAGGCAACGAATCACCTTTTAAGTTCTGAATTGTGAAAACTCCAAGAAAAGAAAAACAATGAAAATGAAAATGGGGTAGAAAATTTAGGGGAAAATGCTATATAGTTGAGTACGAGACTGAGGAGAGACATTGTCATTTTTTAAGGCAGCTAAGCTGAGAACAATTAAGATGTTATTAATGAAATCATTAAACCAATGATGTGTATTGATCAATCACTATAGCCATGTCCCTGCATACCATCATCTTATGGTCAGAAAATGCAAATAGATTTCACGTGCATTGCTAACAAAATTGAATATCGAAGGAAATTGCAACAACTTACAGAGAGTTAAGAAAGTTCATCCCTGTGAGATTGGGCAAAGGTCCATTCAAATTATTGTTTGACAAGTACCTGAAAAGGCATAACCAAAACACTTTCTTAATGACACAACTTGAATTCTACATGAAGTTGGAAAATTTTGTGTGTGCGTACTTACAGCTCCCTGACACTTGTAAGGTTGTTGAGGTTTGAAGGAACAGGCCTATTTAATGAATTCCAATTGTAGCATCTGTTTGCAAGGCAAAAGTCTCAATCCAAAACAAGAAACCAAATTTGTTACTATAGGAACATGAAAGCCAATCACAGAATGGTTTCTGTAAGAAGCTTAGTAAGAAGTTTCTAGAGTACATGACATAGATACTCACATGGCCTCCAAAGTCTGCACATATCCTAGTGTGTCAGGGATGCTTCCAGTGAGTTTGTTGATATCAAAAATCTTGCTCAATATAAAAGTATAATTATTTATTAGAGACTATAACAAGATAATGTCCAAATTGGCATTAGTTGGAACATAGGATCACCTAGTGTCACAACAACTGAATCAAATGCTCCACATGAAGTCAAAATATGCTAATTAATGACTAAGTTTTGTCGTTCATAACATCAAAGATTACAATTTGGAAACTTATGCATGTATCAGATTCATGTTTGAGTGGAAAAGTTTAGATGGAATGCTACTGAATAGCTGATTCATTCCTAGATGACTGTGAATAATGGGCAGAAATTTGCTTAAATTTAAATAACAATAATACTAAAACATGTTATCTTCAAAAGAATTTGAAAAAAATAAAATAAAATTTAAGTTTGATATTTCAAAGAGGTGAGACATACAAGTGCCTTGCTTTAACTAGCATATCCAGACCAGTTGTGCTCCCACAAGAGACTGGAATTGTTCCATTAAGCTGGTTCTCGATTAAATCTAGCCATGAAAGATTAGACAAATTACCAATGGAAGGCGGGATTGGTCCACTGAAGCTGTTCGCATTCAGAGCTCTGCAAGCAATGCTAATAAAAGTTTAATATATTACTGTACCATAATTAAAAAGACCAAAGACATGAGACTAGACATATACACTGGACTTGAAATTCTTACAAGAAGACCAGCTGCTGCAGAGATCTTATTGAGTCCGGAATTAGACCAAAGAAACTGCAACCAATGAGGATTCTGTATGTAACAAAGAGCAAATGATTCAATGTAAGGAGTGAAATTGCACGAGTTGCTGATACTAAGAAATAGATAGAATTTTCTTACAAGGTTGTAAGCTGATTCAAATTCCCGATCAATGATGGAAGAGTTCCAATCAGACCCTTGTTGTTAGATAGATCCCTGTATGCAAAAGTTAATAATGAGAAATTATCTCTCTTTTTTCTATCAAGAATGAAGAATATAAAAAAATAATGCAGCTAATTAAGCAAGGAACTAAAAATAGTCTTATGGAAGTCATGTTATTTAAGATATCCAAAATAACAATTCAACAATTATGTCTATGATGAATCAAGCTATTGAAAATGCCAAGGATATCCAATTCCAAGCACTATAGTCTACAAAGATGATGGTAACGGAAAGTGAATATGCCATTTATATTACATCTAAATGGATTAAAAGCAAAAGAAAAATTAGAAAACCTATAGATATTGCAATTCAGATAATGATAGGATGTCATTGGAAAGGGAACCCGTCAAATCCATGCCTGCTAGTATCCTGAAATGGAAAGTTAACTGGTTCAAGATCAAAGATTGTCAAGTTTTTTAAAATAGTAGAACATGATTGCATTACATGGAGGTCACTTGTGAATTGGTGCAAGAAATTCCTTAATTAAAAAGTGACAAAAAATAAATACTATCACACTTAATTAAATTAGGTGTGATTAAAATATTAATTTTGATTTTTTTAATCACATTTTCATTAAACGTGTCATGTTTTAGTTTCTTAAGTATGATCTTTAAGCATTTTTGTAGTAGTGCTGTCAAAACGAAGATTCTTATCAAATCGAAGCCACAATATGAGACTTGTAAAATGGCACTCTTAACATTTAAAGACCAAACATTCATAGCCCGCAAAAAAGGTTTACTTGAGATGATTCGTCATAAATTCTTTTCCAATTTCTTAAAAAAGAATGCCATCGTAGAAGACAAAAATCGCTAATAAAGCATTTAGTTGAACCAAACGGAAAATAAACAACATAAATTACAAAAATCTAACCAAGGAAACACTTAGTTTAACAATGTTTGCATTTGATGTGTTATGTACATTAAAAAATGACAAAACATGCATATTTTGCACCATAAAGGATCAAAATCTACGTGAAAGTCCTCCAAACGGAAAAGAAGAAATATATTTCACATAGGTAAGGTGATATATTTCATGGAGGTAAGGTGCACTATTGGCATATTAGTTGTGCTATGTAAGAAATGGCTTATCAGCACTACTGTAAATGTCAATAAGACATGCAATTCGCACAGATATGTATAGATTTTCAAAACAAAATAAAATTATTTTAAACATGAACTGGTAGGATGATAGCAAGAATTGTCAGTAATTAATTCCAGTTTTAAGTTACTAACCTCCCAGAAGTTCCACAACTGATTATGCAAGCAACTCCAAAATGGGGATGAACAGAAATATGAACGTGTTTGAGTGTTAAACCATCCACAAGCACATTTCAAAATCATAGAACAATCTTTCTTATTACTAGCACAAGCTAATACTCTGTTGCAACTCAATCTAGTGTTAGATCTATTATTTCCAAAGCAAGCAATGGTAATGATGATCTCCTTGTTGAGCCTGGTGATAAAATATGTTTTGGTGATCTTTCTTGGAGGTACTGTGTTATTAGGTAGGGTAGTTCTGTATAATTACGGTGAAATGTGAACCTGATGTTGTTGAATTCAATCCTCAGGGGATACAATTACATTTTTTATTTGAACTGAATGATATGTGGTGTGTATTCTTGGAAAGGAATGAGTGTTTTCATCATCAAAAGGAAGGGTGCCACAAAGAAGCACATACAAGATAACCCTACAGCTCCATACATCTACCTTAGGTCCAGCATACAATTTCCCAGATATTACCTATGAAAATAGATGAATTTATTAAACTTGGAAATTCAACAGTTACTTTAAATACAAATAGCATTCAATTGAAAAATCTCACTGACTTGTTTCACTATCTTAAATTATTCCATAGATACCATAACTCTGAGAAACATAATTTGGGCTTCCATAACTTGTTTTCAGAAAATGACCATCTCGCATGATATTGCTCAGACCAAAATCAGCAATCTTCAAATTGCACTTGGAATCCAAAAGCAGGTTCTCAGGCTTAAGATCTCTGTGAACCACCATATTGTTTTGGTTTCCTTAAGAATCCGGTATGATTTCCTTAAACAATTTACTTCTTACTTCTTAGCAAAAGAGAAGATAAGCACAGAGGTCTTATACAAGTTTTATGATTAAAAATATTTGATATTTGGACCTGAAAGATCTCAAGAGTCAAATTTTATGATCCAGAGGAGGATTTGTGAAAGTGGAGACAGTTCCAAACCATGTTCTTTCTTTCTCAGGAGAGGAAGAAGGCATTATTCACCCAAAAAAGGAAAAAGGCATTGTTGTTTGCTAGTGGCAGACACAATTCAGTTTTCTGATTCTTTCTTCTACTTCAATTTTTTTTTTTCTTTTCTTATTCTCTCATTACTTCATATATGTCTATGTAAGCCCCCAAAAAAGGTTGAGATAGAAATAATAATTTCCGCAATTGAAATAGTTACAAAGTGGTATTATAGTGAATGTTAGAAAATGCATATGTATTTTTTAATAGAGTGTGTATTACAATTTTCCTATAGAAACAAAGATAAATGGTGTCGGGGAAAACATTAGACAAGCTTTAAAAAAGTGAATTATGGAGTAGGTGCTGACCCATTAATTATCTAACCATATCTACATTTAGTGAAAAAGACAAAACCCAGATCTAAGTTTTTCATAATATATAGATGATATAGCTAAATCTACACAAATGCAAATAAAAGCTTGATAATATTAAAGTTGGTGCAAGTTATGATTTCTTTTGGAATTCCAGTTTCGAAACCAGTATAAAAAGTAACATATATGCAAGAGCAATATTATTTTTCCAAGCAGATCATAATTACTAGTCCATGAAGTGCAGATAGAAGTGTAAATGTGTCGGCTTTACAAACAATAAAAAAAATCAATATTTTATTTATATTTGTTCATATAAACTTTATAACTTCGTCACTGAAATTTAACCTGAAACATGATTTCCTTGCTGGAAGCACTTTCAACTCTTCAAATGAGTCCAAATCTAATATTGAGTGGATGAAGAAAAGGATTGAATGACATAGTTTTTCAGTTCAACACTTCCATAGAAGACAGAAAAGCGAAAGACAAGAATTTTACATACCTTGTTGTCCAAATTCGCAGCAAATCAATCACCAACATAAAAATACAAAAGTGAATGGAATTACAAATATTAACAGAACATAGAGAAAAGGGGGTACAAAACACACACAGATGAAGAACAAACAAATAAACAATCATGTACTAAATAAAAAAGCAAAAAATCCATAAATTTCATATAAACAATACTTAATCACCTCCTTACCAAAACTATACAAATTGCAATCCCTAATAAGTAATTAAATCAATGCACAATAAATCCAGAAATTACAACACCCAGACTCGTAGATTCAACTAATTCCAACAAAATTAACTCAAATTCCAATGCTAATACCTATATCTACATTCACATATATAAAAAACGAGTATGGTGGGAATTGATTGAATTACCCGTAGCTCTCTAGGGTTTGGTCGTCCTTCAAGATCTGCCATCGCCGACACTGAGGTGATGGTTCTGCGGCAGAATGAGGTGTTGCACGACGAGCAACAACGGTGGATCGGTGATGGTAGATCTAACACTGATGGTGATTGTTGTTGTTGGGGAAGGGAGTTTCAACGCTAGGGTTTCTACAGGGGAGAGGAAGATAATAAAACCCTAGCTATTGCTGAGTGGTGAGAGGGAGAGGGGGAGACGGGGAGAGAGATGGTTTGATTTGTTTGTGTTTCACTGTGGATACTATACATATATATATAAATAAATAAATAAATATAATCACACTTAATTAACAAGTGTGATTAAATATATATATAACCACACTTACTTAAAAAGTGTGATTAAAGAAATATATATATATATATAATCGCACTTAATTAAAAAGTGACATAAAAAATAAATATTATCACACTCAATCAAATTAAGTGTGACTAAAATATCAATCTAATTTTTTTTATCACATTTCTAATAAAAGTGAGATATTTTCATTTATCAAAGTGTGATCTTTAATTGTTTTTGTAGTAGTGTTTCGTTCCTAGAAGCAAAACACACAATTTTGCCGAATAAGTTTTTGACAACATTCTAACAGATACAAGCAATGGAGGTTATAGGGTAATAAACTATCCTGGCCAATTAGATTTATAGGGTAATAAACTATCCTGGCCATAAAATCTAGAAATAATACATGTATATATACATATGTTTTATATAAGCACATGTTCTTTAGAAAGAATAAAGTGAAGGCAACACATCAATAGAAAGAGGTCCAAAAACAAAATACCTCAAGCTTCCAGCTATGCAATCGAGGTTATCTTCTGGATGTAAGTAGATGTAAATAATAATTACAAATCTTTATGCCAACAGTTTAAATATAATTGTCATAGCCCTACAGCTCTCCAAACAAGTTCATCTACTTCCAAAAATAGAGGAAAAAAAAATATATATATATATATAGAGTACAAACCAATAAACCAACTTCAATAAAACATACCAAAATACCCCACACCCTACGAGAAGCAGCAGAGTCCACACCCTGGGGATCATCAATGAATAGTTCCAGAGATTTTCAGCTACAACAAAAATGTATCTCGGAACATTGTTTGTGACAACACAAACACCATAAAACAATAAAAACTACAAAGAATGCTAACAACCAAGGCACTAACTCTCCACCAGGTACAACTGGCAAAATCAATTTCAGTATATAAAAAAAAAAGATAATTTCTGATCTAAAATTAATCATCTAATTGTCTAAAATCAATTAGGATGTAATAAATAATTTTAGACCCAACCACACTAAATAACTAATTCACTAGGATGTAACAATCATCCTAGGACACAACCACACTGAATAATTAACTAAGTTGTATAAAAAACACACCCACGCAGGATAAAATCTGTCTTCTTCTTCAAAGAACAGAATGAAACCAAAGCAAAATTCAACTCTCTCTCTCTCTCTCACTCTCTCGGTTTTCTTCCTCAAATCTTCATCATTTTCTTTCATTTTCATTTCATTGTACTCACAGATCAATGTCTTTCACTTTCTTAACTCAAAAATAAAGTAAACCCAAATATATTTAAGAAATTTCTGTTCAAATAAAATAGCAAATTTTTTTATTCCAGAATTTTTTTCCCCCCAAATCTTTGTTCAATATGAGGAAACGAAGCACAAATCACCAAAATTGAATCCCTATTTTATAAATCTAATCCCTAAGCAGAGCATTGATGGCTAACAATTAACTACCAAGAAAAACCCAAAAAATACATATAAACTTGAAAACCCAAATGACAAATCAAAGCTTTTAAATTGCTCAATAAAGAAAACAATTCCAAATTTATTACCAAATCAACAATAAAGCCAGATTATAAGCTAAAAAAAATGTGCAGATTGAAACCCATAAAATTTTTTAAACAACTCAATTAAATCGATGCACTACAAGGAAAAAATAGAGAAAAAAGAACCTGGGTTTGATGCAGAAAGTGGAGCCCTATTTATACAGGATGGGCCGACGGTAGTGTAGGCGTTGAAGGTGGAGTAGCGAGGGAAAGGGCGATGGCGGAGAGGTATTACGTGTGTGCTTTGAGAGAGAGAGAGAGAGAGAGAGAGTTGATAAACAGAGAAAGGGCAAAAAAATTAATACCCTATTTTGAGAGAGGAAAAATGATTTGTGGCACTAATTTGTTGTGTACTAATGGCACTAATCTCCTGTTTTGGTAACTTTGTTTTTTTTTTTTTTTTTTTTTTACCTGATATAGAAATTAGTGCCATTAGTGCTCAACAAATTAGTGCCACAAATTACAACTGTTTGAGAGAGAGAGATGGTAAACAAAAAAGGATAAAAAAAAAAAATTAACTTGTTTGGTTCCAGTTTTTAGAAATTAATTTTTAGAAAATTTTATTTATTTATTTTTTATATTTTAAATAAATTTTTTTAATATTTTAATTTTTTTTTAATTTTTAGACACACTTAATATAAATGCACTTAAAAAGTATAATATATGTGAAAAAAATATTTAAAAAATACACTAAATACCAAAAAATATATAAAATATATGAAAATTCATTACACTTTTCATATTTTTGTGTATTTATTAATTTTTTAAAATATTTTTTCACAAATATTTTACTATTTAGATACATCTAAATAAGGTGTATCTAAAAAAGTAAAAAAAATTACTTCAAATTTAAAAAATATTAACTAAAAACTAAAAAATACGAAAAACAAAACACACCATTTTTAGAAAATTGAAACCAAACGCATTGATATTTTCTTTTTTTTTTATTGCTGCTTAATACATTAAAATTTTTCTATCAAAATTTGTGACAACATTATTTTCTCACCAAAAGATCTCAAAAATATTTCGTGACGAAACCTTTTTTTTTCTCACCAAAAAGTAAGTATTTATTAACGGAAATAAATTTCGTCACCTATTATTTTTATATTTTTATTATACATGACAAAATTTATAATTCCTCATGGATTATTCTTATTTAGTGACGAAATTTGTTTTCTTCACTAATTTTCGTCACCATACGAATACAGAGAATAAGAGAAAGAGACACCAGAAAAAGAGCAAAAGAGAAATCACGTACCAAATCACCGAGCAAAGAAGATGTGGCGGTTACCAGCAAGGCTACTAGTGGCGGCGAGGATAGGCAAGGCTAATAGAGGCGACGATGGCGATCGGTGTGGTGGAGGAGCAAGAGGTAAGACAAATTAATACCCTATTTTGAGAGAGAAAGAGAGATAGAGATGATAAACAGAAAAGGGGTAAAAAAAATTAATACCCTATGTTTTTTTTAATTGTCGCTCAATGTATCGAAAATTGCCCACCAAAATTGGTGACGATATTATTTCCTCACCAAAAGATATCAAAAATATTAAAACATTTTGGTGACGAAAATATATTCCTCACAAATAATTTTATAATTAGTGACAAATTTTTTTCTCACGAAAAGTCCCAAAATTTTGGCGCCACCAAAAAAAAGTAGAGGGAAAATTTTTGGTGACGAAACTTAATTTTTTCTCACTTAAAATAAAATATTTATTGACGAAAATAAATTTTATCACCTATCATTTTCATTTTTTTATTATATGTGACAAAATTTATAAATTCCTCACGAATTATTTTTATTTAGTGACAAATCTTATTTTCTTCACTAATTTTTGTCACCATAAGTTACTTTTGTTGTAGTGAAATACATAGAGGTTTAACTTTTTATGTGTAAAAAAATCACAACAAAAGTTTCGCTCTTAACTTTTGATAAATAATTTTTTTTGTCTTTCAACTATCTTATAATTTCTCCATGTATATATATTGTTTTGTAATCTTTACTTTAAATTATTGGAAAGTGTAGAACTATTGTAATCACTTTTACTATATATACTATGAAATAAAAAGTTGCAATTGCACATGGAAGTTTGCATAAAATTTCGTAAAACTTTGTTTTGTTGCATCTTGTAAGCAAGCCTATAAACTTTGACGCAAGAGTAACTTTTTGCAAGAATACTAGCATGTTCCAATGAATCATTTCTACAAAACGACATACAATTACTATCCAAAAATATATAAATATTGATACATATAGATTACCTACTGGCTTGTCTCCAATTATACTCAATCGATTTAGTTTGTTTTTTGTTTTTGTTGTTGTTGTTGGTTTTTTTTTTTTTTGTTTGGGTGATGAGTTTGTCAGAAGTCTCATTTCTTTTTTTTCTTTTTTCTTTTTTTATAAAATTAGTAAATTATAATCATAAAATAAATTTAATTTTATATAAATAATAAGACAGACACCATATGTTAGAGATGAGAAGGGTCATCACATTTAGGTTTGCTTAACTTTTAGTATATACCTATTGCCACCATAAATAAATAATTTTATTATTAATTATTATTTATATAATTATAGGACATATGACACTCTCCTACTCATTTGAAGGTTATGAGAAATTATGAATCATTAAACACGTGTGAAAAGATGATGGAGGACAAAGTGGAGAATATGAAGCATGAATGTAAGGTTAAAAGAAGTTATGGAGACATAGAGATAAAATGCAAGATCATGGAATGTGAAGTGTAGGAGATGGAAGGATATGGTAGTTATTTGGTAGTTTTTTCCTATAAATGTTTGCCTATAAATAGCTATTCATGGCTACATTGTAATGGACATTGAACTCAAATCAAAGACAATTGATTTATATTTTTTCTTATCATTTATATTTTTTGCATTTTATTTTCAACATTTATTTTTCGAAGCATAGGAGTAAAGGTAAGTTTATGCACCTCCTTTTCAAAGCATAGGAGTAGAGGTAATTAATTGTTATTTTGATTATTCACTCAATCACCCTAATTGTTCACTCAATTATCTTTCTCTGTCTCTTTCCTTCTTCTTTTAAAATTTTTTTTCTCTACACTTGGCAATTTTGAAGTTTTCTTAATTAAGATAAAAGAACCGTCAACACAATCACTTGATAATTAGTTTGAATTTAATCTATAAAGAATTTTTAATCTTTATTAATACACTCACATTTATAATATTTTTCTTCGTAAAAAAAATAAGCCAACAATAGCTTAGGCATGCTAGACTAACTTGAATAAGGCTTGGGGTTTAACCTTGATGTTGAAGTTTGGCTATATCTAATAGTCTGACCTGTTAACTTGTAAAAGACAATATATCAGCCTGGCTTGCCAGCCAAAAATAAAGGGATGGGGGAAATAAAAAAATAAAAAATAAAAAATAAATCTAAAAATAGTCCTGAAACTCAATTCTTTATACTACAACACAACTCACTAACTTGTTTGAGCCAAACTCATTGGGCAGTTTGGGGGTGGACCGCATATATTTTAATTCGTTTAAATTGATGGAATTGAATTGATTCGTCATATTTTAGAGATGAGAGAGTGCCCCGTGGTCTCCTCTGTGAGTCTCTTTTTGTGCCTCTCTGCTGGGTGTGTCTTTGTGCCAAGAGTGCATGAGTGTGTCATCCCGTGTGCATGTGAGTGTGAGTGTTGTGCCTTTGTGTCGTGTCTGTGAGCTGGGTGTCTGTGTTGGGTTTTTTCATGGGTGGTGTGTGTGATGAGTCATGTATGTGTGTGTGATGAGTGTGTCATGTGCATGTGTGTGCTGGGTGTGTGTGTTGGGTGTGTGTATGATGTGCCGTGTGCTCAGCTTTCCAGCTCTCTCTCAACTCTTACTATTTTTTTACTCACTCATCTCTTCTCTCTTACCTTTTCCTCTCTAAAACAATGCTTTCAGCCAAGAAATCCTACCATTACACAAAGCCCATTTTTTTTTAGTTTTTTATTCTTTTATTCTCTTCCCCAGCAGTATTCCACTTCCACCATGCATGTCGGCAAGGTGCCAAAAGATAGTAGAGAGATAAAAAAAATACCTCCCATTCAAAAACCTCATCATCCCTTCTTCTTTTCTTTTCTTTTCTTTTCTTTTTATTATTCTCATGAACCACCTCTCCCTTTCAGAAAAGCTCTCTAAAATAATATTTCTCTCCCCACCATAATAATTCTCCACCCACTCTTCCACCCAAAACATAATATATCATTTTGATCATTTTTTTTATTTTCCATTTTCTATTTTTTTTTTATTTTGCATTTCATTTTTTCCTTTTTTTTTTATTACTTTTTATTTCTTAAAATAGCTAAAATGTACCACTCACCGCCTAAAAATATGTACACACATAAAATCATAAAATACTACAAATTAATAGGGTTTGATCTATCATCACCTGTATATTGCTCAAATCTGGAGCCCCAGATCGAAAAAGCCGGAGATTTGAAGCTTTGATTTTGAGAAATTGAAGCTTTTTTTTTTTTTTCCCCCCTCTTGGTTTCTTATTGTTTTTAAGATTTTGATTGATTTTGACCCATAGTTTGGTTAAACATTGGAACCCATTACATCAAAACATCAAAAAAAAGTTGAGAATTGAAGGGTTTGATTTATGGGAAATTGTTGTGTGACGCCATCTCTTGAAACAGAGAAGAAAAAGAAGGGATTCGCCTCCTCTCTAGCCATTCTTCCATCCAGCACTATCCAGCCGTTTCAACAGATTACAACACGTGATGGAGAAGTGATCAAAGGCTTTGAAGCTGCCACGTGATGAAGGAAGAAATGAATTTATATTTTAAAATTGTAAATATTTTTTTAATTTTTAAACACACCTAACTTAAATACACTTAATATAATTTTTGTAATTTTTTTTTTAAAAATTTACCAAATACAAAAAATACAAAAAAAATATAGGCTCCGTTTGGTAAGCCTCTCAAATTATAGTTTCACCCATTGATTTGAGTGTGGTGTTTGTTTTGACTTTTCAAATTATAATTTTACACCTATTTCTCAAAACTCAATTCAAAATATAATCATTACTTTTCAAAACTCATAACTAAACACATAATTCAAAACTCTTTTCAAAACTCCATACAAATCAATATTTTAATATTTAAATATGTTACGATTTTTTTAATTTTTTGAATATTTTTAAATATTGCGATTTTAATTTTTAAAATATTAAAATATTTTATAAAATAAATTCAAACTCTATTTTTTAAAATATTTTTAAATATTTTAATTTTTTTGTTATGTATTTGGTTACCTTTCAAACAGGTGGGTTCAAATAGCTCAAACCGTGCATCAAACAGATGGGTTCAAACAGGTCAAACCGTGCATCAAATAGGTAAAAGGGAAAAAATTGTTCTAACTGGTCGACCGGCCGGTTAACCGGCCGGTCAACCCCCCGGTTGCCCACCGTTCAAACAGCTTTTGCATTTTCTGAAAAGATTGGAACTTCGTGATTGTGGAGCAAGTAAGTCTTCAGATCTGAATTCATTTAAAATCCTATTAGTTTATTGTATTTAATTTAAAAAATAGAGTTTGAATTTATTTTATAAAATATTTTAATATTTTAAAAATTAAAATCGCAATATTTAAAAATATTTAAAAAATTAAAAAAATCGTAACATATTTAAATATTAAAATATTGATTTGTATGGAGTTTTGAAAAGAGTTTTGAATTATGTGTTTGGTTATGAGTTTTGAAAAGTAATGATTATATTTTGAATTGAGTTTTGAGAAATAGGTGTAAAATTATAATTTGAAAAGTCAAAACAAACACCACACTCAAATCAATGGGTGAAACTATAATTTGAGAGGCTTACCAAACGGAGCCTATATTTTTTTTGTATTTTTTGTATTTAGTAAAATTTTTTTAAAAAAAAATTACAAAAATTATATTAAGTGTATTTAAGTTAGGTGTGTTTAAAAATTAAAACAATATTTACAATTTTAAAATATAAATTCATTTCTTCCTTCATCACGTGGCAGCTTCAAAGCCTTTGATCACTTCTCCGCCACGTATTGTAATCTGTTGAAACGGCTGGATAGTGCCGGATGGAAGAATGGCCGGAGAGGAGGCGAATCCAGTCCTATGTATTGGACAGCCCAACCGGACATGAAATAGAGCAGAGATACGAGCTGGGTCGCGAGCTCCGGCGGGGTGAATTCGTGGTTACCTGTTTGTGTACTGATAAATCTTCTAAGGATGTGTTTGCTTGCAAATCAATATCCAAGAAGAAGCTGAGGACTAGAGTGGATATTGAGGATGTGAGGAGGGAGGTTGAGATCATGAAGCATATGCCACCACATCCTAATATTGTCACCTTGAAGGACACTTATGAGGATGATAGTGCTGTCCACTTGGTGATGGAGCTATGCGAGGGGGGTGAATTGTTGGATCGAATTGTTGCTAGGGGGCATTACACCGAAAGGGCGGCTGCAGCTGTGACTCGAACAATTGTCGAAGTTATTATGGTGAAGATCTATCTTTGTTTTTATGTAACTTATATTGTGGTTATTGCTTTGATCTGCATACCGTCTTCCAATTTTATTGTGTTGAATTAACTGATTACACTTGCATTTATGTTTTTAAGTAGAGTACGATAATTAATTCAATATGATTATTAGCTGGAGATAATTTGTACTTATATATATATATATATTAATGCACAAAAGGAGAGTTTAAGTCTTAACTGAGGACCCCAAAGAGTTTACTTATGTCTGCAGCCAATGGTTATTTGATTTAGTTTCGGTTATTTCCTGGTAATGATCTTGATTACTCGGCGCATCTTACATTAACTGGATTTGTGGGTTAGTTGTTGGAATTAAGGGAATTTAAGTCCTGGTGGAGATAAATTGCTCGATACAAATTTCAATTTCCCTTTTCAGTTTCATCCATTTGAGAATAACTTTTCATCTGAGTTTGGGTGACCTAAAAACTTTAGCATATCTTAGTTCCATTTCAAGATTCTAGTTCCTATGGTAAGATGTTGAGATCTCAGTTTCATTTGTCCTTGTCGCAAAACATGAAATCTTGCCCATTTGTGAACTAGTTACTTGCATCTTTACAATTTGAGTCATTGTCTTCTGACTATTGTTTGCTATGTGGTGCGGGCTTTTGGTTTGCTCCATTTTTGGTAATTTTATTTTCTGTTTAAACACATGAAGCCAACTGTTCTATTGGCTATTTCCATTTTTTCTGTATGCTTTGTGAAGTGATTGTTTTCATTTTCCCTGAGCTATTCCTTGAAAGAATTTGAGTTTTGAACATGCTTCTAGACATGAAATTATTGTCCTCTTTTGTGTGTTGCAGATGTGTCACAAGCATGGGGTCATGCATCGGGATCTCAAACCTGAGAACTTCTTGTTCGCTAACAAGAAGGAAACAGCAGACTTGAAGGCAATTGATTTTGGGCTGTCGGTGTTCTTTAAACCTGGTAATGCCTTTTGATACTCATTACACTTGAAAGATTTGCTTGGTCCCTTCATTTACACTAGCTGAAGTTTGTTTAAGTTCTACAGGTGAGAGATTTAATGAGATTGTGGGATGTCCCTACTACATGGCTCCTGAGGTGCTAAAACGGAATTACGGTCCAGAAGTTGACGTCTGGAGTGCTGGAGTAATCCTTTATATCTTACTTTGTGGTGTCCCACCATTTCAGGCAGGTTAGTGTTTGTTTTTGCATAGATTTGATGACTACTTTTCACTTCCCGAGGTTTCTAACTGTAAAAAATGAGGTTTTGCGGGCAGGCATTATGTGCAATTTAGAAATTTGTGTAGGCGTTTTTCTTTTATGTGACAATTATACAAATGACCTTGTAGTTTAAATGACTTTGGTGATGGCATTTTGGTGATCTTCTTTTAGTGTTCTTTAAAAGGAGGAATATACTTTTTCCAAAGTTTCTTTTTCTTTTTCTTGTCTCCCCATTGAACCAAATAAGATGGGTACTATCAATCCAAGTATAAGAAACATACCTAGAAATGTTTTACTTTGTAAGGATGACAATTAGAATTTTCCCCATAAAATTATGAATAGCTTGTTAGTCAAATTAAAAAGATTATTAACCGCAAAGCATTCCTTTATGGATGAACTGTCTAGATCGATAAATGGGTACACCATTATGTGGGTCCTTGGTGGAATCGTACCTTGGAGTTTAGTTCTTATTTAAAATTCTGTTTTTGTACCATGCAGAGACTGAACAAGGAGTTGCCCAAGCAATCCTTCGTTCTGTTCTGGATTTTAAGAGGGACCCTTGGCCCAAAGTTTCTGACAGTGCGAAAGACCTTGTAAAGAAGATGCTTAACCCTGATCCTAAGCAGCGGCTTACTGCTCAGCGAGTGCTAGGTACTGTATAGTTCTTTTGAAATTGCAAAGTAATAGTTTTATAAATTTTTAATGCCAAGCAAAATAAGTAACTAAACTATTACATTCAAATTCCTACTATCATAATGTAAGAAACCTAAACCAAGTTTTTTGCTTGCTCTTAATTTCAGATCATCCTTGGTTACAAAACGCCAACAAGGCTCCGAATGTTTCTTTAGGTGAAACTGTTAGAGCAAGGCTCAAGCAATTTTCTATGATGAACAAGCTCAAGAAACGAGCTCTAAAGGTAACATTTCAAAGCTAATTGGAATAAACTAAATAAGATTATTTTGTTCGGCGCATGTATTTCATTACCAAAATTACTTTCTGTTTAACAGGTGATTGCTGAGCATTTGTCAGCGGAGGAAGTGGCGGGCATAAAGGAGGGATTCCAATTGATGGATACCAACAACAGAGGGAAGATCAACATCGATGAACTAAGAGTTGGATTGCTGAAGCTTGGCCATCAGATGCCTGATTCAGATCTCCAGATTCTTATGGAAGCTGTGAGTAATATCCTCTATTTGGAAACCAGTTTTTAAGCCTTTGACCTCTGTATCAGATAAAGTGCCGCCTAGATAAACTTTATTTAGGCTTCACTTGTATGAAATTCTTCTTAAATTTGTGAAATAAATGACATTTCTAATAGTGTTCTTTATAAAAAATGGTGTAAAAGAAGTTCTATTCATGATGAAGTAATTTGAGGATGTTTTACAGGGCGATGTAGATAAGGATGGACATTTGAACTATGGGGAGTTCGTAGCTATTTCAGTTCACCTCAAAAAGATGGGCAATGACGATGATCACCTTCACAAAGCCTTTGAATTCTTTGATCAAAACCAAAGTGGGTATATAGAGATTGAAGAACTAAGGGATTCCTTGGCTGATGAAGTTGAGACCAACAACGAAGAAGTCATTAATGCCATCATTCAGGACGTTGACACAGACAAGGTCCGTATTAGTTTTATTCTAGTTTTTGTTTTGTATTTTTCTTAACCTTTAAATTTTGGGTTTAGTTTGGAATACTTTAGAATTATTGACATTAAATGTGGAATTGACAAGGTCATGGTAGTTTGTTTTGTTTTTTGGATTCTTAGTTCAAAATGTGCTATTCTTGGGAGTTAGAGGTCTCATCCCATTCTACCATGTCCGCATATTTTGTGCATCCATTTTGATCTGAGAAGATATGCACTCTTCTTCATGCTAGATTCCATTTTAATTTCATTTCTTGTGTTTGCAGGATGGCTGTATAAGTTATGAGGAGTTTGCTGCGATGATGAAGGCTGGTACGGATTGGAGAAAAGCGTCGAGGTAGTATTCACGAGAGCGGTACAATAGTCTGAGCTTGAAATTGATAAAAGATGGATCGTTGAAGATAAGGAACGAGGGTAGATAACTACGAAAAAGACAACGCCAAAAAAAAATGATGAAAATTTGAACGAAAGATCTTTTGATTTTGTTGGCTTACGAATTATTATTTTTCTTCTTTTTTTCCATTCATAGAAGAAAGAAAAAATGAAAATTCTCTTCAAAGATCCTGTTTGAGGATAACTAGGGTTTGTGAGTGTTGAATGTGTTTCTTCTCAAGTGCTTCTATATTTGTTTGGATAGAAAAGGAGTGTGAATGTGTGATATATATTTTGACATTTAAAGCTACTACTTTTGTTTCGTCAATTGAATCTTGTCAAGATTGTTGTTTTTTTGTATTTTTTTTTGTTTTGGTTTTTACAATGTGGACATTTTATGTAGAAAGAATAGAATGTTCTCCACACATTTTAGGGATAACATTGTGGATGAAGAAGAGAATTGTATTTTGTGATCTTCATTTAGTTTTGACTCCGAAAATAGCAGGGCAGCCTTTGAACTTAGATGGGGACATATGTTTTTGTCTATACTGCCAGCTGATAACTGTCTAAATTTGTTATCACCAGACTACCAAGACCGGAGTTCAAAAAAAAACTACCAAGACCATTTTTTTATTATTAATTCAACCGTGATTGGTAGCTCGAAACTTAGGCTCGAGATTTGGCTCGAGGGTCAAAACGACGTCGTTTTGACCCTTTTTTTTTTTTTTTTTTCTTTTCTTTTTCTTTCTTTTCGACTTCATCTTCTCCAATTTTTTTTTTTTGCAGAAGAAGAAAACCAGGAGGGAGGGAGGGAGGGAGGGAGGGAGGGAGGGGAAGTAGGGGGGAGGGGAGGGGGCCATAAATCGGCTGGAGGAGGAGGCGGGGCGAGGCGGTGGCGGTGGTGAGGCGACGAACGACGGAGGAGGAAGCAGAGGCGGAGGCCGGGGCAGGGAGCTGCGACGACGCCGGGGAGGCAGACAACCCACGGCGGCTAGGCGGCGAGGCAGACGACCGGGGAGCTGCGACGACGCCGGGGAGGCAGACGACCCACGGCGGCTGGGCGGCGAGGCAGACGACCCTCTCCCTCCCTTCTCTTCTCTCCCTCCCTTCCTCCTCTCCTCTTCCCTCTCCTCTTTCCTCTCCCTCCCTTCCTCTATTTTTTCGAGCCGTTTTCGAGCTCCTATTTTCGAGCTACGGGTCTTCATTCTTATTAATTTTTATTTTTTTTAAAAACGATTTATTTTTGTTTTAAGTACATCAAAAAACAGTTTATATGATCTAATTTGGATAATTATTCAATAATTTTGAAAGATAAACACGTGGTATTTCATAATATTGTAATTTATGAATAAGGTGGATACGTGGGATATTATGTTAGGTGATTGATGAACATAAAGGAGATAGAATAAAAAATTATGGATAAACTACTAATATGTCCTAATAGTTGGACTTAATTCCCATCAAATCCTATTGAAAATAAGTCTTGGTAAAATTGTCACTAAAAATAATTTTTTTTGTGACAATTTTTTATATATGTTGCTAAAAATTGACAATTAGTGACTTTTTTATCATGATTTTTATAAATTGTCGCTAAAACTTACAATTAGTGACTTTTTTATGACAAATTTTTCTCATAAGACCTATTAGATAATAAGTCCACTTATTAGGATCTATACGTAAGTACCCCTAAATTATAATTAGTTAAGAATACAAATATATGATACTTCGAAAATAGTCTATAATTTTCCTATAATTTGGTGTGTGGGGAAGGGGATATCGCCCATAGAAAGTGTGGGTGTTGATTTCTGATCACACTACCAAACAGGAACTCAACTGGACAACACCGGCAGAATAGATTGCGCCCAAACAACCTGTCACAGAAAGATAAGACTCCAGCGGTGGTTCTTCCACCCCGGGGCACTCCGACGATCAAATCAGTACTCAATTATCTCTCAAAGATAGCAAACAATGCTTAACTCACTAGCCAGGAAACAAAAAGCGTACCTTAGACTCACGAGGGTGCCTTACTTTTATAGCCAGCACTGACCTGATCCCCATAGAAGCCTAGCTTCAATGGACTCATACTCAATACTTATCCTAAACTCTCAAATAGATAAAGATAAACTCCCTAGGAGCCTCATCCTTATCCAAACCGAGGTCCTCCTCCATTCTAGGACTCTTGACCCTTATCCATTCATCTCGGATTCCGATATCTCCGCAGACAACCTTGGCCTAACCGAGATCAAATTGGCACCATGACCAGGACATGTGGCACATCGGTTGACACTTCGGTGCCACCTTGGCCACGTGTTGTCATCCACAAAAATATGCCCTCACAACTACCCCCTAGGTTCTATTACCTCGGCATCTGAGGTGATGGAACTTATACCGTTTATGCACATAGCATGTCGGCTAAAAACTTACTTTTAAACCTTCATTACCGATGTCATCACACATCGGCTACATCTGTCCAAGCCTAAAGTCTGTTTTACTAATGCCAAAAAATCAAGAACCAGGTTTTTTAAGTTCTTTAACCGAGATCATCTTTCTAGCCGAGGTCTTTGCTTCATTTAAATCAAGAACTCCAAAGGTTCTATCTACGCATGAGCTATCACGCACGGTTTCTCAACCGTTTTCGCCACGCGTCTTCTCCTCATTGATCCATACCTGACACGCGCCATCAGGTCTCGTTGTTTCTGCACGCACCGCTTGACAGGCACGTCATCCAAGGCACATTCATTGTGGTCTTGCCGCCTTTTCATGTTTTAACAAAACCTCTTCCCTCTTTCCGTCTTTTCACTTTTCGTTCCTTGATTTCTCTCAAGCTTTCTCTCTCTAAAGTTTCTTGCTTCCAAACTGCCATTGCCCAATTTCTCAAACTCTGCAACTTGCTCCGTTCATCTCCTCCAGCGAAGCATTCACCGTTCCGTTCCATTCACTGTCACCGTCTGACTCCGGCGTACCTCATACCGGCGTCATTCTCTTCGGTAAGTCACTATTTCCCTTCTTTTCAATCTTTGATTTAATTCAAACACTATTGCGTTGTCTGTTGCCATTGTGAATCTTTGCTTGTGTTTTGAATTTCATCATTCGTGTGTTGAGCATGTTTGTTTGCGACTCTTTGTTGAATTTGTCTCTGGGTATATTTATACACATTTTGCTCACACACTCGCCATCTTGCCATTGTTCTTGGCTTTGCACATCTGCACATACTTCGTACGATGTTCTTGAATTTCTATTGATTTTCTTGAGTCTGAATCACTGTTTTTTTTTTTTTTTCTTTCTATTTTTCTTGCTTTATTTTCAGATTCTTGCCTTCATTTCTTGTTTTTGTAGACGTAGGCTTGGGATTTGATTTAGAACCCTATCCCTTAGGAAAACTGAACCAAAATCCCCTTAGATCCTCAGAAACCTTCATTCCAGTGCTCTCTAGGATTCAGCCGAGGTCCTTTAAACCCACACAAATCACTTTCTTCTAAAATCTTGCATCCTTCCCCTTTAGCGGACATCATGGGTATGTTTAGGTGGAGGGTGGACACCCTATAAAAGCTTCAGTACTTTAGGCAAGAGTTCTCCATTCCTGCCGATGTCCAACTCAGGTTGGCAGGGGAGGAGGACTCCATCATGCCCGATGACAACTTCATGCCCTTTCCAGTAGTTGCTTTTATAGAGTACGGGCTTAGGTTCCCTCTAAACATTCTTTTTTGAGAAGTCCTACAGCACTATAAGCTCAATATGATGCAATTGGCCATTAACTCCTATAGAGTTATTAATGGTATCATTGCTTTAGCTAGCCGAGAAAACGCTAGGATAACCCTAGCCGATATCCAATACTGTTATACCATGTGTGGCCTAAAATCAGAAAAAGGCTACATCTATTACCTCAAGTCGAGATCTACCGAATACAAACTTATAGCCGACCTCCCAGACTCCAACAAAGGTGCTGGAGATGATTATTTCATTGTCTCGAGCAACTGGGAGTTCCCACCTGATGATGATCTCCACCTCTACCCCTTGAACCGATCAGTCTTTAAAAAGGGTAATGGTAAGAACCAAGTGTTACTTTACTTGTTTTCCAGTCTTTATTACTTTGTTCTTTTCATATGTCCTAATGTTCGTTTTTTGCACTTGCAGCTCTTCCTCAGCTACCAAAAGACTTCCGTAAAACCTTCTACCCCAGCAAAGATTTCAAGAAACTATTGGGTTTACCAGTGAATCAGCGCAAGGCCCCTTTGCTGCTCACCTACATCCCGACCTACAAATCCACCTTGCCTGACGTCCCCAAGAAAAGCAAGTCTCCACCTTCAGCAACAACTCCCCCCACTATTTCATCGCCAAAGCCTAACCAAGCATCAACCTCTGACCCAGCGGAACAGCCGTCAACTTCTGCTCCATAACTGATCATCTTTCCCAGCGCCAACGCCATCCCCGAGTTCCTATCCTTGCTCCTGCAAGCCAAACTCTTAGCTGAAAATGCCAATCCTCCAAGGTATCGGCCTATGATCCAACAAACTCGCCTACTGCACTGCTAGCAATTCGCTTCGGTACCAAGGTCATTATCGCCGCCACCACCGACGAGATGGGGCGCAACAAGGCCGTAATCGAAGACCTTTTGGCCGATATCCGAGGCGTTGTGACAGTTCAGTCTTCCCCATCACAGTCCCAGCCAAAGGCTAAGCCAAAGAGGTTAAAGAAAGTCCAAGCAAAGGCAACGGTGACTCAAATCAATTTTGAGGACACCTTGCTGATTTCAAAATTGGCCGAGGCTGAGAAAAGTAATCCCTCAACCGACAAAAGGCCAGCTGAGGCCGAGGCATCTGACCCACCTCGATCTAAAAAGCCGAGGCCCAACGGCTCCTCTGACCCCTCTGCTTTCCAAGCCAATACTCCCTGGAATCCACCAATTATGGTCAGAGACCGACCACTTCGAGCTGGGGACAGTGCCCTTGACAGCCTAGAGGTCGGTGTTGCCATATCCACCGTTGTTCTACTCCCAACCGATGTCAACCGAATGGCCAAGCTTACCGAGTATGAAAATTACGCTATGATGATGCAGCATTGCGTCTTGGTAAGTCCCAACACTTGTAGCTTTTTACCTAGCTTTTAATTCTAGTTTCCATACTTAACTAATTTCTTTTGCAATCTTGCAGGCTATCCAGCAAGGTCACTCCCTAGCTGTCAAGGTCAATGATTTTAAGAAGGAGCTGACAAAAAAGACCAAGGAGGCAGCCAAACTCCTTACCTCCCTCAACAAAGCCGAGGCTCATATCCGAGGTCTTTTGGACCAAGCCAAGGTCACTGAGCTGGCCCTAAAAAATGCTGAAGATTATGCCAAGGTTGCAGAGAATGTTGCCGAGGTCGCATAGGCCGAGGCAAAAGAGGCCAAAGAGAAAGAGGCCCAGGCCCAGACTAAGCTCCAGACAGCACTGTATACAAAGGCTGCTGAGATTAAAGAGACGGATGAGAAGCCCTATGCCAAGGGGGCAGCTGACGTTCGTGAAGAGTACAAGAAGCAAGTCAGACATGCATGTAACAAGGGTTACACCCTTGGTTGGATGGCTGCTCTGACAGAGCTGGCTATCCCCGAGGACTCTCCCCTTAGAAATGAAAGCCGACTTGCGGTGCCATTCCCTCCTACTTCAAGCCAATCTAAGGCTAAGGCTGGGGAGGAAGAAGGAGAAGAAAAAGAAGAAGAAGATGAAGAGGCCGAGGTGGAAGTCGATACTGAGGGTTCTGCTGGGGCCAAGTCCCCAACTCTGAATGAGCAAGTCTTGGACTTGACTCAGGATGAGAAGGACGAGGTCTCAAAAGGTGCCTCCCCCAAGAAGACTTCGTTCGAGGTGCTTGTCACCAAGAGGAGCCTCGATCAAACCCTCGAAGAAATTGATGCCGAGATCCAGGTTGAGAAGATCGCTGAGAAGACTTCCCAGTTGTCTTCTGAAGCCGACACACAACCAACTGCTGATGCCAAGTAGTTTATTTTGATGCTTTTTCTTTTTTGTGTACCTTGTACTTTTTCCTTTCGAACAATGTTAGCTTTTGTTTGGCTGACGTGCCCTTTTTGTACTCTGAATAAGTAATCTTCTGTAAGCCGAAGTGCCTTTTTTTCTTTTTGAATGCAAGTATAATTTCTTCTTTCAAGTGTTTGTACATTTGTACATTTTACTGCTTCCATACTTAAAATATCTTTGCATGTCTTTAAAGTACACCTTAACTGTGCAATCTCCTCGGGGTAAAGTACCTCGGATATATATTGTGATTGTTTACTTCGGTCTTGGCCTAACACTTAAAAATATTGTGAAATATTTTTACAAGTATTGTTTCTTTTTCCTTGCCACCTCAATCTCACTTATTGTCTTCTATCCTTTCCAAGTTGGGCAACCTGGTCATCTTGGCAAATGCATATGTACTTCTTGCAATATTACCTCGGCTTATCTTTCAACTTTGAAATTTTTTCTAAAAATTTCAACAAGTGTTAAACACTTTTTATTCATTATGCTCCAGCTCTCTGCCCCCTAATGTGAACTTAAATTTCACTTATGCTCACATTAAGCATATGCCTATGATTTTGTTGCTGAAGTTAGATTCAAACAATGACTAGCCGAGGTTCTCAACCTTGGTTTCTTTGTTAAACTTACTGAAAGGCACTTAGTTCCAATATGAATTTTGATTCTGCCGACATGGCAAATCTAAGTTAATCCAACTTAGTTCAACTCCATTATATGCAAGCATAATGTCACCTCTGTCATATAATAAGTCTAAGTTATTCGTCATGTTTCAATCAGAAATATCGCCAACTTAGTTCAACTTTATTATATGCAAGTATAATTCAATTTTGCCGTATAATAAGTCTAAGTTACTCGTCATGTTTTAATCAGAAATATCACCAACTTAGTTCAACTCTATTATATACAAGTATAATTCAACTCTGTCATATAATAAGTCTAAGTTATTCGTCATGTTTCAATCAGAAACATCGCCAACTTAATTTAACTCTATTATATGCAAGTATAATTCAACTTTGCCATATAATAAGTCTAAGTTATTCGTCATGTTTCACGTAGAAACATCGCCAACTTAGTTCAACTCTATTATATGCAAGTATAATTCAACTTTGTCATATAATAAGTCTAAGTTACTCGTCATGTTTCACTTAGAAACATCGCCAAGGGACTGGTTAGTCGTATTACACAAGTTTGAAATTAAAAATCGAGCTAAAATTTTATTATTACTTCGACTAATAACAAAAAACTTTAAAAAACGAAAAATCTAATGATAGAAAAACTTCAAGTTGCCAGTATTCTAGGGTCTTGGCAACTCTTTGCCTTCACTGTTTTCAAGCCGATATGCCCTATTGCCGGCGATCAATATGATCCTATAAGGTCCCTCCTGATTTAGGCCAAGCTTGCCCTTTCTGGGATCCTTCTTGTTGCCGACGACCTTTCTCAAGACGAGGTCTCCAACTTGAAACTCTCTTGGGTTGACCTTCTTATTGTAAGCCCTAGCAAGATGCTGCTGGTATACCCCCCAGTCAAATTACTGCTCTCTCCCTTCTTTCTTCCAGCAGGTCTAAATCTCGCGCCGGGAATGCCTCGTTAGTCCTATTCTCTACTCCCTGGGTTCTGATCCTAGGGATGCCAACTTCGAGTGGGATAACTACTTCTGTACCATAAGCCATGGCAAATGGGGATTCCCCAGTCGACCTTCGCGGCATAGTCCGATATGCCCAGAGTACATTGGGCAATTCCTCTACCCATTTTCCCTTTGCTGCTTCTAGCCTCTTCTTTATCCCATCTAAGATAGTTTTGTTGGATGTTTCTGCTTGACCATTGCTTTGAGGGAAGCTTCAAGTGGAGTAGTAGTTCTTGATTTTTTACTTTGCACAGAAGTTCTTGATTAGCTTACTGTCAAACTGTGTGCCATTGTCTACTATGATTGCCCTTGGGATGCCGAACCTGGTAATGATGTTCTTTCATATGAAGTTTTTTACATCTACATCTCGAATCTTCGCAAGGGGTTCAGCTTCTACCCATTTTATGAAATAATCTGTTGCTACCAGCAGAAACTTTGTTTGTCCAGTTGCTTGAGGCAATTGTCCAACAAGATCCATGCCCTACTAGGCAAATGGCCAAGGGCTGGACACTGGGTTTAAATCTGCTGTTGGTTGATGTATCAAAGGTGCAAACCTTTGACACTTCTTATACTTTCTGACATAAGCTTCAGCATCTTTCTACACATAGGGCCACCATTACCCCTGAGTAATGGCCCTATAAGCGAGTGACCTGCCCCCTGCGTGGCTTCTGCATACTCCTTCATGTATTTCATATAAGAAGTCTTCAACTTGTGAAGGACATATACATCTCAAAAGGGGCCTAGAAAAAAACCTTCTGTAGAGATGTCCTTCTACTGTCAGACTGAACCTCGCCGACTTCAGTCTGGCCTTGTGTGCTTCTTTGTGATCATCTGGTAACTTCCCATCTCTAAGGAACACTACTATCGCATCCATCCAACTTGGTCTCATCTCCACACACATTGCTTCATATTCTGTGTTCAGTAGTTCTACACTTGGGCTTGACAAATAGTCAACCATTATTGTCCTTGCTTCTCCTGATTTTATTACACTAGCCAAGTTAACCAAGGCATCAGCATGGCTGTTGTCATCTCGACTAATTTGCTATAGTCAGCAATCCTGGAATAAGGCTACCAGTTTGACAACCTCCTTTACATAGGCCATCATTCTTTCATCTCAGGCTACGTATTCACATGTTGCCCGGTTGACGATAAGCTGGGAGTCATAGAAGACCACCACCTCGTCGGCTTCCATTGCTACTGCCAACTTCAATCCTACGATCAGTGCTTCATACTTTGCTTCGTTGTTTGAGGCTTTAAACCTCAAAAGAATAGATTGTTCCAACATCCGCCTATCTGGCGATACTAGTACTACTCCTACCCCTACTCCCTGTCGATTTGAACTCCCATCAACAAACAGGCGGAAAGAGTCGCCGACGTAAATATCGCAGGGCCTAAGTTTCTCTTCTTTCTTCTGTTCTGCTATCCCCACTTGGGTTTCTTCTTGTTCACCTGGCCATCCTAAACCGCGACTCAACGGAGCCCGATGTAGGATGGCGCCAGGTGTGAACTCGGCCACGAAGTCGGCCAAAACCTGACCTTTGATTACTGTTTTGGGTCTGAATTCTAGGTCATATTGGCCCAACACCACTGTCCATCTGGCAATCCTGCCGGTCAAATCTCCTTGCTGCAATAGGGACTTCAAAGGATGCTCAGTTAATACTACACTTTTGTGGGCTTGAAAGTAATGGTTCAGCTTTTTGGAAGCCATTACTAAGGCCAGTGCCAGTTTCTCCAAGGGTAAGTATCTCGTCTCTACATCCGCTAGGGATTTACTCATGTAGTATACTGCCCTTTGTTCTCCCTTTTCTTCTCTGACTACCACTACACTCACTGTATGCTTTGAAACGGCCAAGTATAAGAACGGCTCTTCTCCAGGTACTGGATTTGAGAACACTAGAGCTGTGGTAAGATATTTCTTTAAGGAGACTTCGCACTCTTCTGTCCACAAGAAATCTGTGGCATTTTTCACTAAACCAAAAAAAGGTTTGCATTTGTCAGAACTTTTGCTTATGAACCTATTTAGGGCTGCAGCCCTTCCAGTCAACATCTGCACTTGTTTTGCCGATGTTGGGCTCTTCAAGTCCAGGATGGCCTTGATCCAATCTGGGCTCACCTCAATGCCCCTTCTGGTAACCAGGTATCCCAAGAACTTTCTTGATCCAACTCCAAATGCGCATTTTGACGCATTGAGTCGAAGTCGAAATGTCCTCAGGATATCAAAAATTGTTTTTAGATCGGCCAGATGATCCTCAGGCTCTTTGGTCTTCACAACCATGTCATCAATGTATACCTCTACAGTTTTGCCAATTAGACGTCTGAACATCTTGGTCATCAGCCTCTGGTAGGTTGCTCCTGTATTTTTCAACCCGAAAGGCATCACTCTGTAGCAATACAGCCCTTTTGAGGTGATAAATGCAGTCTTCTCCTTATCGAGGAGGAGGTACATGGCTATCTGATGGTACCCTCTGTAAGCGTCTCGGAAGCTCATCCTTCCATACCCTGAAGTGACATCTACCAATTGGTTAATCTTGGAGAGTAGGAAACTGTCCTTGGAACAAGCCTTATTTAGGCTGATGAAGTCCACGCAGGCCCTCCACTTCCCATTCTTCTTCTTCATAACAACTGTTTTTGATAACCATGTTGGGTAGTTTATCTCTTGAATGGCTCTGGCCTCCAGCAATTTATCCACATCTTCTTTTACTGCCTCAACATGCATCAAGGTCAGCCTTCTAGCTCGTTGAATGACTGGTTTAGCTGACTTGTCTACATTCAGTCTATGGCAAGTGATCTCGGGATTAATGCCAGGCATCTCGTATGGTGTCCAAGCAAACACCTCAATGTTTGCTCGTAAGAAGGCTTCTAACTCCCTTTCCTTCTTCTCGGCCAATCCTGAGCCGAGTAGGAAGAAACGCTCTTCGTTCCCTTATTGGACTAGGATCTTCTTCAGGGCTTCCTCACTCTTCTCGGCTGGTTCTTTGCTGACGTCATCCAAGACCTCCATGTCCTCGTCCTCAATTTCTACTAATTTTGCTTCTCACACACTGCAGGTGGATTTCATTACTGCCATGGAGCAATTTTGTGCCTGCACCTGATCCCCTCTGACCTCTTCAATTCCATGCTCTGTTGGGAATCGTAACAGCTGGTGCAGTGTTGAGGGAACAGCCCCCATTTAATGCAGCCATGGCCTTCCCAAGATAACATTGTAAGGGGAGGGGGTGTCAATTATTGTGAGTTCTGTGTTTACCTTATTGGTGCCAGCTTGCACCTTCAAACTTATTGCTTCCAGGGGCCATGTCGACATTCCGTTGAACTTAACCATTGGACCACTGGACTGCTCCAGATCATCTTGGTAAAGGCCAAACTCCTTGTAACATCTAACATACATGATGTCACAAGAGCTGCCCTGGTCAATTAGAATGCGCTTTACCTGGCACTCTCCAACCTTGAGGGATATTACCTGGGCATCATTGTGTGGATGCTGCACCATCTCTAGGTCTTCTTCAGTAAATGACACTATTGGTCCCTGGCACTCGTCTGTCCTTGGTCTTTTCTTCCGGACCTGATACACATGCTGTAAGTGTTTCACCTTCTGAGTTTCCCCACCTATTTCATTCTTATTGACCTTTGAGTGAATCACATTGATCACTCGAGGTCTGCCTACTTGCGGTTATGGTGCTGGTGGAGGTGGTGCTGCTGGTGCCTAAGGCAGCCTTGCTTGTTCTTCCCTTGTCCTGGCCTCATCTACCAGGTCCTTAAATGACATTGTCTTACCAGATCTTCCAAATGTGCCTTTAGGGCTCTGCACCCCTGAGTTAGATGTTAATCCTCATTGTGGTAGGCACAGCGCTTCTCCAGACTTCTTTCCATAAATTCGCCAGGAATCTTCTCTGGTGCTCTATAATACGGTTGGTTCCTGATCCTCTCAAAGACTTTGTAAACTGGAATTCGGAATACAGTAGTGACTGCCTGTGCAGCCCTCAATCCTGTCTCTTGCTTGTTGTATCCAGTATTACCTCAGCCTCGCTTCGGCGAGCCGTTTCTCTTCTCTTGTTTCGACGCCTTTGTCCCTGGTGTGTCTTCATCGACTCTCGTATACTTCTCAATCTTGGCCATGAGTTCCTTTATATTTTTTGGTAATGTCTTTGCTAATGATTTTTGAAGTAGACAGTCATCGTTCAGGCCATTCTTAAAAGACACGACTGCCACCTCTTGGTTGCACCCTGGTATTTGGTTGAACACCTCATAATACCTCTTGGCAAAAGCACTGAGACTTTCATCCTTGCCAATTCTCAGGACCATCAGGGAATCCACCCTCAACAGCTGTAGTTTGTTTGTCACAAACCTGGCCACGAACATCTCAGCCAGGCCTTCCCAGCTTTTCACAATTCCTTTCGGCAACTTGTGAAACCAATCTGATGATTTCCCCAAAGATGAGGGGAACACCTTGCAGAGCAACGGCTCATTCCCAATGAACAGTGCCATTGAGTTCAGGTACAAGCCGACGTGAAAGTTAGGGTTAGACTTTCCATCGTATATCTAGAATCTCGGCATGTGGAACCTTTTCGGGGCCTCAAATTCGTCCAATTCTACCGAAAATGGCGTTCTCGGCTTGACTGAAGAGGTTATCTCGGCATCTTGTCGCTTCCTCTAGAGGTAATCCCTCAAATCCTCCTTGGTCCGTCCAGGAGCTTGGCTATCAATGGATTTCAGCCTTTTTGGTGCGCTACTCCCGGTGTCGTTATGAGTCATCTTGGACCAACCTCCATTAGTCGTGTCGAAACAAAGCTCCTTCCCTTGAACATACTGATGTTCTTTGGTGTAGGCTTCTTTGGTATGATGTGTCTTCTGAGACTCTTTTTTCATCGACTCTCCCCGACTGACCTCCCGTGAAGGCCGGTGAGAATGTTCCTTTGTCCTGTCATGCCGAAGGACTACAGGAACTGTTTTCTGCCCCCCTTTCTGGGCATCGTTCTTGGTCGCCGGAATCGACGTGTCTTGTAACGGAAACGGTGGCAGCATGACGTTATTTTGCATCATAAAACTGACGATCGATTGTAAGTCTGCCAATTTGTTTGCCATTCCCTTCATCTCGCCGTCCCTCCGCAGGCATCTATCTTTTCTCATTATAATACTCGCCTTGGTGTGCCTTCTTTGGTACGTCTCCCTCCTGACCGACGTTTTTCTCTCTGGGATTCTTATCCCGAGTTTTTTCGTTGCAGTTATTATCTTCTACGTTAGGGTCAATATTTACCACTCCCAGTAGGGATGTCGTCCCTAATCTTCTCTTTCTGTCCATCGTTGGCCATCTATTCTCCTTTCTTTTCCACAGACGGCGCCAAATTGTGGGTGTTGATTTCTGACCACACTGCCAAACAGGAACTCAGCTGGAGAACACCGGCAGAATAGATTGCACCCGAACAACCTGTCACAGAAAGATAAGACTCCAGCGGTGGTTTTTCCACCTGGGGGCACTCCGACAATTAAGTCAGCACTCAATTATCTCTCAAATATAGCAAACAGTGCTTAACTCACTAGCCAGGAAACAAAAAGCGTACCTTAGACCCATGAAGGTGCCTTACTTTTATAGCCAGCACTGACATGATCCCCATAGAAGCCTAGCTTTAATGGACTCTAGCTCAATACTTATCCTGGACTCTCAAATAGATAAAGATAAACTCCCTAGGAGCCTTATCCTTATCCAGACTGAGGTCCTCTCCATTCTAGGACTCTTGACCCTTATCCGTTTATCTCGGATTCCGATATCTCCACAGACAACCTCGGCCTAGCCGAGATCAAATCAGCGCCATGACCAGGACACGTGGCACCTCGGCTAACACTTCGGTGCCACCTTGGCCACGTGTTGTCATCCACAAAAATATGCCCCCACAGAAAGTTTACACGAATACGAGCTACGACCTCTTACTTGATGGGTGTTTGATACCAATTTTTTTATTTTTTGTTTTTTTGAGGTTTTTTCTTTTTAATTTTATTTTATTTGAGAAAATATATGTAGGTGGGAAAAGGAAAAAAAAGTATCCACATATGAGGGTGCAAGTGTACCTGTGGTGAGGTGCAAATGAAAGGCTGCGGGGGTACATATGTCACTTGCACCTCTCTTGGGTTGGTTTTTTTTTTTCCCTCCTTCTCTTACTTGCCTGTAGTTTCATTTCGTTTTTTTTAAGTTGTTCAAAATGGTTGAAAAGGTCTGAAAAGTCAGTTTAAAAGTCAGTAGCAAATACTCTTTAGCCTTCGTTTGGAAAGTGAGTTGGTCTTTAAATTTTTTTGACTTTTTAATTATTTTAGCCTTGGTTAAAAAGTCTCGTTTGAGATAAATTTTTTAATTTTTGTTAGAGAAAAAATAAAAAGATTATGATTTGGATGTGACATTTTATCTTATTAATTTTTTAATTTATTTTATCTTTTTATGACTAAAATAATCCCAACCTCTTATCCTAAACATAGCCTTAGTGTGTCTTGGTGGATTTAGAAAGCTTATTATTGCATGCTCGTCACTCAAGTTGATAATATTAAGCTCGGAGCTTAGTCACCCCCACAAGGAAAATAGCTTGATATGTCAGAACGATAATCAACTATGTTTTATTCATTTAGGTTGTGTTTAATTGAAAAATTTAGAAAGGAATTTAGAAAGATAAAAGAAAAAAGTATATAAAATTAGATGAATGTAGGTATATTTTATTTATATTTCATCTACTTTTTTCCTTTTCCTTTTCCTTTTCCTTTTCCTTTTCAAATCCATTTCCAAATCCCCTAACCAAACATAGCGTTAGATGATATTTGGGATGATCTAAATAAATATATTTTTGATTTTTTATGAAAAGATGTGTAAAAAAAATAGAGAAGTGATGTGAGAAAAAAAAAATAAAAAGATAAAAAAGTGCACTTTTGTAGGGGATGCCAAATAGTGCCTCACTATTTTAGTTTTCAGATCTAAATGACGAGCCAAAATTTCCAATCTCTCTTAAGATGTGTTTGGTTAGGGGAAGGGATTTGGAAAGGAAAAATGAAAAGGTTGATAAAATATGAGTGCTACTATTAGCACCTACATTTTTTCTTTGGACACCCTATCTCTTTTATTTTTTTAATTCCAATCTTGTCCAAACACGAAGTTGCATTTACCCTCTTCCCTAACATTTTCACCATAATTTCCCAAACCCTAACCCTAACCTTAATTTCCCAAACCCTAAACCACAAACTTTTTCACCACCATCTCCACCGGCGACCACCACTGCCAATACTGCCGCCGACCTTTCCTTCTATCTCCGGTGAAAGATTATACACATAAATACATCAGATTAATCACGAGATTAGTCTTATCCACCACCATCACATTCCCAAACTCTACAACCAACAACTCCGACTTTATATCCTTAGCTAGCTTAAGTCGCTCAACGTTTGAAGCTCCCATATCAAGGTAGAGTAGACAGTAGTTCCTCAGGTGGTTGTTGTTTGAAGCAACCGCTTAAGCCTCCGCCCATCACTGCTCATCCCTAATAGTAGGTACGCAAATCTCAGAAGCTCCAGTGGCTTCAACTGGGAAGATATTGAAGACAAAGCTTCTAATTTGGGAAAAAAATTGAGGTGATTTGTGGTGCCCTGGGTTTATTGTGAAGAGTAAGATGAGAGGGAGAATGAGAGAAAGAGAGAGAGAGGGGAAAACCAGATTTGGAAAAAAAAAAGACTCTCTCTATGTGTGATGGGTCTCTTAGAAAGAAGAAGAAGAAGAAGAATGTGGGTTACCGAAGGCAAAGTAGTGGTGCCGGAAGTGGTGGTTGGAAATGGGGCTAGGGTTTAGGTTTGGATTTGGGGTTAGGGATATAATTGCCATTAAAGTGGGGGTTTAAAGAGAAAATAGTGGGAACTCATTTCGCTGGGTGGGGGTTTAAAGAATTAAAAGGTCCAAAGTAAAAAAGTCAGTGCTAATAGTAGCACTCTAAAATATACATACATTTCACTTAATTTCACACACATTTTTTCTTTCCCTTTTTAAATCCTTCTCAAATCCCCCAACCAAACACAGTATTAGAGGGTGTTTGTTTGGAAGGATTGGAAGGGGATTGGACTCTATGTCCAATCCACCATGTAGTTCATTGTTTGGTTGAGAATTTATAAGTCGGATTAGGATTCTCATCAGACTATAAATCTATATACGTTGGACTATTGAGTTCTAGGGGATGTGAGATAGAAATGGTGAGATTAGAATCCCATGGGATTAAGTTATAAAATGACACATTTGCCTTCCAAATATATTATTTCATTATGTATTGTATTTAGTAAAATAAAATAGAATATAAAAATCTCAATTAAAAAAAAATATTTATTTTTATTGATGGTTATTTATTTAATTTTTAAATAAATTTTTATAGATTTTTATTTTAAATTTTTTGTTGATATTTTATTTAATTTCATTATTTGATATTTATTATTTTTAAAAAATAAATATATTTGAAATGTTATTTTAAAAATAACATAAATTTTTATTGATGTTTTATTTATTTTATTTATTTAATTAAAAATAAATTTATAATCATTTTTAAAAAATAAAATAAAATAAATATTTACTTAATCTAGCCAAAAAAAATTAAAGACATAATTAGCATTATTGTTACTTAGTAAACAATTGAAAAAACGTAAAATAATCCATTGAATATTTATTTTATTTTTTTTATAATATTCTAATAGAACATTAGATATAATAACATAGTCATTTTCAAACATCTAATCCAATGAGAAAAAAAATATGGGATGCAAATTATTTCCAACCAAATAATTCAAGAATTATATATCACAAAATTAATAGTCCGATAAATCATAATCCTTTTCATTCAATCCGTCCAAATAAACATACTCTTAGTTCTGGGATACATTATCCTGGGACTATTTGGTTGGACTAAATTTGTATCCTAGTTTGTTTAGTCATGAGATTAGATGTCTAGATTGGACTATTTTTAGTTATCCAATGTTTGTTTGGGATATTATGGAGAAGGATAAATGCTCAAATGACTATTTTATCCTTTTCAATTATTTACTAAGTAATAGCAATATTAAACATAGCTTTAATATTTTAATTATTTTTAGCTAGATTAAATAAAAATTTATTTTATTTTATTTTTTGCACAATATTTTAATTTTTTTAATTTATTATTTTCAATTAAATTAAATTTATAATTTATATTTTTTATTTAATATATAATTTTAAATTAACGACAATAAAAAATAATTTTTTTTAATATATAAATTATATTTTCAACAACATAAAAAAATTTAATTTATAAGGCCATAATTTATAATTTATTATTTTTAAATAAATTTAATTTATAATTTTTATTTTTTATTTAATATATAATTTTAAATTAACAACACTAAAAAAATAATTTAATTTAATATGTAAATTTAATTTTTTAACAACACTAAAAAAATTTAATTTATAAGGCCATAATTTATAATTTATTATTTTTAATTAAATTTAATTTATAATTTAAATTTTTTATTTAATATAAAATTTTAAATTAACAACGCAATAAAAATAATTTATAAATGTTCAAAAGACTATTTTATTCTTTTCTAATTGTTTGCTAAGTAATAGCATGGAAGGTAAAATGGACATTTCACAAAATAATCCCATGGGATACCAATCTCATGGTTTCTATCCCACCTCCCCCATGGGATAGGATAGTCCTATATTTGTGGGACTAATAGTCCGAGGGGACTATTACTCCGGAGCAAAAAAATGAAACAAACAATGGACTATTAGTCCGGTGCGACTAATAGTCCAATCCCACCCCCTAATCCTTCAAAACAAACATACCCTTAATGACTACAACACAAGCATAGTCTTCTTGGGCCTTCAATAAAAAATCAACAAATCAAGGGGAAATTACCCATAGGTCCCATGTGAAACATGTGGTCTCCATTTAATCCCATAACTTTTTCACTACACCCAAAAGTCCTTTCCTCTCTCTCTCTCTGCTTTTTGCTTCCCTTCCTCTCTCGTTTTTTTTTCTGCATTTTTCTCTCATCGTGTTTGTCATGGAAGACGACCATCGGTGATCATGTCTTTCTCCATTGATCGGGGTTCATTGATAACCACCAACCATCGAAATCAACTCCGACGAAGAAGATAATATATTTTCCGACGAAGAAGATGAGTGGATCTACTTAGATCTGATGTAGATCTACTCAGATCTACATCAGATCTGAGTAGATCTACACAGATTTGGCTAGATCTAAACAAAAAATAGTTGCCGGAGTACAATCCTCTCTCTATATCTGTCTTTCCCCTTCGATCTCTTTTTTTTTTTTCTCTCTGCTATACATTTCTGTTTTTCTGTTCTAATGGAGAAAATTTTCGAATTCTGAACAAGTAATTTTCGAGTTTTAGTTACAGGCGGTGAAAACTGTAAAATTTTGTAGTTTCAATTTTTTTTTTTGGTACTGGAATGAATCATGGTTTAAAACTGTAAAATTTTGCAGTTTTATAACATTCTTTAGAACTGTAAAATTTTACAGTTTCATAACATGTTTTTTAATTTTTTTTTCCGGCAATATTCTAGACATTCCGGTGAGTCTCCGGCGACCGTTAAACGGAAGTCCGACGGTAGTAAGATGTGAACAGTGTCTGTAAATTTTTTTAAAAAAAAGGATTTTTTGGTAACCATTAAAAATGTGTTGGACTAATTGATGCAAGTATTTTATTTTGGGACTAGCTGGGTTTTGAACTTGTTACATGGAACTTATCAGTAAGTTCCCCAAAAATCAAAAATCAAATAGGCCCATTAAAAGAAAGGCAGCTGAATCAGAAACCTGCTGACTTCAACATACCTGAAATGCCCTGGTTGTGTTAAGGGCCCAAGACAAATATTGGGCTTTTCATAGAAGGAGGGTCAATATTTGAGAGACAAAAATGGACACATGTTTTTGATTTATTTTATTTTTCTTTCAATTTTCACACTCAAAACATGCAGGTTTTCAGTGTGTAAATCATGTTATGATTTTAACGAAAGCAAGATCTAAGGTAGGCCACCATGACAGAGGATCTGCTTCCAAAATGTATCTCTCAACAATGATTCTATCTAGACTGATAAATAGAGAGTACGGATTCTTAATAATTTACAAACTTAATTACCTGTTATTTACAATGAAGAGTAGGTCTTACATCTCATTTTGAGTAATTGGTAATATAATGTGTTAGGAAAAAAAAAATTTGTATTCAAAAAGTGTACAAAATATGATTATGTGACCGCATATGAATGTAGACCATACTTCACTTTTCGTACACCTTTTGTGTCAAAAAAAAATCTCCATGTTTAAAGTTTCTCCACTATTGTTTGAAAGGGAAAACAAACAAACAAACAAACAAACAAAAAAAAGAAAAAGAAAAAGAAAAGGTAAATATCTTTAGTGTAATTCCATTCCACAATAAGTTGTCATTATGTTTCCTTGACATAGGAATGGCAACGGGGCGGGGCGGGGCCGGGGACCACACTCCCCGTCCCCGATCCCCGATGCCCGAATTTTCCCCCGCCCCGGCCCCGATCCCCGACGGGGAAAGTGTGACTGCCCCCGCCCCCGTCCCCAACGGGGATCGGGTTTCCCCGACCCCGAGCAATCCCGGCAAAAAAAAAAAAAATTCAGAATATACAACTCATCCTCATCCTCATCAACAACAAGAACAAGTTCATCATCTAAAAACAGATCTGAAACAAAAAAAAAAATTCAGAGAAGTTTCAGAAATTTTCATCTTCAACAACAACAAGTTCATCATCTAAAACAAGTTTCAGAACATAGAACTCATCATCAACAACAACAACAACAAGTTAATCATCTAAAAACAGATCTGAAACAAAAAAAATTTCAAAAAATTTTCAGAAAATTTCATCATCAACAACTAAAAACAAGTTTCGGAAAATATAAGAAAAAAGAGAGATCTGTGAGGGAGTTTTCAGATCTGTGAGGGAGTGGACAGATCTGAAAACAAAAACAAAAAAAAAGATCTGATCTGTGTCACAGATTCTGTGAGGGAGTGGATAAGACGCGGTGGTGGCGGTGGTGGTCGGCGACGTCGCGAAGAGGGAGTGGATGAGACACGGTGGTGGTCGGCGACGTTGAGAAGAGGGAGTGGATGAGACGCGGTGGTGGAGTGGATGAGAGACGCGATGTGGTGGTGGTGGTGCGAGCTGGACCTGGACGGCGGCAGTGGTTGATCTGAGAGAGAGAGAAGTCGGTGAGGTAGAGAGAGTTGAAAGAGACGGGGTAGAGGAGCTCTGAGAGAGAGAGAAGTCGGTGAGGTTGAGAGAGTTGAGAGAGGAGATAAATGAAATCTGAGAGACCTGGTTTATATATATATATAAGGGTAAAATTGTAATTTAACGTCGGGAAAAAATCGGGCCGGGGATCGGGGACGGGGCCGGGCCGGATACGGGGCTGGGACACTAATCCCCGTCCCCGGCCCGGAGCTGATCGGGGATTCAATTTTACATATCATCCCCGTCCCTACGGGGGTATTTTTCGGGAAAAACCCGCTCAATTTGGGGTCGGGGAGTCGGGTCACCATCGGGCCAGTTTTAAATTGCCATCCCTACCTTGACATGGAGCATATCATCAACTATGAAAAGAGCCTGTTATAACCTTGAGTCCATAAGATATTGTTGATCCGCATGAAAAAAGAAAGATCCAATGGAGCTAAAACTTGTACCAAGCCTAGGATTCTCAAACTTTTAGGGTAAATTACAAATATACTCTTTGGGATTGGGTTAAAATATGAATCGCTTTTGTGGTTTTGAAAATTATATTTCACCTTTTGAGGTTTCTAATTTCATAATAAATCGTCCATTTTATTAATAAATCATCAAGTCAATTAACAGTTTTTAATGATGTTAAAAATATGTTTCAATTAATAATTTAGGTAATTTTATTATTATATAGGAGAGCAATTATGAATTTCATTTTTTAAATTAATTCTATTAATAAAAAATTTAATAAGAGGGTATTTGTAATTTTTCAAATCACAGGAGGCAATCTGTATTTTAAGCAAACCTGAATGAATGTATTTGTAATTTATCCAAACTTTTATTATTATTATCTTTTATTTTATTTTACAATTGATAGAAAGTAAATACAATAATGAAATGTTAATATTGATTTTATATTATTTTAATTACAAAATAACCTAGAACAAATAATAAAAGATAAAGAAAAGTAACACACATATATACACACTTCTTCCTAGGGCACAAATTAAAAACTTATTATAAGGTGATATTTATTTTACAATTGAATTTTATTAATATTCTGTCACGACCCGCTCTCCGTACTTAAGGGTAAGTTTCGTAATGGCCAGTAACTAAAGTTACCTCCGGTCAATTCTTGAACAAATTAATAAACGCGAGCAGAAATAATATTTAAGTGAGGGTATCAAAATAATCATCGGAGTTTCTATTTTTATTACAAAATTTATTGACCAAAAAGGCCGATATTTACATATAAAAATATCATAAAGATGCTGTGTGTGTCTATTTAGCAGCCCACGTCTAAGATTTTCCAAAAACTATTTCTGAATTACATTGTTTCCTGAAAATTGGTAAACAACTATAAACACATGGCAGAGTGAGAAATATTATACTAAGAGCATAAGGGCATAAAATCCACCATGGATAATTATTGGCTAACAGAGCTTGATATTAGAATACAGAATATATAATACGGAGATCATTTGACATATAATACAGAAATCATATAAAAATAATCATAACCACGGTACAGAACGGGACAGAACAGATGTATGGACTCAAAAGATGGCTCATACGAACTCTAGAGGTGACTCCCACCAAAGTGTAGCACTTAGCTCCATACAGTACTTTGCTCCACACCAGAAATCAGAATGTCCGTGGATCCATGACGGACAGATGGTCATAAAGTGACTAATCAGAGACCAATGATTATTTAAGTCCCCCAAGGCATGAGACCTCCATGGTGGTACTTATAAAATAATTACTTAAAATACATTTTAATAAACAGTTATATCCATGGATTTTCCTTATTATATAAAATAAGATTCATAAACTAGAAATGCTAATATAATTTATAAAATACAATTTCCATAAAATAAACTATGACAACTTAAAATATTAAGTAAAACATATCATGACAACTCAAGGTATAATATAACTCACCTTAATATTGACCCTTAGCCTTACTTTCCACTATTACAACCTTCTTATTATAAGTTTCCTACTTCCACTAATTTACGTGCCTCTTCTTCTTCTTTTTTTTCCTTTTATTTTCTTCCCACAAATTTTGATCAACTCCTCCCTATTTATAGGGAGGTAAAAGCATCATCAAGCCAACATGTGGCCAGCTCGAATCCTCCCTAGATTTGCTCATAACTCACCCTAGATTTATATTTATCTTAATGAATATGTGTGATAATTACCTTTTGACCCAGTTTTCTAATATAACTATATAAACAAATTAATTCCTAATTAAATTATCCTTTATCGCATACCAACAGAAAATTAATTATTTATTTTACTATCACATTTACTATTATTATCAGTATTTATTTATTTATTTATTGTTTTGGTGTTTAATTCTTCAGTGTTCCAAATGTAAATTAAATTACACTTTATTTTATTTTACTCTTACAAAATATTTAATTAAACATTTAAGATTTTTCTCATATATAATTAAATAATACTAATATAAAATTTAAGGGACAATTTAAATTTTCGAGTTGTTACAATCTTCCCTCCTTTTAAAAATTTCGCCTTCGAAATTTGTCATGTGTGTAAGTTATCCGCTGCGCACTCTGATAAATATGTATTTGATGATTAATCAAACATAAAATATTACCTCAACAAAAAACTTTACCAAAAATAACACACTATTTATTTGTCAAAAATTGTTTTGGGCCAAAATGAGAAATAATCGGTGACTTTAAAAACTTTTTATTAGTTTTGTTTCTGAAAATAAAAATAACAAGCGACTAGAAATGAAATGACACAATCATGCGCAAGATTTGAAGGAATTTGAGATGAACTTGAGATGAACTTCCATTCCTTTTATCCGTGAATCTTCCATTGATAGGAAATAATTTTAAAATTAGTATCTTTAGAATTTGAATTCACTTGTAAAAAGTCGAAATGATTTTTTTTTTTTTTGAATACTGAACTAAAAATTATATGCATTTAATTATATTATAATTTTGGTAGGTGCTTAAGCCCGACATCCTCTATTTCCTGTCCTTCTTTTGCTATAACAAATAAAAATTATATCTAATATCTTTCACAAATTATGAAAATAAATAAATAATTAATTAATTAATACATATATATATAAAATCATACAAAATTATAATTAAAATCATATAAAATTATAATATAATTAAATCGACTAACAAAATATAATATTTAGGTATTAATTACCTGCTATCCTACTTCTTAAATGTGCATGTGTCCTATACTCCAATGAAGATTTTTTTATTATTATTATTTATTTTTATAAACTATTGCTCTGATACCATTTGTTACGACCCGCTCCCCGTACCCAAGGATTAAGTATCGTGATGGCCAGTAACTGAAGTTACCTCCGGCCAATTCTTGAACAAATTAATAAACGCGAGTAGAAATAATATTTAAGTGAGGGTACCAAAATAATCATCGAAGTTTCTATTTTTATTACAAAATTTATTGACAAAAAATGCCGATATTTACATATAAAAATATCATAAAGGTGCTGTGTGTGTCTATTCAGCAGCCCCGCGTCTAAGACTTTCCAAAAACTATTTCTAAATTGCATTATTTCCTGAAAATTGGTAAACAACTATAAGCACATGGCAGAGTGAGAAATATTATACTAAGAGTATAAAGGCATAAAATTCACCATGAATAATTATTGGCTAACAGAGCTTGATATTAGAATACATAATACATAATACGGAGATCATTTGACATATAATACAGAAATCATATAAAAATAATCATAACCACGGTATAGAACGGGACAAAACAGATGTATGGACTCAATATGTGGCTCGTACGAACTCTAGAGGTGGCTCCCACCATAATGTAACACTTAGCTCCGTACAGCACTTTGTTCCACATTGGAAATCAAAATGTTAGTAGATCCATGACGGACAGAGGATCGCAAAATGACTAATCAGAGGCCAATGGTTATTTAAGTTTCCCAAGGCATGAGACCTCTGTGGTGGTACTTATAAAATAATTACTTAAAATTCATTTTAATAAACAGTTATATCCATAGGTTTTCCGTATTATATAAAAATAAGGTTCATAAACTAGAAATGCTAATATAATTTATAAAACACAATTTATATAAAATAAACTATGATAACTCAAAATATACGTAAAACATATAATGGTAACTCAAGGTATAATATAACTCACCTTAATATTGACCATTAACTTTACTTTCCACTATTACAACCTTCTTACTATAAGTTTTCTACTTCCAGTAACTTATGTGCCTCTTTTTTTTTTTCTTTTTTTTTTTCCTTCCCTTTTCTTCCCACAAATTTTAATCAACTCGTCCCTATTTATAGGGAGATAAAAGCATCATCAGGCCAACACGTGGCCAGCTCAAATCCTCTTTAGATTTGCTCATAACTCACCCTAGATTTATACTTATCTTAATGAATATGTGTGATAATTACTTTTTGGCACAGTTTTCTAATATAACTATATAAACAAATTAATCCCTAATTAAATTATCCTTTATCGCATACCAACAAAAAATTATTTATTTATTTTACTATCACATTTACTATTATTATCAGTATTTATTTATTTATTGTTTTGGTGTTTAATTCTTCAGTGTTCCTAATGTAAATTAAATTACACTCTATTTTATTTTACTCCTACAAAATATTTAATTAAACATTAAGATTTTTCTCAATTATAATTAAATAATACTAATATAAAATTTAAGGGACAACTTAAATTTTCGAGTTATTACATGTTCAAAATTTAAAAAATTATTACTTGAAGATGAAAAAAAAAATTTAATTAATATTCATATCTAATTGGTTAAGTAGATAGAATTCTTAAAAACTGTGTTTGGATTAAGGGTGAAACTTGGGTAAGCTCAACCCGAACCTAGCTTAGCCTGAAATTTTTTAAGATTTGGACAAAATGTTTTTAAATTCGGTACGAGTTTGGATAAAAATTCAATAATTTGAATTAAATTTGGAGAGACTTGGGCAAAAATATCAAACAACCGACCTTGAAGAAGATTATGGGTGATGAGAGGGATCTACCATAGAAGGAGTTGAAGAGAGAACATGTAGAGAGGGAGTTGAAGAGAACGTGTTTGGGCAGACGTAAGAGAGAGAGAGAGAGAGAGAGAGAGAGAGAGAGAGAGATGAGCATTTGGGCGGGAACTAAATGTATTTCAACCATTGATATATACTTTAGGATTGATCTAGACCATTAAAACCAAATGCATCTCTGATACATTTTGGACATTTTCACAAAACCTTTCTGTCTTATTATATAGATATATATAATTATTGAATATACATATAAATTATTAGTCATTAGATGATATTAAAGTAATTTAGATTGTTATATCAATTCTATATGTATTATATATATAAGTAATACAATATAAAATTTTACTTATTTATTTTTTCTCATATATACATTACAAAGATAATCATAACTGCATCTCTCTTATATTATATAAATTATTTGTTTTAATATTATTAATAATTTTATTAAAAAAAATGTAAATAATCAAATTTTAACAAATTAATTAACTTAACTGCATTGAAAAAAGAAGGCAAAAAAATTAAAATTTATGTGCAATTTGAATAGCTTTGGCAATTCAAGTTTAACTCAGATCGAGCTTTGGGTAGACAACGTTGGTTACAATTCTAGCTTGGCATGGGCCTGGGTAGCTCTCAGCACAGTTTGGATTGAGATTGGATAATCTCACAACCTATCTAAATCAGTTCAAGTTGTACCCCTAGTTTGGATAATTTGGATAAGAATTTGAAAGGACAAAGGACAAAGGAGGATGAAATATAATTGTATTTTATTTATATTTAACTGACATTTTCGTTCTCCTTGTCTAAATTTCTATCAAAATTTATGATCCAAATATAACATTGAAGATAGGCTTGAAATGATTAGATTATATCTGATACAACTTGAAATGATACCTAGACTTACATGGGACAAATACTATACAGTTGGTTTAGAAAAAAATAATTACACATAAATGAAAGAATTTACATAATTAATTATTAATATCTGTTATTTGTTTATAAATTGTTTTCGACCGTTCAATATGAGAGTAATTTAGATTTGGGGTGGTGGTTGTGTAGCAAAATGGGACCATTCCGAGGCCCATTTCGATAATCCAAACCGTTCACATTTTAGAATATACCAAGTAAAATATACTTGAAAAAAATCAAATTAATCGGATAATAATCGAGATTTAAAGTATTAAAATGATACAAATATGAGTGGATAAAAGGGATATAAAGTATTAAAATAAATATAAATATGAGTGGATGTAAAGGTTAACAATATCTGATTAACTTGATTTTTTATAAATATATTCTATTTAATATATTCTAAAATGTGAATGATTCGAATTATCTAAATGTGCCTATTTAGTTGCACAACAGTGACTACTATTCCCCAAATCCAAGTAATTCCCATTAAATTACATAATATCAGCATAGTTTGAACCCGATCAACCCGACCCGATTGTCCGTAGGTGCACTTGTAGAAGGGTGCAAGTCATATTATCAAAAAATTATTTGACGCTTTTAGGACGTCATGCGTTCGTGTTACTTACCAATTATCATATACCATACTCTTGCTAATCTTCAAGCATTTAATACAAAAATTACAAATTTTATTTTTTTCACCAATCAAAACATTTATACAACACCACATAAGCGTATTCTAATTGCATCCTAGAACCACCAAATAACTTCTCCATATCGTCACATGGTATGGTATGTACGCACCGACGATGGGTCCCACTTCAACTATCACAGAGGTTTGTCAGATTGTTTGATGGTGACCGTTCGATCATTCAATCTTTGTCATCATTTAATGATGGGCAGGACAAATTTTTTTGATACATGTGGGTACTGGTCATTGGGTACAAGCGTGACAAAAACATCTAATCTTAATGAACCGTATATGCTATGCCATGTGTCCACGATAATCCAAAAAACGTAAAACGAAAATTATTTGGCATTCAACTTTTTGTCTAATTAATTTAATTTAGATTTTTAATTTTTCCTATTTACTTTTAGTTTTTCATTACGTTTAAAACAAAAACAAAAAAAAAAAAAACTAAAATATTCACTAAAAAACCAACAAACTTCTAATCTAGCGGTACGAACTCACTTCCGGCGTACAAGAGATTAGAGCATCTCCAGCAGACTATCTATATCACCAAAAATTCTAAAATAGCAAGCCAAAAATCAAAACTTCTTCTCCAGCAGCTTAGCCATTGCAAAGCCAAACTAACATTTTTCTACATTTTGCTACAGTACCTCGCTGGGAGAGGCGAGGTACTGTACACTAGCTCCTCATTTTTTTTATTCTTTTTTAATTCAAACTTTTGGCTTTAAGAATATTTTAATAGAAAATATTTAAAATATAAGAATATTTTAATAGAAGATAGCTAAATTAGATAGCCTTGTTGGGGTGTATATTAAAAAAATGACTAGCTAAAATAGTAAAGTGAAATTTTGAATAGCTATTTTAGCTAGCATTGCTGGAGATTAGGGGCTTGACTCTCGCTAGAGGCAAGAGAGTTTGGTAGTTTTGGTAAAGGACCTTTTTAATTTTTAAATAATATTAAGAATCATAAAAAAAAAAAGTCATGAAAAATAATATTATAAAATATTTGACGAAGGTTTTAAATTCTTTAATTAGTGTATGATATTTTATTATATGTGTAATTTAAGAATGAAAAATCTTTCACGATTATATTTATAATATTTTTTTCATAGTCCTTAATATCACTCTTAATTTTTATTTGTACAATCTACCACAATTGTTGGCTAACAGCTTCTCTTCCTTATCTTTTAGGAGTATGCTAGATATATAGTGTATTTCCTTCTTAAAAGATAATAATAAGGGTTGATTTGGGGTGTCCTAAAAAAGTGCACTTTTTGTCTTTTTACGAAAAGATGTGCAGAAAAGTAGAGAGGTGATGTAATGGAAAAAAGATAAAAAGATGGATTATATAGTCTATGCCAAACCAAGTCTTAATATAAAATAGTAAACATTTAGGTTCCGTTTGAGAATAAATTATTTTAGTTAGTTATTTGACTTTTAACTATTTTAAAAAAGTTGTGTTTGAGATGATAGTTGATTTTTTTTTAATTTATTTATATAGTTAATTTGATAGTTATAAGAAAAAATGAAATGATTATGTATTGGATACAACATTTTATTTTATTGACTATTTTAATCTATTTTATCTTTATTGATTATTTAACTTCTGACCAAACAAGACCTTAGGTCTAATTAAAATGTTGTTTAAACATTCTAGAGTACATATATATATATTTAAATTCGAAGTTGCTTCAAAAATTTCACCAAACATGACTACTAGCACCAATCATATAAAATATAGATAGGACAATCTAAATAAAATTACAATAATTAATTTAACTTTTTAAAATAAGAATGTACTAGGGATATAAAATGGATTCCAAATAGGAAAATGATTTAGAGGCCTAAAAAAATCCCCCTAATCTCCTTAATTCTCAAAACGACGTCGTTTTGAGGATTTTTTTTTTTTTTTAACCTTGGCTTGCAAATTAGGAGGATTAGGGCTCTCCAAATTGGGGGATGTAGCACTTCCCTTCCAAATATTGAGGAAAATTATTACCGACAATGCTACGTAGCTCAAATTTTGTGGCTCAAAACTGGCTCAAATGGCCAAAACGACGTCGTTTTGAGTACAAAACAACATAAAAATGGCCAAAACGACGTCGTTTTGGCCATTTGAGCCAGTTTTGAGCCACAAAATTTGAGTTACGAGACATTTTCTAATTACTACATGGAAAAGAAGAATTAAAACATCACACGGTTCTCGAGGGGGAGAGAAGACCATTCTAACACAAAATACACAATGATAAATTCATCAATCCCAGTGAATGGCACTTCTAAATTAGTCACTGATTTGGACTCCCACCATTGAAAGAAACAAAACCACATTAATTGTGGTCCAAACAATCATGATTTTTTTGGGCTAATGTATACACATATGCCTATTTATTATTTGGTTGTACCCCCATCATTAAAATAATTAGCAATTAAATAAGAATAAATTTAAAATTATAAAATTAATCATAGAATTGAACACAAATATATAGATATGTATAAATTTTTTTAAAAGTGAATCATACTAATAAATTTTATGAAATTATGTCTAATCATTTATTTTTGGTGTGTTTTATTATGTGTTTTGTTATAAGAAAACTCATTGTTCTTTGTTTGGTTTTTGTGAAAACAATAATGAGAAAAAGGAAGACATGACTGGAAGAACTTGAGACATTTCTGGTTCTAGATATTATTTTTCTTTCTCTTGCTACTTCAAAAAGATTTTTTATCTAACATTTTTTTAAGTAGGAAGAAAAAAAAGTTAAAGACAAACAAATTTTCCTTCACAACATCTTATTCTATTCCTTTTTAAAAAAATAAAATAAAATAAAGGAAGACGTTAGAGACATAAGACAAATATCATCAACGCCATTAAAGATCTTGAAATTTATGTCATTGATTTTGACGTTGTCTAGTTTTTTGAGCATACAATAAACTTGTTATAATCATATAATTTTATTATATTTACTTTTGAAAACGAACTAGTAAGCAAATTTTGCTTTTTTTCATGTTGGAGATTCAATTTAAGAGAGTATTTAGATTTGTTGGGCAAATTATAAGTCCAATCTCAGTGATCAAAACCTTTCACATTTTAAAATTTGTTGAGAAAAATATTTATGTAAAAAATTAAAATGATTAGATTTCAGTAGCTATATGTTTGAATCACATTGGTCTTAAAAAAATAGACGATTATTGAAATTATATTTATTATCTGTTTTTTAAAGATAAATATGATTCAACTATGTAACTACCGAAATCTAATCATCTTGATATTTTATATTAATATTCTTCTCACCGAAATTGGGCACACAATAAGCCTACTAAATCCAAATACTCTCTCAAATTAGATTGGGCTTAGATATTTTTTTTCTTTTATGAAATTGCATGTTTGTAGAAGGATTGGAATAAAGGCTAGTTAAAATCATAACGTCTCTATCAAACCATGCAAATCATGCGAGGATGATCAATTGACGAGGATTCAAAATTGATTTTGGCAACTATAGTTGAGATCCACAAGTTTCAACCTAATCCTTCTTATTATATTATGGGATGTTTTAGAAAGATAATTAAAAGTTAATTTTTTAGTTTTTTTTTTGACTTTTTTATGTCATAAGTGATATAACTCAAAATGAGTTAAAGACTGATCTTTAGCTTTTTTTTAGTTTGTTTCATATCTCACAATTAAACAAGGATAAAATTTATCATCAAGTGTAACTATTGAAAGGATCCTCATAATCAAGGTGGAGAGATAGCTTATAGATTAAAAATATCACGAAAATTATATCAAAATATGTACTAAAATTTTAAAAAATACCTACAAACATGCAACAAAATAAATATAAAAAAGACACACACAAGTGAGGTATAGTGCCTTTTAGTCAACAGATTATCCTTGTTGATTAGATTTTATTTCACTAACTTGAATTTTATAATCGACATTCATAGTGTTTTGAGCCAACAATTATTCTCTTAAATGAATAAATAAGTAAAATATTTTTCAAATGAAATTTTATTCATATTTTTATTGCAAAAAATATGACCTGCACAAAATTTCTAAACATATTTGTAATATTGTGTGAAAGACATGCGACTTAATAAACTGAAAACATGAGTAGTAAGGTAGAGAACCAAATAGACATTGGCATCATTGGCAAGAGGGGACTTTGTGATTAGGTTATTTAAAGGTTTAATATTACTCTAAACAACTTGTAACATGAAAAATTATGGTAACAGCATTCTCAGACACTTGGGATTTTAGAGAAAAATAGATTATAGAGTGATACATCAACAGATAACTTCAGTGAATTTGGCACCAATAAGTAAACCTAACTTGGACTTGTGGTTCTTGCATTATATATCATCTCAAGTTGTGTCTAGTTTGGCTGTGAAATCTAGTCAATATTAAATTATGTTATAAAGTTGTATTTGGTTTATGGATTTAAATAAGAATTTAGAACGAAGAAGAAAAAAATTGTGTGAAATATAGTTATATTTTATTTAACTTTTTCTTTTCTCTTTTCAAATATCCTATGCAAATTCATGATTCAAAAATAGTTTAAAAGAAGTTATAAACCCTAAATTCGCCCGATTAACTCAATAGATATGAATTATTAATTTTTATTATTTGACTATTAAATTAGGTAGACCCTTTCAACAATTATTTAGCAAAATTCAATTGTAAAATTAATATGATTATTTAATAAATACTTTAATTTAAGCTCTTGAAAAAAGTATATATATATACTTTTCTTATCTTTCTATTATTTATTAAATTTGTCTTGTAACTAAACAAATTAATAATTGAATTTTAAATCTGAATTTGAGAGACTAATCAGCATGCTTGGTTGCCGTTTTTGAAAAAAATTTTGAAAAAATGATTTGAAAGCTATTTTTTTAAAAACAATGCTTGTTTGGTTTTCAAAAAAATATATCATTACAATTTCAAATTCCCTCCAAATTAATGATTGAAATAATTAAAAAAGCACAAAAAAATCACATCAAAACATTCTCTCAAATTTTTTAAATATATATATACATACATATATGTACCTATATGTACCTATTCTACTAAAGCCTACCTATCTCATTTTCAAAACCTACCTATATGTACCTATTCTACTAAAGCCTACCTATCTCATTTTCAAAACCTACCTATATGTACCTATTCTACTAAAGCCTACCTATCTCATTTATTTTTTTGAAAACATAACTCATTTTTTAGAATAACCAAACAAGTTGTATAAAATTTTCAAAAAATCATATTCAAAAAATCACAACAAAACACAGTGAATAAAATTCTTAACTTATCTCATTTTGATGATTCGAATTATTTATTGTGTAACACTTTTCATATTTATTATTTATGAAAACAAATAAGTTAGTTTAATAATCGTAATTTTTTTTTTTTATAAAAAATAAAGTAATTTGAATTAAAAATAATATACTTGGCTGAATTTATTTATTAACTTCAAAATTAAGAGACGGATCAAAATCTCACAAAACGAACCCGTGAGTTGATTCTCTGTTTTCAAAGTTAAAAAACAACCATCCAGTTGTCATGCGGTGACGAGGTTGTACGTTTAAGTGGACCCCACCAATCTGACGCATAAAGAAGAATTTTTTCAGTATCTCACGAGCATTGTTCCACTCCATTCATATGCGGATAAGTGTGCAGTTGTCTCTTCTAAGGGATAAATAGGTAGTGAGATCTATTGTTTTGACCATTAATAATTGGGTTAGATTTGCCTCTGGGGCAATGAATAATTTCTCCGCATAAAGACAATCGTACACCATGTGCTTTGCTGGAATGCAGGAACAAATTGACACGTATTCAGTTTTCAAAGGTCGTTTTGTGGGACGCTGACTTGGATTGCAGTGACGTGGCCGAACCTCTCACGTTCTTTTCACGGTGGCCCGCTTCGATTCACGTTAAATGTGAAGGGCTCTTTTTGGAAGATACTTTTGATTTTTAAGACTCGTTTCACAAGTGATTTGTTTTGTTAAAAAGTTAAAAATTTATTAAAAAAATTAAAAAGTCAATAATTCATATCAAAAAAATTAAAGATTTTATTTTATTTTTATTTTTTGTATATATTTTTATAAAAAATTAAAAAGTCATTACAAATATATTAATTTTTTTTTACATCACATTTTAGTCAAAAAATCAAAAAGTTACTAAAAAAATCTGTCTCCAAACGAGACGTTAATTTATCTTCGATCATATTATTTTTTATTTTATATATATATTTTTTAAAAAAATTAAAAAATCAACTTTTCACTAATTTTTTAAAATTACTCTGAAGCCTCGTTTGGCAAGTGACTTTTTTAACCAAAAAGTCAAAAAATCACTAAAAAAATCAAAAAGCCAACACTTACCTTATACCAAAAAGTCAAATATTCTATTTTCTCTCTATGTTTTCACATTTTTTCGTAAAAAGTCAAAAATTCATTCCAAACAGACTAAATTTTTTTTACATCATATTCTAGCCAAAAAGCTAAAAAATTACTAAAAAAATCTGTTCCCAAACGAGGCCTTATCGCTTGACAATTGGCTTTCTTAGTTAATTTTTTAATTTCTTGACTATTTTGTTTGATCTCAACAGTTTTAACTTAAAAGTCAAAAAATTATTAAAAAATTAAAAAACTTATAACCTATACCAAAAAGTTAAATATTTTATTTTATTTTCATTTTTTGCACATCTTTTCGTGAAAAATTAAAAAGTCAATCTATATACTAATTTTTTATACCTCATATTTTAGCTAAAAAATTAGAAAGTAACTAAAATGGTATGTTCCCAAAAGAGGTATAGTTTGACTCTTTTGAATTTTTTTATTTTTATTTTTGTGAGAGAAAAAGTAAAATAATTATAATTTGAATATGACATTTTATTTTATTGACTTATTTAGTTTATTTTATCTTTTGTATTTTTTAGCCAAAAAGCCATTACCAAACAAACCCTAGGACTAGAGATGGCAATCGAAACTCGATTCGACGGGGATCCGATCCCCCAACCTTGAATTGAGCGGTTATTTCCCGAAAAATACTCCCGACGGGCCAGGGGTGGTATTAAAAATTGAATCCCCGATGATATTCGGGCTGGGGACGATGATATATGTTTCAGCCCCGGATTCGGCCCGACCCCGGCCCCAATCCCCGGCCTGTTTGCCCCCCGACAGAAAATTACTATTTTGCCCCTGTTTATATATAACATATGTGTGTATGTGTGTAGAGTTTTGGCTGAACACTCACACACAACACAAAACACAAAGCCGTCTCTCTCTGCTCCTGTTCTCTCTCTCTAGGGTTTCGTCGTCCTCTCTCTCTCTCTCATACAACAGTGGCGTCGATCCTCCGTCACTGTCGATCCTCTTCCCTCACCGCCGCTACTGGTTAGAGTTTCGCCTCCCTCTCTCTCTCTTACACACGACAGCTACTGCTCCCTCACCGGCGATCCTCCTTCGCCGTCGATTTTCCAAGGGTCTTTTTTTCTCTCTCTCTTTAGGGATTTCGATCTAGGGTAACATACATACATACATATATATATATGATATGTTTCGATGATCTAATCACTTGAGTTCTTGATCTGTTAAATATATATATATATCACTACAACAAAAAAGGTCTATGGTGACAAAAATGCGTGACGAAAAAATATTTCGTCTCCAAATATGCATGTTTTAGTGATGAAAATAAGATTTCGCCTCCAATTGTATTATTTTTAGAGACGAAAACCAAAATTCGTCACCAAATGCTTAAAATCAAATAAAACAATAGGTGACGAAAATTTTATTCATCTCTAAATTTTATTTTTCGTCACAAAACAATTTCCCACCCTTGGAAAATTTGGTGGAAGATTTGGCGCCATTTTGGAGACGAAATTTGTCGTCACCATTGTAAAAAAATTTAGAGAGGAAATAATTTCGTCTCCAAATGTATTATTTTTAGAGAGGAAAACCAAATTTCGTCAGCAAATGCTTAAAATCAATAAAAAAATACAAAAAATCTAGGCTATTGTGACAAAATTTGGTGACGAAATTTTTTTGTCTTAAAATTTAACCCAAATATGACGAAATATTAATTTTGTCGTTTGTTTTAATTTTTCTCAAAAGTATAGGAGACGAAAACAAAATTTCGTGTGCAAAAATGAGGCGCCAATTTCATTTGCATTGGCGCGAATTATTTTAGCTCATTGGAGACGAACATTTTTGTCATAAAATATAATTTTTTTTTGTGACGAACGTAATTCGTCGCCAATAAATTCCATACCTATTAAACAATGTCGTTGCATATTTCCATTTATTAGGCGACAAATATATTTTTGTCTGGGAAGGATAAGTTATGGAAGACGAAAATATTTCGTCACCAATAAACACTCCCATCATGTAGACAATGTCATTTCATCTTTCTATTAAATAGGCGACAAATATATTTTTGTCTCAGAAGAATAAGTTGTGGAAGACGAAAATATTTCGTCACCAATAAATTCTAATTGATTGCGTGACGAATATATTTTTCATCTCATAAGGTTAAGTTGTAGAAGACAAAAATATTTCATCACCGATAATAAATTCTTTGTTCTGGTATTTAAGGATACAAAAATATTTTATCACTAATCATTTCTCTTTATTAAAATGCCGTGGTTTTGTGTTTCGAAGCATTGAAACTGTGACCCCAAGAGATACACTCTGACGCTTATCACCCATTTTCATGTACACAGACACGGACCTTGAAGTCATGACCCAATAAGACACTTTCTACAAACCCACATTTCTCTCTCACACTTGAGTCTACTCCTCTCTCACAAGTATTGAAGTCGTGACTCAAGAAGACACTCTGTAAACCATTTCTTCTATTTTGCGCTAAAGCCCCTCTCTTCTGTCTCACACTTAAGCCCTTCGTGCATGCCAACATTGAAGCTATTATCCAAGAAGGCACCCTATGCAAACCTACTATTTTTTCTCACAGTGAAGGCCCCTCTTGCACGCAAGCAGTTTTTCTCATTGTCTGAACCAACTCTACCATTTCTGTCTAGAACACCCATTTCAGAAAAATTGAAGGTCAAAACCTCTCTCTACAAAAAAAAAAAGAAAAAAAAAGATAATTAATGTAGCTATTTTTTTTGTGAGAAAAAATACAGAGAAACAAATAATAAAAACTTTGTAATTTTCAAAATTAATAGAAAACATTACCTTGTTTAGTATGGAGTTTTCAATAATTAATTTTTAAAATTTGGTGATAAAATTTATTTTCGTTTTAGAATGTAACCCAAACATGACCAAATATTACTTTTGTCGTTTCTTTTAATTCTTCTCAAAATTATAGGAGACGAAAAAATAAATTCATCAGAAAAAAAAAGAGGCGCCAATTTTTTTTTCTTGTTGGCGCCAATTATTTTAGCTCATTGGAGACGAACATTTTTGTCACAAAATTTAAAGTTTTTTGCGACAAAATGAATTCGTCACTAATAAATTCTAAACTTATTAGACGATGCCGTTTCATTTTCTTATTTATTTGGTGACAAATATATTTTTTGTCTGGGAAGGATAAGTTATGGGAGACGAAAATATTTCGTCACCAATAAACTCTTCATGCTCGTTTTATCTTTCTGTTAATTAGGCGACAAATATATTTTTGTCTCGGAAGGGATATGTTTTGGGAGACGAAAATATTTCGTCACTAATAAATTCTCCATGTGTCATATTGCATTTTGATTGATTACGCGACGAATATATTTTCGTCTCATAAGGTTAAGTCGAAGGAGACAAAAATATTTCATCACCAATAAATTCTCCATCCCCACACAACGTTGTTTTTGTATTTCATCACCAATAAATTTCATCAGCAAAATTCAGGCACCAATTTCATTTGCATTGGCGCGAATTATTTTAGCTCATTGGAGACGAACATTTTTGTCACCAATAAACACTACATCATGCAAACGATGTTGTTTCATCTTTTTATTAAATGGGCGACAAATATATTTTTGTCTTGGAAGAATAAGTTATGGGAGATGAAAATATTTCGTCACTAATAAATTTTGATTGATTGAGCGACGAATATATTTTTCGTCTCATAAGTTTATGTTGTGGAAGACAAAAATATTTCGTCACCAATAATAAATTCTCTATTCTTGTATTTAAGGAGACAAAAATATTTTATCACTAATTATTTCTCTTTATTAATATGTTATGGTTTTGTGTTTCGGAGCACTGAAACTGTGACTCCAAGAGACACACTCTGACCCTTATCACTCATTTTCATGTGCACGGAGACTCAAGTCGTGACCCAATAAGACACTTCCTACAAACCCTCATTTCTCTCTCGCACTTGAGCCTACTCCTCTCTCACAAGTATTGAAGTCGTGAAGTAAGAAGACACTCTGTAAACTATTTCTTCTATTTTCGCACTAAAGCCCCTCTCATATGTCTCACACTTAAGCCCTTCATGCATGCTAGTATTGAAGCTATTATCCAATAAGGCACCCTATGCAAAACCGACTATTCTTTTTCATAATGAAGGCGCCTCTTGCATAAGCACTTTTTCTTATTGTCTGAACCAACTCTACCCTTTCTGTCTAGAACACCTATTTTAGAAAAATCGTAGGTCAAAACCCCTCTCCATTAAAAAAAAAAAAAAAAAAAAGATAATTAATGTAGCTATTTTTTTGCAATAAAAAAAAGAGGAAAAATTAATAATAATTTTTTAATTTTCAAAATTAATAGAAAACATTACATTGCTTAGTATGGAGTGTTCAATAATTAATTTGTAATTTTTAATCAATATTTTTTTAGTGAACATTTTTTAATATTATAATTTTTTTTCTTTTTTTTTTTACTTTTTCAATCCCTTTAATTTAAATGAGAGAAAATTGCAGCAGTTGTCCCGATACTTTGGTCTTTGTGTCATATAAATGGTATGTGCCATATCTATATTTATCAATCTATCTATATCTATATCTATATCTATCTATCTATCAATCTATCTATCTATCTATCTATATATATTATATAAGGAAAATGGGGGTTTTTTAACTTACAAGCTTTGTGGGAGCTCCAATATCTCAATCTTAATTTTCTAAATTTTTTATTTAAAAAAAAAACTCAGCATTTATTGACTTCTCTCAACCCACTTTTTGACTTCTTCCATATCTACTCCTATACCATTTTTAACTTTTCTCATACATTATGGCTAGTGATGAGATTGTTAAATTATTTTTATAAAAAAATCTAAAAAAAAATAATTTGTATATTAAAAAAATATCTAAAACAAACATAAATTCTTATTATCTATCTATCTATCTATCTATCTATTATATAAGGAAAAAAGGGTTTCTAACTCACATGCCTTGTAGGAGTTTCAATATCCCAATCTTACTTTTCTAAATTTTTTATTTAAAAAAAAAAAACCTCAGCATTTATTGACTTCTCCCCACCCACAAGCTTTTTTTACTTTTTTCATACCTACTCCTACACCCTTTTCAACTTCTCCTATACATTATAGTTATTGATGGGATTGTTAAATTATTTTTATAAAAAAAATTTTAAAAATAATTTTTATATTAAAAAAATATCTAAAACGAATATAAATTCTTATTAAATCTATCTATCTATATATATATATATATTATATAAGTAAAATGGGATTTCTAACCACAAGTCTCGTGGGTGCTTCAATATCTCAAACTAAAATTTCTAATTTTTTGATTTTAAATAATTAAAATTTGATTTATCAATCCACTACAAGAAAATACACTTTTAGTGACCACTTTGTCTCTCTCTCTCTCTCACTCATCACTTTGTCTCTGTCTCTGTCTCTTCTCTATTTGTCTCACACTTATCCCTCTCTCTCATCACCCATCTCTTCTACCACATTCACCACTACTACAAATGCCATTTCACTACCACCACTACTACCATTATTGCCACTCCACCTTTATAACTAACATTATTACCACCATCGCCCAGGGGCGGCTCCAAGGCTTGGTCAGGGGTGTCACCCGAACCCCATGGCTGAATTTTTATTATTATTATTATTATATAAATATTAGATTTTAGGAAAAAAATTAGTAATTGAACCCACTAAAATACAACTTTGAACCCATAGTTTTAAATCTTACTCTTTTGAACCCACTATTTGATAGTGTTGATAATGAGCTTATTATGCAACGATTTAAAAATATGAAATCTCATTGTGGTCAATTGTAAAAGCTCGTGTATTAGCATGTCTTTTTGCTTAAATAATAGTATCAATATATTGAAATATTTTTGTTTATAATTTTAGAATTTAAATTAATTTGTTGATTTTTTTCTCCATATGTGATATAATGATTAATGTGAATTTTCTGTAAGATATATGGTATTTAAGTTTTTGATTGACACCGCTGACAAAAATTCCTAGAGTCGCCACTGCCGTCGCCACTGCCATCGCCACCACTCCATTACCACCACCACCACCACCATTGCCACTACTACTACCATTACCTCTCCTCTACCACCGCCACTCCATCTCCTCTATCACTATCACAACTTCACCACTAATCTCCTTCGTCATCGCCGCCACCACCACCATCACCTCTTATCCACCACCTTCACCACTACTGCCGCTTCCTCTCCTCTATCACAAAAAATTAGTTTCTGATTTTTAGTAACTAAAAAAAATGGGTCGCAGAAAAATATTTTTCATTGACTACAAAAAATTAACTTTATTTTAACATAAAATATTTTTCATTAAAATATTACCCTTACTTCTACCAAATAAAAAAAATAATTTTTTTTTATTAAAATAAAAATGAAACAAATAAATTTTCAACCTAAGTAACTAAAAAAAAATGAAAAATCAAAAGAAAAAAATTGCATTAACTACAAAAAAAAAAAAATATATTTTAACAAAAAAATAAATAAAATCCCATAGTGTGATCAATATATATTCTCAGAAATAATCAAAATCCCCAATTTTTCCAAATTTCCTCAAACCCTTTGGCGCCTATGATTTCTTTTTCCCTCTTCTCTCATTTTCAGGTTCAAATCTCTCTCTCTCTCTCTCTCTCTCTCTCTCTCTCCACATCTCCATCTCCATCTCCATCTCCATCTTCGTGCTACTCATCTCACTCTCATTCCGACTCCTCCATCGGCAAGAGCTCGAATCTGCAGAGCATCAATGTCGAAGCACACCATAATATAAGGAACCAGGGATTCTAGAGAGCTCAAATTTGCTGAGCAAGTTGTTGCCCTCGTAAACCCTAACATTGGTATGTATTCTCTTGTCTCTCTCTCTCTCACACTTTATTTATTTATATTTTATTTTTTTTTATCTTCAAGGCTTGAATCTCATGCTCTAGGTCGACGACCCTATGTGATCTCCAAATTCGCTCTTAATCTCCAAATTCGACTTCCTCAACTAAAAGCTCCCTCCTTTGTTTCATGGTTTATATATGTGTTTGCTTAATTTACTCTTTGAATTTCTTCTTTTCACCTTCATTTTTGTTCTACATGAAAAATTTTAATTTGTTATTATACAGTTTAAAATCACTATAATACTGAACATATGAATGTAAAATACTGTATTTTGGTGTCAATCGTGATCAGTGATCAGTCAAATCAGGGAGAAAGAGAGAGAATTAGAATGTTTAAAAAAGTCTTGGACATGTGAGTTCTTCTTTTTCTCAATAACAATTATGCTTCTTTTTGCTTAGTTTTTGCACCAACATGGTCTTTTATTAAGATAATTATGTCTTGAATTTGATGATTGCAATGCAACTTGCAACTTTCAGTTCAGTAGTTGGATAATAGAAGTGAGCGTACTGAAATTTCTATTATAGTTGTATGTTGCTCTGATATTATGTCCTTTGATTTCACGAAAACCTCGTTTATTTTTGCATATGTTTTTGTTTCTTGTTCAGGCATTCCATTCTAATTCCCAACGGAATTATTTTTCCTGTATTTACAGGTTCTAATATCTGGAAAGGAAGAACTGGAGTCACCATTATCCCCTGCAATGGATGCTGTAATAAGAGTATTCAAACGTGTCAATGGACTACTTGAGAGTGAGGGTGATGGTAAAATGTCTAGAGCTGCATTTTGTTCAATCCGGTTTTTGGTGGCATCCACGCAAGCCATTAATCTAATTGGAAAGCAAGGCTCTTCAATCAAGTCAATACAGGAAAGCATCAGTGCCTCCATTTGGGTTCTCTCAAGTGGTATGCTATAGTTGCTTCAAAAGCTACTAAATTGTTTCCTATTACTGGATTTTTTCCATGTGCATCATCTACAATGTTGCCTTTCGATTTTGGTGGCAATTATTGGCCTTATTGGTCTTATGCTAGATTGAATTTATGAATTTACAGTTGACAATTTTTTGTTCACATCATTTTTTCCCTTTCATAATTATACTAGCTTATTAATTTTTGAAAGTTTACTATGCTGCCCATTGATTCATGACTTTATTCTGTTTGATTTACTTGATGTACAGTTGGCATGATTTTGTTTAATCAGCAACGAAAGTAAATTGTATGGAGGGTGCACAACCTTTACACAACCGAAAAATAAAGAAAAAAAGAAAGAAGAAAAAAAAAGTGCATAAAATAGAAATAACCAAATCCCTATTACCAGCAGCCACAAAACATCAACAACCAACAAATAAAATTCAAACTAGTGCTAAATTTACAAAGGAAGCTCTATCATCATGTGTCATGATTTTCATTTTTTCTCCTTCCAGCTTACGAATAACAATGACAAAAAATAAATGGATTCTTCTCCAACTTCTCCATGAAGACAAATAAAGGACTAACAGCTTTCTTCAGTCCACACCTCCCTTAAAGGCTCACACCCCTTCTTACCATCATAATAATGAAACATGGAAGTCTTTTAATTTCTTTCTCCTTCCAGTAAATATTTAAGCCTCTATCCTTATTCTCCATTAAAACCGGTTAATTCACTACTGGAGAAGTCTAATCTTCTAAAATGTTATCCATTCCTTCTTCTCCATGAAGACAAATAGTGATTAGTTGTTGTTGGGAGATGTTTGAATCTGCAAGTGTTTGATTAATTTACTCACTGATTAGAACAAAGCTATCAACTGAAAAGTGTTAGGGGTTTCTAATAGATGAAAAGGCATGAAAAGGGGGAATAAAGCGAAAATGAGGGTGTTTGGGTTTCTAACTTCAATTATCCACTAAAGTTAGTAAGGACTTTTAATTAACTTGAGTTTATAAATTTCATTATCAAGTAGTGGTTTCTTATTAAGTAAAAATTCGTGATTTATGATGAAGCTCTGGTGCATTGCATTTTGAATTTCGTTTTGAGTCAGCATGAAGTTCAATGTGACTCATGTAACTTTGTTTTCCGAATTGATTCAAACATTCTAATTTGCTATATTTTCTGTTAAAAAGGCTTCGTGATTAATAGTCTGATTTGAATTTCTGATGCATTGTGTTTGTTTTTGTATTGTTGTTTGTTATCTACTTCATTAGTCGTAGTTGATTTCTATATTGCTCTGTTTAATTCTGATTTCAAGCTCTGTATTGCTGTGCATTGCTTCTCTACACTCTCTACCAGCAGGTTTGATTTTCTTTTAATTTGATCCTGTGTTGTATGATGTCAAATTTGTGTCTCAATTTGGTTGAATTGTTGTAGGAGCTGTATGTGTTTGTATGGGAAATGATGGGTTTAATTTCTGTTATTTAGATATTAATTTGTGTCTCAATTTGGTTGAATTGTTTTTTGTTTCACTGTCAAATCAAACCAAAGCAAGCTTGGTGTCCATATCAAGTGGGTTTTGTTATTGCTTTTGAGTAAGAATGATTTTTTTAATGGCATTGAATTGGATGTCTGTTTGGTTTTCTTAATACTTTTTTACAGCATTTTTGTTCAAAATTACTTTGTAGGCAGGCACAGACTCTAAATTGAGCCTATTTAAGAAAAGCAAAAACCCAATTCTAGGGGCCACAACTTCACTGGTTTGAAACCTTTTCAGTGTTTGGTAAAGCATTTCAGAAGTACATATGCCAACCTTTACTCGATAAAAATTCCCAAAACCTAGTTAAAATCCAACCAAGTTGGCTGGTTTTTCAAAATTTCTGATAAATTAATGAAAGTGGTGCTGATCTGGTCCATTTTTTAGATTACCCAAAGCAAAGTATATAATGAAATTGAAATGTTTTTCATTCTTAATTTTAAGAAATGAATGACTATCATTTTCCTTTTATTTGAGCATTGTCATGTTTGTTTTATCTTATGAAATTCTTCTCAGAAGTTCCCTCTCATAAAAAGTAAGATCACTTCTGTCACACTCAAATAAATTTTCCCTTCTAATTTCTATTTAGGCAAGCATATCACTTAAGTGAAAGTATAAAAAGGTTACTTGAAATCTGATCATGAGTTGTCTTGAAGAAATAATGATTATGCAAAATTCCTGATATTATGCCATTATGAATTTCCTAACAAACTTGCATCCTCTTCTATATATCATTTCATTTTGAATAATCGAAGTTAATGTGAACTTCAAATATGAACTTGATTTGCAATTTTGAGTTCATGTTGTTTTCTTTGTCTTCTTCGTCAGAATCTACTATTGGATGCCCAAAGAAAGCTTGGTGAAATTTTATCTGCATTTGAATTTTTGGATAGCAACTCAATGGATCTGGTAAATTTTCTCTACTGGATCTAGATACAGATATTTGAACTAAAAAATCTTTCTTTTATTTGCATTACATTATTTAACTGCATTAGAGAGAGATTCTTCAAAATTAGAAGGTTTAAGATTAGTAGGACCAATATCAGTCAGAAACATGATTTTGGTAAAGAAAATATAGTTAAAAATGCTAGAGATTGTTAAGAGGCCAAAGCTTGGAATTCTTGATATCTGGTCTCAAGTTCTTGCCTACAGAATCAGAGTATATCTTCAACTAGTTCATACATTTTATTGATTATACCCTAATGATGCTCTGATACATTTTAGAGTATGCCCTTCAACTAGTGCTAGTCTCAAGTTCTGAGCATAACTGAGTACAATACATAAATAGTGTGCCTAGCATTGTCAATCCTCATGAATCTTATGACAAGCAAGCTATTTGCTGATAATGCATTGTTTATCTGCTCAAATTAGTTCCCTTTCTATTTTTCGTTTTCTTTTTTAGAAAACTCTATTTTGTCATTTTAATTTTTTTGAAGAATTTTGGTCTAGTCAACATTAGCTCCTTGGTCATCAATTAAAGAAAAGTTTCTTGCATGCCCCTTGCTTTATAAGATTCAAGTCATAAAATAAAGAAATAGAAAAGACCAAGTGATAGGGATTGTAATGGCATCGGATGACCAATAAATTAAGGAAGAATTTTCAACCTTGGTTATCCTTATGCCTGATTGAAGCTTTGTTATGGTCTTTGATTAGCAATTTTATCAGCTGAAATAGCATATCATTATTTTGTGATGTCCAAGTTCAACTTTGCCCATGGCACTTCGTCTAGCTTGTGTTTCCTGTTATTTTACAGAATGCATTGCCTTATTGTATCACTTTACTATGGCTGATGTGTTGATGTTTTTTGGATTCTAAAATTCATTTTCATGCCTCCAGAGAGAAGCTCGAGGCCTTCCTACTTCGTTCAATGGAAGGTGGTTTGATATCTGATGGTGTTCTAGCCCAAGACATAATCCAAGCATTATCCTTTTGGTGTATTTGTGAGGTTCTTCTACTTTACATGTTCGTTTGTATTGGCAAGTCTTTCTTTATCATTATAGGGAGAGTATGGTATGTTGGACATACATAACTTGATTATTATAATTTTAATATTCATGTAAATGGCTTTCACTCTATATTGTGCTCTCATTTGTTGTAACTTCTCTCTCACCTCTCGCTGGATATATCTTAGAGTCATAACTTGATAAGTATTTGTGTAAAATTGACTTCTCCTTCTCCATGTTGAACAATTTATTTATATGCCATTTAGGATTTGGTGTTGAACAATTTATTTATATGCCATTTAGGATTCGGGATGTATAAATTGCGAATTAGTCTAAAAAATATTTCTTTTTCTCTATACTTAAAGCTTCAAAAAAGGCCGTCGAAAGGCTAAATTATCACACAACCACAGATTTGTACAGGAACCAATAGAAACACCTTAGGAGGGATCAATATAAGTTGTATGAACTTATGGCACATTAATGGGATGCACCATTTGTGAATTAGCCTTAAAATTAATTTTTTGTTCTCATAATCTCGAAAAAAAGTATGTTAGAGGGATAAATTGTATAATTGATCTAATTGTTAATTGATGAGTTACTAATGTTTTTAATCTTTTGTATAATTAATTAATTACTAAAGCTTTTAATTTATTTTTTTGCAGATTGGATTAGGGTGGCATTTTTGACATGCGACAATGATGTAATTTGCTTGAATGTTCTTTTTTTTTTTTGGATAAGGATACACATACTTTGTGGAGTTGCACTAGTTATTGTTGGATGTTTGGTAGAATTGTACAAGTTATAACTTTTGGATATTTTGTGAATATTGCACTATTTTATTGTATAGGGTGAAATTATTTGTAATGATGAATGTATATTTTCATTTTGTTAATTCGCAAATGTGTTGATGACAGGTTAGGTTAAGTTGTGATGGAATTGTTATATTCAACAGGTTTCAACATGAACAGGGTTTTATTTGTTGAATTAAAATTCATATTTTGATAAAATAGGTATATTATGTGGAAAAAAAATATTATGGAATTAGTGACAAAATTTTCCACTTCGTCTCTTACTTGGCTTAGATGGAAGATTAATTTTGTCATGAATTCTTTATTTCGTCGCTAAATGAATTTGTCATGACGAAAAGTATTGTCACATTTTGTCACTATTACCCTCAATGTGTGACGATTTTTTTTTGACATTATTTCATCATTTTTAATGATGAATTTGTTTTTGTCTCTATTGGTAGCTTCTTTGACAAAAAAATTTCGTTTTCGTTTATATTAAACGTGACAATTATTTCGTCTCTATTTCTTATATTTATGACAAAATACTTTTGTCTCTAATTTCTTCCTTTAATGACAAAATATTTTGTCGCTAATTACTTACAAGTATGTTCCCAACACAATGTATTGGAGACAAAAAAATTCGTCACAAATTTATCATTTTTAATGATGAATTTGTTTGTCTCTAATGGTAACTTCTTTGACAAAATTTTCGTCTTCGTTTATATTAAACGTGACAAAATTATTTCGTCTCTATTTCTTATATTTATGACAAAATACTTTTGTCTCTAATTTCTTCTTTTAATGACAAAATATTTTGTCGCTAATTACTTACAAGTATGTTCCCAACAGTGCATTGGAGACAAAAAAATTCGTCACAAATTTATCATTTTCAATGACGAAATTGTTTTTTCGTCTCTAAGACCCTTTAGCGACGAGGCTTTGGCAACAAAACGGGTGACGAAAAATTTTCGTCGTAATTTGTTTGGGTGACGAAATATATACATTTTGGGACAAATTTGTTTCGTCTTTAAATCCCAAATTTGTTGTAGTGTATATATATGACTTGGTTTTTATTGTTAAAACATGCAATCTCCATTTATGTCATGGATTTCAAAGTTATGGGACTTGATATTTAGTTCAGTTATTTTTTTTTTATTATATTTCAAGCCTGATGATGATGTTGAGAAATTAGCCAAATTGAATATGGCAATCGTAACCATGGGTTTAAACTGTAGTATTGGCCAGTGTAATATTGCAGATGTGTTGACTTTTGTTATCTATTATCTTCCATTTTTGCTCACTATCGACATTTGGTTTGCTATTCTGTGTGTAAAAAGAAACACAACTAGGATTGGCTACACAATCTGCTCATCCAGGTATTTTCTCTTTATTGATTGTGACTTCTGAGTGTATTTTATTACTTATGGTGTGTTCTGAAGTCGAAATTATGTGAAGATTTCAGAAAGGAAAAGAGTTCTTGACCTTCATCATTCTATTGAGAGAGAGACTTGTTTTGACCTAATTTGGAAAAATTCACAAACATTCATTGGTAGTTGAATCTTGTGCATATCTGTTTTTTTTTTTTTTTTTAATTGGGACCTGAGGCTGAATGTAATAGTTGTTCCATACATAGTTTAGAAAAGAAACAGAGAAAGAAAATTGATGATTCCATTAGCTTAGTTATTAATTATTTCTTTGATAGTTTTAAATGTTTAGTTAATTTGTTTCTCAGTTCCATTAATTCAATCCATTAGCTTAATTATTATTAATTTGTTTCTCAGTTTTAGTAATCTAATTTTATGTTGCCTCTGTTAACATTAATTCAATCCATATTATTTTTATAAAGGTTAAAAATGTCAGATGCTAACTCTCAAGCACCAGTTAACTCTGAAGTACCAGTTAATTCTTAAGTATCATTTGAGAGTGACTCATCACAACAATCATCGCCAGCTACCAACTCACCTACGAACTCACCATCTCCCCTCTCTAATCAAAATGTTATTGATTTAGAAGAAGAGTCTAATACTTGTAGAGGAACTAAAAGAAACCTAGTGTTGTATGGGAACACTTTAAGAAACAACAAATCAATGGGGTGTGAAAGGCAATATGTAATTATTGTAATAACATATCGGAGATTATTCAAAAAATGAAACTAGGCATTTGCATGATCACCATAAGAGTTGTATCAGGAAAAAAGTTATGGACATGAGACAAAAAGTTTTAACTAACAACTTTAGTAGAGAGAGTTCAAAAATTAATTCTTATATTTTTTATCAAGATTTTGCTAGGAAAGAGTTGTCACAGGTCATAATATTGCATGAATATCCCCTCCCTATCGTAGACCATGTTAGTTTTAAACGATATTCAGCAACACTTCAACCATTGTTTAAAGTATCCTCTCAAAATACGATAAAGAGTGATATTTTAATTATTTATGATTATGAGAGGGTAAAGATATTGAGTTTGGTGGAGCATAATAAAAGTAGGGTGGTAATCACAACTGATATGTGGATTGCTAGTAATCAAAAGAAAGAATTCATGGCTGTCACCGCACACTTTATTGATGATTCATGAATATTGAAAAGTCGCATTTTGAGGTATATATTTGTAAATTTGCAAATCATTTAAAAGTTCTATCTTATTTAGTTCAATTTGCATGTTATTAATACTTGTTTATGAATATCATATTTTAGGTTTATTTATGTTCCATGTCCACACACAAAAGAAGTTCTTTGTGATACTTTGCTTGAGTGTATGATGGACTAGAATATTGATAGAAAAATATCTACTGTTACTGTTGATAATTGCTCCACAAATGATGTCATGATTACCATGTTGATGGATAAGTTGAGTAATACATCGCTTTTGTTGGGTGGTACTTTGTTTCATATGCGTTGTTGTGCGCATATTTTGAATTTGATAGTGAAAGATGGACTGGATGTCATACGAGTGGGTGTGGAGAAAATTTGAGAAAGTATAGCTTATTGGCCAATAACTTGTTGAATTTTCCTTTTTGTGGGTTGCTGGATGGATTATGCTATTTCAGTTGACAGATTATGGCTACTGGATGGAATTTGTCAACTCGTTGAATTTTTTGGGTAGCTTATCCTATTTGAATATGTTGAAAAAATGTTGACAGATTATGTTGCTATTGAGTTTATGTTGATAGATTATGTTGACAGATTATGCTATGCTATCGACAGATTATTTGAAAATATGTACAGATTTTTTAATTTGCTATTGAGTTTAGCTTGATAGATTATATTGACAGATTCTTCTAATGGTTGTATTGACAGATTATAAATTATGCTATGCTATTGACAAATTATTTGAAAATATGTATAGATTTTTTAATTTGCTATTGAGTTTAGCTTGACAGATTATGTTGATAGATTCTCTTAATGGTCGTATTGATAGATTACAGATTATACTATGCTATTGACAGATTATTTGAAAATATGTACAGATTTTTTAATTTAAAAATATGTATTGCTTATTTATTTGAATAGGATGCTTAAAATTTAAAATTTAAAAAAAAAGAAAGAAAAGGTACTGTAATTCGGGAAATTTGCAGGGTCGGGGATACCCAATCCCCGATCGGGGGGGGGCAATGGGGTCTCCGCCAGGGATCGGGGGCGGGGATAGGAAATTTCTCACTTTTGGGGATCAGGGACGAGGAGTGTGGTCCCCAGCCCCGGCCCGTTGTCATTCCTACCTAGGACTGGTCTTTGATTGATATTTTATGCGGGCACTTCTATTTATTAGTTTATTAATTTATTTTTATTATATTATATTTTTATTTTTTATATATCTTTTTTGATAAATAAAAAATAATAATTTATAAGGCATAATCAAAATAATTCTTAGAGATTTGCTGTATTACCTTTCTAAGATTATTGTACTATCAAAAAAGATATATAAATGAAATTTTAATACCTAAAAAGCATTTAAATGACGTGATAATAGGTATTTTATAATTTTAAATCATAATTAAGAGTGTGTTGCTTCAAAACAAAAATATCATAAATGACCACATAATTTTATATTAGTTTATTTATGCAAAAGTTTTGTTTTCGTGAATAAAGTCATGACATGATATATGTAAATAGTAACAACATTCTTATGAATTTGAATTTTTAACCTTTTAAGTCTCGTTTGGCATGTAACAGTTTTAATTTAAAAGTCAAAAAATTATTAAAAAAATCAAAAAGCATATAATTTATACAAAAAAGTCAAAGATTCTATTTTCTCTATACTTTTTGAATATCTTTTCATAAAAAATTAAAAAAATCATTCTGAATATACTAGTTTTTTTACCTAATATTTTAGCAAAAAATTCAAAAAATTACTAAAATAGCATGTTCCCAAACGAGGCCTTAATCTCTTATAGATGTAAATATTATTGTTAATTTATTTCTTATGTCAATTTGATCATCATAGTTATAATTGTATCAATATTACTCTTGAACTTTTTTATATTTTGTCAAATTAGTCCAATTGATAAAATTAATCAAGGCATAAAATAATTCATTTACTATTCTTAAAGCAATTGAGGAATTAATATTTAATTTAAAATAATTTATTCCTTTTTAAAGGGTCATTAATTTTACTTGTAGTTTCTGTCTAATTTCTTATTTAACGTTATTAATTGAATTAAAATGGTATACTGCAAAAAATTAAATAGCAAAATTAATATAATTAAAATTATAAATATCAAATTGACACGTGAGAGAAAACATTAAGACCAGAGCAAGTTAAAGGGACAAAATAGTCATTGCATGGCCAAGGGGAGGCGCCCTATTGAGAAACTGGTAGCAGAAGAATCAGCAGTAGCTTCATGATAGAGCTAGTCAAAATAAAAACCAGCTCAACGATTTTAAAAAATAGAAAATGGCACCAAAAGATTGGTATGAATTTTAAATTAACAATGTGATAGGTGGTTTTACAATACTCCTTCACTCAAAACAAACTCTTGAAAGATCCTAACTCCGGTACTTGAAATAAGAAAATACTCCGGTCGGGGATATTGGAATTAATATTCCGACAAACAAGTCAGTATCTTGTTCAGAGAGAAGAAGTGTTTAAATTTTAGTAAGTTTCAGTGGATTAGAACATACCTTCCTTGTTTTGAAAACCTTTCTTTTATACAGATCCCTCACTCAAATATTTCTCATGTAGCTTTCATATCTAGCTTGTGATCATCGCCATGTCAAAATCCATCCTCCTACTATACCTTCGGAAAATGAATAGCTTGGGCCACATAAAGTGGACTAATGAGTTGACCTTATTTCACTACTCGGCGTCAATGTTAATGGTTTCCAACATTTCGTACTTTTCACATGTCTCAATCTCTCTAGGTTAACTCGACGTTGAGCTATTTAAGTCCAACGGGCTCAAGTTAAATTTGGCCCATCAGTGATGGGTTTGCATGTATTCTGTTTGCCGACTTTAAAATTTACGTACTCAGCTTCCCACAAATAGTATATATAGAAAGTTAGTTTATGAGGTTACACTCTTGGTGCTTATTTGGAATGGTTTTTTTTAGTTTGACTTTTTGGTTATTTGATTGCTTTAACCTAATTTAAAAAGTTATGTTTTTTATTTTTTATTTTTTTTTGCAGTTGAATAGATGGTTATGAGAGAAAAAATAAAATAATTATGATTTTAATGTGATATTTTATTTTATTGGTTAAAATATTTAATAAACCCACATCCCAAACAACAGGGGGCAATTTGTACTTTAAGCAAATCTCAAGGAGTGTATTTGTAATTTATCCAATTTTTTTTTATATTTTTTCAAATTAGTCCAATTGATAAAATTAATCAAGACACAAAATAATTCATTTACTTTTCTTAAAGCAATTTAGGAATTAGTATTTAATTTAAAATAATTTATTCCTTTTTAAAGGGTCATTAATTTTACTTGTTTCTAAGAATAATGCTATATGTTGTACTAATTGATAATATGGTATAATTTAAGATATTTTTGGTATTTGTAATTTGTATAATGAATGGGGTCAATATTAATATCATAACTAGTGCTGGTACACTAGTTAGTATATTAATTGGTGCATGTAATACCACCGAATTTTTATTTCACATTATTAATTGAATTAAAATGGTATAATAGAAAAAATTAAATAACAAAATTAATACAATTAAAATTATAAATATCAAATTGACATGTGAGAGAAAACATACCAAAGCAAGTTAAAGGGACAAAATAGTCCTCGCATGATCAAGGGGAGGCGCCCCATTGAGAAACTGGTGGCGGAAGAATCAGCAGTAGCTTCATGCTAAAGCTCATCAAAATAAAAACCAACCCAACGATTTTAAAAAACAGGAAATGGCACCAAAAGATTGTCATGAATTTTAAATTAACAATGTGAGGGGTGATTTTATAATACTCCCTCAGTTGAAATAAACTCTTGAAAGATCCCAACTCTGGTACCTAAAATAAGAAAATATTCCGGTCGGAGGTTTTGGAATTAATACTCCGACGAACAAGTCAGCATCTTGTTGAGAGAGAAGAAGTGTTTAAATTTTAACAAGTTTCAGTGGATTAGAACATACATTCCTTCTTTCAAAAACCTTTCTTTTATACAGATCCCTCACTCAAATATTTCTCATGTAGCTTTCATATCTAGCTTGTGATCATCGCCATGTCAGGATCCATCCTCTTACTATACATTCAGAAAGGGCTAGCTTGGGTCCACATAAAGTAGACTAAAATGCCAATCTTATTTCACTACTCGATGTCAATACTAATGACTATCAACATTTCGTACTTGGCACATGTCTCAACCTCTTTGGGTTAACTCGACATTGAGCTATTTAAGTCCAATGGGCCCAAGTTAAATTTGGCGCATCAGTGATGGATTTGGATGTACTTTGTTTGCCGACTGAGAAATTTACATACTCAGCTCCCACAAAGAGTATATATAGAAAGTTAGTTTTGTTGTTTAAATTGTGAAATTAAATAAATAGATTTATAAAGAAAACAAATTATATACCAAGAACATATGCTGATAATTACAACTAAATTTCAACAGAAATACATAAAATAATAAAAAGGTAAAGAGACGAAACCGAAGCCTGCACGGAAGCAGTTTCCTTAAAACAGATTTCGCCGCCTCACGGGTCGAGTGCTTGAGGAAACCCGGCGTCTGTCTCCCAGGATACGACGGTCAAAACCAGCTACGGCAGAAACACTATCTGTCTAGCTTAGCGAACAAAACAATAGCAGCACTCTCTCACAATAGGAACTTTCTGGCAAACTGACTTGTAAAATGGAAGCAAAAATTTCTATATTGAAACTTGACAGGAGGGTCTCAATTTATACATGTATAGGGGAGAGAGGAAAAGCCTCCAGCCTTTATGGCTGGTCATTAAAGCCCCATTAACCAGGATCCATACCCCCTTTCCAGAAAGATGAAAAGTTTGGATGCCCAACAGGATTCACACCCTTTAGCCAAGAAAAATGATTTAAATACTCTTTAAAATCCTATTCATGAATCTAACATCATGAAGTAATTTCTTGGCAATTTCTTATTCAAAACCCAATGGTTTTTGGCTCACTTGGACCCAACACAAAAAAATGGTTAGGACCCGCTTTAATATTTAATTAAAGTCATCACACTTTAATATTAAATTAAAGTCCCCAAAAATCATTTTTTCCAACAAGTTTACAAGGTTACACTCTCAGTGTTTGTTTGGATTTTTTTTTTAGTTTGACTTTTTGGTTATTTGATTATTTTAACCTAATTAAAAAGGTTATGTTTTGGATTTTTTTTTTTTTTTTTTTGTAGTCACTACAACAAAAACATATTTTAGTGGCACTACACTAGTGGCATATATTTAGAAAATGTCATAAAAAATGATATTTAGTGGCACGTTTTTGAAAAATGCCACAAAAACGACAAACATAAAAGGCTCTAGTGACATTTCAATAAACAAGTGTCACAAAATTACAACAAAAACATACTTTAGTGGCACTACACTAGTGGCATATTTTTAGAAAATGCCACAAAAATGATATTTAGTGGCACGTTTTTTAAAAATGCCACAAAACGACAAACATAAAAGACTCTAGTGACATTTCAATGAACAAGTGTCACAAAATTATAACAAAAACATACTTTAGTGACATTATACTAGTGGCATGTTTTTAGAAAATGCCACAAAAATAATATTTGGTGACACATTTAGATAAACGCCACAAAGCCACAAACATATAAGGCTCTAGTAGTATTTCAATAAAGAAATGTCACATCAATTTTATGGCATTTTATAAAATAATGACACAAAAAATTATGTTCGTGACATTTACCAACAGATGCCACTAAACTTTAGTAGCAATGGTATTTTTTTAAAAATGTCAGGACACTAGTTAGGTGCAAATTACTTTTTATGACACTTAGGTGAAAAGTTTCATAAACAAATATTTTATAGTATTTTGAGAAATCCCACTAAGTCAAAAACTTTCCAAGCTTATAATGGCATTTTTGAAAAAACAAAAAATGCCAATATATTTTTAAAATTTTTACAATGTAGTAAATGATTAAAAATAAATAAATTAAACTCAATATACACTATAGGAAAAAGCATATTCGGCGATTAAATTTCCTGACCAAAAAAAATTTGGTCGCTGAAAGTATAACTTTCAGCAACCAAAACAGTATTAGTAGCCAAAAGTAAAGCTCTTTGGCGACTAAACAATTTTAGTAGCCAAAAGTCTACAATTGGCGACCAAAACTAAGTTTGGTCGCTGATTATATGGGTTTTAGTGACAAAAAAAATTTTAGTAGCCCAAAGTAAAGCTTTTTGGTGACTAAAATAATTTTAGTAGCCAAAAGTCTATAATTGGCGACTAAAAAATAAGTTTAGTCGCCAAAAGTGGTTATTTTTAGCACGGGAGAACTAAAATCCTAAGACGGGAATTAAATTTTTGGCGACCAAAATTTTGGTAGCTGAAAGTGCATCTTCGGTGACCAAATCCGATTTTGGTCGACAAAAGTTAAGTTTTTTAGCAACTAAAAAACAATTAGTAGCCAAAAGTATAGAATTGGCGACCAAAAAATATTTTTAGTTGCCAAAAGTGGTCTTTTTTTATTTTACTAGTAAATAGTTTATTTTACATAAATTATGTTCAATAAAATAATTATGTTTATACATATATTTTTATATTAATATAGATGTATGTACTATATAAATAATATATGTTGCATATATAATCATATGGTGCTATAGAGGTGTAGTGGGAAGAGTGTGGTGATAAGGTTTATGGTGCGGGGAGTTTGGCGGTTCGAGTCTCTGCAAGAGCAGATCAAATTGTTCTACAATGAATTATCGTCACGAATGGCACTTGATAGCGTCACGAATAGTGCCTACCATGACATTAAAGTGTCACCGAAAGGTTTTAGTCTTGATGGTGTAATGACACTTATAAGTGTCACTAACTCTTTTTTTAATGGCGCTTGATAGTGCCACAAATAATATCTATTATGACATTAAAATGTCATTGAAAGTTTTTAGCCATGATGGTGCAGTGGCACTTGCAAGTATCTACCGTGGCACTCATATCTACCGTGGCACCGATAGAAGTAACACTCGTTCAAAATGCCACAAGACCAAAAAATGTCATTAGAAGAATAGTTTTGTGGCACTTTCAAATGTCACTAAACTAAAAAAATGTTGTAGTGAGTTAAATAGATGGTCATGAGAGAAAAAATAAGGTAATTATGATTTGAATGTGACATTTTATTTATTAGTTATTTTAGCATCTTTTGTTTTTATTGGTTAAAATAATCAATAAACTCACATCCCAAAAGATGCCTCAATGAATCTTAACCATCGATATAAAATTTTGTGATTTTCTTAATGGGACTGCTACAGACTCATAATTTAAATCCCTAAATTCATACATAATGATATGACAAGAGAGATGGATCTTACACAATTAAATATGCAATAAATTAAATTTTAATATCTATCTTATCATATCAATATGGATCAAATTGTAAAAGATCATATATGGGTATTAAACATTTTTTTTCCCTTAATTTTTTGTTCTTAAATTATTCTTATAATAGTATTATTGTTTTAAAAATTAACCCACATGTCACGCTAAGAGACGTAGAGAAGAGGGCGGTTCAAGCCGCCCTGAACCAGTCTTTTTCATTGCTAAAAGAAGTATCGACATAGACGAAAGTCTCACTCTCAAAGAACTTAAAACATCGGTAGTGCTTTAGTAAAATAATCATTCTTAAAAATTTTAAATAAATTATTCGTCTGGTTTGAAAAGAAAGTTAGATTAAAATAATCTATTAAAATAAAATAATTAATAAAATAAAATATCACGCTTAATTTATAATTAATTTATTTTTTCTCTCATAAATATTAAATCAATTGTAAAAAAAAAAAAAATCAACTACCTTCTCAAATTGTGAAAACTATTTGATTATTGAGAATTATCAAGTACAATATCTTTTTCTTTATATATCACATCCAAACCAAGTACAATACATTAGCTTTGTTCTTCTCTCTGAACTGTAGTTCCTAGATTCTCTTTCTCTCGGTTAAAAAAAAGGAAGAAACTCATGGGCTGCAGTGCCATCAAACATCACAGTTTTGACAACTTTTTTCTTTGTTTCTTTCCTTTTTTTTAACCGAAGAAAGAGAGCTACACATTCAGATAGAAAACAAAGCTAATATTTACTTGTAGAGAATATAAAAAAAATATTTACTTATAATTCTCAATATCAAAAAGTGTTTCACAATTTACCATATTACTAAGGTATTAATATTATTTAATTACTTGGGTTCAAATTTTCTAGATTTATTTTTAAAATTTATAAAATGTTTAAAATTTTGTGATTAATATTGTAAAAATTTGTAACTTAATTACAACATTTGAGAAAATAAAGTTGTTTCTTGTGAATAAGTTAATGAGTAGGCATAATTATAACAATTCATGAGAGGAATATTATACTCATAATTCATCATTTCTGACTAATAAAGTATCTCAATATCATAATAATTTATAGAATATTGTTACAAATAAATACACTATATTATAATTTCACACATGCACAATATATAGAATTCTGAACCTTTATGCTGTGTTTGGTCAAGAGATTTAAGGAGGGATTTGGAAAGGAAAATGGAAAAGGTAAGAGAAATATGAATAAAATATATTTACATTTTACCTAATCTCACGCACCTTTTTCTTTTTCCTTTCCCTTTCCAAATCCCTCTCCAAATCCTTCAACCAAACACAGCATTAGGGTATGTTTGATTATATTGTACCTGTTTGGTGCAGCTTAAAAACTGCTTATTTCAGCTTTCAGCTTAATTTAAGCTATTTTGATGTGTTTGGTTTAGCTTATAGCTTATAACTTTTTAGAAGTCAGAAATCAGTTTATTCTTTGAGTGGGGCAGGAGATGCTTAATTTATAAGTCAGAAATCAGCTTATGTTCATAGTTATAAGCTATAAACTGTTTAGGCATAAGCTATAAGCACTTTCCCACAGTTCTACCAAACAGGGCCATATGATTGAGATTGTTAGTCCATGGACTCACAATCTTATATATATATATATATATATTTGATCTGATGAAGAAACCATTAAGGAAAGTCAAATGACACTTACAAGAGTCATATCTTGTGCTCGTACTCGTACTACGAACCGATCATAAAAGTTCGCCAATAAAGCATGTCTGGGATAAATTATAGACCCCAACCACAGAAAGGGTAAGTTAAACATCATCCCCGATGGACTCACACACACACACATAACATCAAGAATAAACCCACAAAACCATAGAAAACCAGAAGACTATAAAACAAACCCATAAAACAAACCATAAAATAGCTATCAACAACAAGGCAAACCCAAAGAAAAACCAGAAAAAAACAAAAGGCAGAACAACTCACAAACCAAAGCTTCAGCAACGGCGACGGTGAATCCAGCGGAGAAGGAGGTAGCAGAACAACCCACAATCTCATATTTGATTACAAATTTTATTAATCAGATTACATGTACGGTAGATATTCAATTCGATGAAATTGACGAATTTTTAATATTGAAGGGAATTGAGGATCATAATTTCAAGTATGAAAGAAAAAAATAAATTCGTAATAAATAGTTATCTCACGAATTTATGAAATTATTAATCCTATACTAATTTATGGAATTATTAACCCTTTCACTAGGGTAAAATAGAATGAAGTTGAATTACTATTCTTTTACAATAATTTTATTTATAATATATTTATAATTATTTTTATATGAATCGAGAATGAATGGTAAGGGTGTAAATAATATGCACGCTATCACAAAATGTATAATTTTATCACAAAATTTCGTATCAACTACAAAATACATAATCTCGTCATAAATTAACGTAATAAAAAATTACAATATCAATCATAAAATTTTAAATATTTTATTATGCTAATTTTAAAAATAAATAAAAAAATTTGAAATCAAGTAATTAAATAATATTAATACCTTAATAAGTGAGTAAATTGTGAAACACATTTCGGTATTGAGAATTATATAAATACTATATATACATATTTTAAATTCTCTATATGTAATGCACAAAATCCAAAAAGTAGTGTGTAATTAACGTGATGCCTTGTGATTGTACGCCTAAGTGAAAAAAAAATAATAAAAAAAAAAATTTGTCAAAACAGTGCCGTTTGAAGGCACTGCAGTTCTTGCTGGCCTTTAGGGGAAGTAGTACCCCAAACCCGTTTCTCATTCTTTTCATTTCAATCATTTTATTTATACAGAAATTAATTATAAAATTAAATACAGCTTCATTACATAATTATTACTCACAAAAGGTGGGCACTATTTCATTTGAGGGGATTGTGTCTAGAGTTATGTGTTGTTAAATTTTTTGCTTTTATTTTTCTAATATTGAAGATGAAAAAAAAAAATGAGCAATTTTTGATCTTGGAATTATTTTTTATTTGTTTATAGTAATCAAGTGAAAATTGGAGAAAATAATAAGACATGAAGTTTTGTAAAACACAAATCTAACTTGCACCTTCACGTTTTTACATATATATTTTTTATACTTCTCACTAATTTGTAAGAATTTCAATTATGATGACTGTAAACAAAACATGACGCAGCGGAATAAAAATTAATAAGGTCATACCTTCCTGATATAATCTGAACTCTGAAGGATCTCGTGGGTAAATCACGTGCTTCCTGAATCTGGTCAATCAACCCAGCAGTGGGGTGATATTACAATGGTGAATATCACCCACACAAATCACAGTGCAAATGGTTTTGATCGTTGTTTTTGGGAGAGAGTCAGAGAGAGAGGAGAGTCTGGGAAAAAAGGTTATGGGTAAAAACCCCATAACGTATCTAATATACGTATCTGATTTTAATATATTAGATTAACTATATAATTTGATATATAACCAATATCTATCTATCTATCTATATCTATTGATATGATAGATATAGATATAGATATCTTGAATGGTTATCCAAATAAGTTTGAATTAAAATTCAAACTTACATGGATAAGGTTCAAGAGGTTCAGGTTCAAAAAGACTCAAAGGGCCATGCCACATGGGCGCCCAATTTCTAACATCTCCCACTCGCACATGAGTTGGCATGACACTGCCATATCTCTATCTCAATCTCCCCAAAAATGAACAATCTCATACTAGCCAATGCACCGTGCGACTGCTGAGAACACCTGCATGTGGGAGCTCTATACTAGAAACTCAAAAATGAGCCAGCATAGAAACATCAACCCAAAAAGAACAGAAATAGTGTCTCATATACCCCAGATCCATTTAATTACACCGGTCCAAAAAACATCTCTAATCCCTCAAAAACAGCATGTTTGACCCTCTCAATTCTTGCAATATATTCACACTCAATCCGCCTCTCATACAGAGCGATGTGAGTTGCCGGCAGTGAATATACAATAGTGGTGTAATATTAGATGATCTTCCCTTTGCCCTCATGCCATTTAGTTTAGGATTGACCGCTTTCCCAGTGATGTCCCTTAAGGCCGAATCATACATGACCGCAGACAACATACCAAAGTAGCAGAACATCAACCCCTTACCTTATGACATAGTCAAAAGTCACAAAAGGGTACATAAATGAAAGTCATATCAATAATGACATGTAAGACTCACACGGTGAGGAAACATGGATCCATTCTCTCACCTCATTACTCGATCGCCAAGCACATGTAGTATGAATACATGTTACGGTGGAGTAACTCTTCTAAAAGAGTGACGTCATACTCGATACACCGTACAGATATTAGTCTAGTCGCTTTCTAGCGCCTAACCCGAATTCTCTATTGGCTCGCCTTCTAGGCGCCAAATGAGATCTTGCATCTGGCTAACCATAACTGGCACAACATGGAAAGTGGGTACTAACATCCATGTTTGGTCCTTAACACGACCTCATCTTGGTTGTAACCAAGGCGACATGCATAGTGGATAATTTAAGCCTTTCTTGGCTCCAAATAAAAAATAAACCACTAGTCTCAACCTTGCTCGCTCCCAAGCGCCAATGGCGATTGCTCGTGTGAGTGAGCCAATCTTGCCTGCTGACATCATCATCTGCTAATCATTATGACACAAACCATAATAGTGTCAACATCCCATCATCTCAAAATAAGTGATCGATTTTTAAAAAAAATGACCACAGCTTGCGCAATTCTAGATTCCAAACATAAGCCTTATCAGCACCTCTTGCGATAAGTATATACAACGGAATCCACCATGTGCGCCTCACATGAAGTGATTCAAAATCACAATTCTAGATTCCAAACATAAGCCTTATCAGCACCTCTTGCAATAAGCATATACAATGGAATCCTCCATGTGCGCCTCACATGAAGTGATTTAAGATCACTACCTCTTGCGCAATATCCTCTCTAAAGATATTTTGGTGACCAATTTGCGTTCATTCTTGATGCGCCCAACTAGCGCAGATGCGCTCAAATAGCGCATAGAATCTTACAAGGAGCAAATTAATATACTACTAGTAAAGCATTCTATCCACAATCTAATGAGCAAGGTCAATGTCTAAACAATTCAATTGACCATTTACCAAAGATAACACTTATTATGCTGAATACGCCCACATAGCGTACTTTAAGCTCCCACAACAAAGAAAAGATCAAGGAATATAGGTCATTTGTTTATCTTAAAGACAATCCGAGGATTCACTCAATAGCTAAGGCTCTAGCTTTTACCGATAGGTAAGTCAATGGGTTTGCGATTTTGCATCTAGAATCGTTTTAGGATATTCCTTATGTAAGTCATCGAAGACAAAACATGAATTCTCCCAAAACAATCCCTAAGGATCGTATATCCGAGCATATAAATTACATCACCCATGTCCATCATATCTAAAATAGAGGACTGCCCATCCTAGGTGGCGACAACCCTATAAATTCCTGGCTTATAATGACTAAGTAAGGAAAAACTTCTTTTGGACCATTGATCATGCCTCAGTGGTCTTCATCGATTATCGTTTGCCTATCATGGCTTGACGAAATCTAAGAACCACTATTTGGATAACTGTTTTAGGCTGTAAAAGATTTATTGGAACTAGCAACCTTTTTGCGCTCCTAACTTTTCACCATAAAAACAGAAGGTAAATCCCTACGGATCTACTTATCCAATTCTCCAACGAGAAGTTGGGTCACAATGTCCACAAATTAATGTTCCGAACTTATGTCAATCATAGCCTAAGTCAAAATAACCTCACTCCCTAGGAGGAAGTCAAAATAACCTCACTCCCCAGGAGGAAGTCTTCTCATGGTCTACACTTTCCTCAATGGTGCGACTTTTCAGTGTCTAGCGAGCCTTATGCCTCAACAATGACTATCCAAATTACGCATAACTTTAGAACAGTTTCGCGTCATAATGGAAAGTCAACCAAATTATAGAAATGGTTAATCCTCAAAGACTTTGTCTTAAACTGCGCAACATTAATCCACTTTCTAAAAACAGGAGACTAGAGCCTTTGGTATTATCCTAGGCTCTTTATCATCTTGAGGAGCAATCATGAATGTTTTCCTCTCAATCACCCAGTGGTGACGTGGAAAATTTTCACATTCGCTACCACGCAATTAAGAATGTAGAGTATTCTCCTCTAATGGATTAATCCATTAGTAGGCATATCACTCCCACTGCCCCTAGGATATTGGAAATTTCTTTCCATTCTCAACTAGGCTACATAAAGCGCTATGCTTAGAATTCTCTATCTTATAGAGTTCCAAAACTCTATTCACGTCACCTTTACTAAGAAAACTTTATGTGACTTAGTTACACTCCCACAAAGCTGCTTACCTATATGCACATGACCCGGAGGGTGCACATGACAGCATACAATAATGCACCACGTGACCCTATGTGTTCACAAGACAGCATACAATAATGCGCTATAGAACCCTAGGTCTTAACTTCGTAATCTTATGAGAAGTAAAATAAAGATAAGCTGCTTAACGGTTACAGATCGCCCATAGATGGCTCTCCGCTAATCCATTACTCAAATGGAGTGTAAAATCTGATATGGAGGGCATTTAGTTAGGGATATAGGCAGCAAACTAGTGCAATTCCTAATTGGGAAACATTTTGCGCCATTATCCACCTAACATTAACAATATTTAATTCCTTATCTCTACTATACCATTGTGTTGTTGAGTATTAGGAATAATCAATTTTCTAAGCATCCATTTCTCTTCACAGAGTTCTCTAAAATAACTCAAATAGATACTCGCCACCTTGGTCAAAACTAAAAGCACAAAAGCTGTTATCTAATTGATCTCAACCTCATATGTGCAATGTCAAAAAATCATCTCAAAACTTTTGACTTATGGGAGATCAAATAGTCTTGACTCAGATGCGTATTATAATCTATAAATGTGTCGAGATTGAGGCTTAGCTATCATACCCTTACACATATCTAGTCACAAAAATCATAGTGGACTAAATGCGCCAATACAAATGACCTTCTATGGCTTTCCTACTTACTTGTGCGCAACCATTGCGAACAAAGTTACACATTCACACGAGAACAGGATGTCATAAGCGAGTGGGCCCGAGAAGGCCTACTCAAACCATCGTGTCATCATCTCATTAATGTGATTAAGTATAATAAGCCACTGGTTCATGACCAATGTCATAAACTAATTCCAATCATCTTTATGTGTGAGTTCTCGAAGACAAGTTTTAAAGGTTTAGGCCCAACTAGGTAATGACTCACAACTAACTCATATTTACTAGATCATAAAAGGATGTCATGGAGATTTCAAGTGCGCCTAAATCGCAAATTTAACTAGTAAGTGCTAATCCCCTGCACCTTCAAGTCAATTTTATTCTTCATACACTTTAATGCATCTAGTTGAAAAATGACGATACTCCTCTTGCCATATCTATTTCTCGCTTCATAGTTACTTGCAATTAATTTTACTATCCACAAGAAGGAGAGAATAAGCTATCAATCTTTGACAGCTCTTGAAGTAACTTAAGCGGGAATTAGGCTAAAGAGTCTAATTCAACACAATGCTCTCACAAGTGATGCGTCAAATTCTTAGAGTCATAACAACCTTGTCGGCCTTGACCTTTTCATTACTATGCTGCAACGTTTGCGCTTAGTGGTAAATGTTATTCAAAAACGTTAGCCTAGCTAAGGAATCATACAAAGAAGCCCCTCCTCATGTCTCACACCTAAGTGTGGAAACAGTAAGTGTCCTGACTTAGACAAGTTGGCAATGCTCATAGATTTTGCAGCCACTAAGCGCTAATCTTTTCACTTAGTGTTAATAGATTTTGCAACTTCTAAGCGCTAATCTTTTCACTTAGTGTTAAAGATTTTGCAGCTTCTAAGCGCTAATCTTTTCACTTAGTGTTAATAGATTTTGCAGCTTCTAAGCGCTAATCTTTTAACTTCATGTGATATTTCAATGCACACTATAATAGTGCATGAAATTTTGCTCCATCCACTTCCAATAATTGGGTAGAGAGCAAAACACTGCTCATACTGGCTACTCGTCTTACACTTAATGACTAATTTATTTAAGCTCGCATTTCTTGAATGACGTGACTCTTGAATGTTACTTCATCCAATGATGTAACATTATTTACAAGTCAAATTACAAAGTCAATCCGCGCAGCTCAATAGTCAAGATCATATACAGATCTACTGAGGGCTTACTAATTTCATAACTCCAAAACTCGCCAACCAGAACTACGTAGCATGCCGCTAACCATAGCGCACACATTAGTTTTATTGTGCCAAACAAGGCAACAAAACCACGGCGACTTTGAGTCATGTTTCCTTACTTTGAGTCATGTTTCCTTAATTAAGGTTTGACCTAAAGTCTCCAAGACTTTTGCTCATCTAAAGAATGGGATTAGTTTGTTCACATTTGAACATCTCTACTAAGTCTAGGTCAACCAAATTAACTTCCATAAGCTGAATTAATTTAGAGAGAAATTCGCATTAGGATTAATTTGATTAGCATAATATAATTTTGCCGCAAAAATCTAAATTAAATAGTGACAATATTACACAAGTCGCAAGATCGAAAATCCGCTATGCTCGTAATCATCTCTTGCGCCACAGGTGACAATTATCCAAAATTTAATTTAATTTATGCGCAAAATATTGGTTTTCGGGAGTTAATCTACAAAGATTTCTCTCAACCGAATAACCTCCCACTGACTATGGCATATACAAAGCATGATAAATTCCATACAATAGCATCTTAATGTAAATTTACAAATAACTCATGCTATATTCATTTAATAATGGAATTCTAATAAATAAATAAATAAATAATCATACTCCTCTAATTTCAACATATTAAAAATCCAAAAAATATGTTGTATTCAATATTCAAATTATGCCATAATTAAAGTGTACATCATTTTAAAATTTTCTGGAATTTTCTGGAATTTTAAATAACTAATAAACACACATAAAATTAGAAATAAAAAAATCAAGAAACTGATAAACTGAGACAATATTACCAGTAGATAGTAAAACATTTCAGAAGTCCACAATAAAAAATTCAACCCCAGAAAATTATTTATGCAATACCAGAATCATTTTAAAGCATAAAAAATGAATTATTAACACATAAAAAATATTTTTTATTTTCGTAAAATTTTCAAAATTTTACAGAAGATACAAAATTTAATTCTGAGTCTGATGGTACCAACCATGCTTAAAACAAAGCTATAACGAATAAATTATGGCCAATTAACGCAATTCAGAATTAAAAAAAACAAACAGAGCCTTAGAGCCAAGCCAGCGCGGAAAAACGGCTCGGCTCGGCTCGGCTCGCCGCTCATCGCAGCGCAGCCCAGCGCGAGGCGGCTCAACGCGGCGCGGCGCGGCGCATGGCGCGCGCGTGGTGCGGCTCGAAACGGCGTGGCTAACGCGCGCGCGTGGAAGGGAGGGGACGACTCGCGCGTGGGGGCGCGTGGGAATCGCGCCTAGCGCGTGACAGCGCGTGGTGGCGCGTGGCGCTGCTGGGCGGCGTCATACAGCGCGTGAATCACACGCGCCGCCTTCCCGGGTGTTTTTTGATCCGATTTTTGTGCTGTCGGACTCCATTTTTCACAATAAAAACATTTATGACATTAAAAATGACATTAATGATCATAAAAATGAAATATTTTGGATCTCTTCCTCTTTTATAAATATACACATGATAAAAGACAGCACGAAAATACCCATACAAGGCTCTGATACCAATGTAAACAAAACATGACGCAGCGGAATAAAAATTAATAAGGTCATATCTTCCTGATATAATCTGAACTCTGAAGGATCTCGTGGGTAAATCACGTGCTTCCTAAATCTGGTCAATCAACCCAGCAGTGGGGTGATATTACAATGGTGAATATCACCCACACAAATCACAGTGCAAATGGTTTTGATCGTTGTTTTTGGGAGAGAGGAGAGTCTGGGAAAAAAGGTTATGGGTAAAAACCCCATAACGTATCTGATATACATATCTGATTTTAATATATTAGATTAACCATATAATTTGATATATAACCAATATCTATCTATCTATCCATATCTATCGATATGATAGATATAGATATCTTGAATGGTTATCCAAATAAGTTTGAATTAAAATTCAAACTTACATGGATAAGGTTCAAGAGGTTCAGGTTCAAAAAGACTCAAAGGGCCATGCCACATGGGCGCCCAATTTCTAACAATAACAATTACAAAAAACATTTACATAAATAGAATTTTTAAATAAAAAAATTGTGCAAAAATAACTTGACAACAACAATGATATTTGTAAAATAGTAATCCTAGAGATCGAAACTTTAGATACATGAATCTCGATCACATACTATATTTTTTAATATTTTCGTGCTTTTTATTTTCTAGCGTTATTGTTTATAAAATTGCAAGGCACAATCAGGTATGTAAATTGAATGGTCATGAAAGAACAAGGAACAAAAAGATTCTGCACAAATATTTTGACAATTAAGGTATAACAAACCAAAGAAGAAAAGAAGAGAAGTAAGCTCTTCTTTATTATTGTATTTAATTAATGCTAAGATGTGTATTTTTTTAAAGGAAGGACATGCTTATGAATTTTAAAGACTCGCAAATATTCCTTATGAATCAAGGGTTGGAGAGATATCATTATAACAAATTCAAAATATTATGCGGCATTATTTACACGGTGTAGTTAATTAATAATATAGTACAAAACTTTATAGACAGAAGAGTGTCTACTCACATTTCTTAAATAAGTGAGAGATATCTAATAATACAATTAGTATATTTTGTGATGTCAAAATTATTTTATTTTTAAAAATATATTTACTAGTGACATTTTCAAAATTTTATCGGTATCTTTTAAAAGTATCTTCTTTTTTTTTTTTTTTTTTTTAAAAAAAATTCGAATGATCTTTTAGTGACAATAGAAATTAGTTTGCACTTTTGGAGATTAAAAGTTCAGTTATTAAAAAGGTTATATATGTTATAATAAATATATAAACAATAACACATAATTATACAAAAAACATGATATCTTTAGAAAAATTATAGATCAATGTAAAGGATTAAAAATAATTACAAATACATGGAGGTTTAGCTTTTTATGTGTAAAAAAATCACAACAAAAGTTTCGCTCTTAACTTTTGATAAATAATTTTTTTTTTTTCTTTCAACTATCTTATAATTTCTCCATGTATATATATATTGTTTTGTAACCTTTACTTTAAATTATTGGAAAGTATAGAACTATTGTAATCACTTTTACTATATATACTATGAAATAAAAAGTTGCAATTGCACATGGAAGTTTGCATAAAATTTCGTAAAACTTTGTTTTGTTGCGTCTTGTAAGCAACCCTATCAACTTGGACGCAAGAGCTAGTTCCAAAAAAAAAAAACTTTGACGCAAGAGTAACTTTTTGCAAGAATACTAGCATGTTCCAATGAATCATTTCTACAAAACGACATACAATTACTATCCAAAAATATATAAATATTGATACGTATAGATTACCTACTGGCTTGTCTCCAATTATACTCAATCGATTTAGTTTGTTTTTTGGTTTTGTTGTTGTTGTTGTTGTTTTTTTTTTTTTTTGGGTGATGAGTTTGTCACAAGCCTCATTTCTTTTTTTTCTTTTTTTATAAAATTAGTAAATTATAATCATAAAATAAATTTAATTTTATATAAATAATAAGACAGACACCATATGCTAGAGATGAGAAAGGTCATCACATTTAGGTTTGCTTAACTTTTAGTATATACCTGTTGGTATCATAAATAAATAATTTTATTATTAGTTATTATTTATATAATTGTAAGACGTATGACACTCTCCTACTCATTTGGAGATTATGAGAAGTTATGAATCATTAAACACGTGTGAAAAGATGATGGAGGACAAAGTGGAGAATATGAAGCATGAATGTGACGTTAAAAGAAGTTATGGAGATATAGAGATAAAGTGCAAGATCATGGAATGTGAAGTATAGGAGATGGAAGGATATGGTAGTTATTAGGTAGTTTTTTCCTATAAATGTTTACTTATAAATAGCCATTTATGGGTACATTGTAATGGACATTGAACTCAAATCAAAGACAATTGATTTATATTTTTTTTTATCATTTATATTTTTTGCATTTTATTTTCAACATTTCTTTTTCGAAGCATAGGAGTAAAGGTAATTTTATGCACCTCCTTTTCAAAGCATAGGAGTATAGGTAATTAATTGTTATTTTGATTTTTCACTCAATCACCTTAATTGTTCACTCAATTATCTTTCTTTGTCTCTTTCCTTCTTCTTTTAAAATTTCTTTTCTCTACACTTGGTAATTTTGAAGTTCTCTTCATTAAGATAAAAGAACCGTCAACACAATGGCTTGATAATTAGTTTGAATTTAATCTATAAAGAATTTTTAATCTTCACACTCACATTTATAATATTTTCCTGCTTAAAAAAAATAAGCCAACAATGACCCTGTTTGGTAGGGCTTATTTTCAGCTTATTTCAGCTTTTAGCTTAATTTAAGCTATTTTGATGTGTTTGGTTCAGCTTAACAATACAGCTTATAACTTTTTGTAAGTCAAAAATCAACTTATTCTTTGAGTGGGGGAGGAGAAGCTTAATTTATAAGTAAAAAATCAGCTTATGTTCACAACTATAAATTATAAGCTGTTAGGCTATAAATTATAATCACTTTTTCACAGTTCTACTAAACGGGGCCAATAGCTTAGGCATGCTTAGGGCTGCAAATGAACAGAGTCGTTCATGAACAAGCTCGAGCTCGGCTCGATAAGAACTCGTTCGAACTCGGTTCGTTAATTTTTTTTGCCGTTTGAGCTCGAGCTCAAGCTCGTTAAATTTTTAATAAACAAGCCCAAACAATGTAAAGCTCGGCTCGTAAACTCGGCTCGTTAGCTGGCTCATTTAATATTTATTATTTATATATTAAATAATATAAAATTATGTATAAAAAATAAGAGAAATATGCTATTTATATATTTAAAAAATATAAATGTAAATAATACTTAACTATAGATAGTATATTTATATAATAGTGGTAGTAGATATTATTATTTTAGTAAAATATGGACTTTTTTTTTAGTATGTTTATATATATTCTATATATAATTTATATAATCAAAGTTTTAATTGTAATTTTAGTCTCACATGTAAGTATGAATTTATAAATTTTTTGGCTCGTTAAGGTTCGTGACCAGGCTCGAGCTCGAGTTGAGCCTAAGCCCACTCGGCTGGAGCTCGGTTCGTTAAATTTTTATTCAGCTCGAGCTCGAGCTCGTTAAAATCTTAATAAACAAGCCCAAACACACTAAAGCTCGGCTCGGCTCGGCTCGGCTCGTTTGCAGCCCTAGGCATGCTAGACTAAGGCCTTGTTTGTCATGTACTAAAAAAGTCAAAAAGTCAGTATTTTATTTAAGTCACATCATCTTATTTAAGTCACATCACCTCTCTACCACATCATTTCAAACCCAACTCAAACCCAACCTATATTTTATAAAAAATTAAAAAATATATTTATTTAGAACATTCCAAACCACCCCTAACTTAAATAAGGCTTGGGATTTAACCTTGATGTTGAAGTTTGGCTATATCTAATAGTCTGACCTGTTAACTTGTAAAAGACAATATATCAGCCTGGCTTGCCAGCCAAAAATAAAGGGATGGGGGAAATAAAAAAATAAAAAATAAATCTAAAAATAAAGGGATGGGGGAAATAAAAACTCAATTCTTTATACTACAACACAACTCACTAGCTTGTTTGAGCCAAACTCATTGGGCAGTTGGGGGCGGACACCAGATATTTTAATTCGTTTAAATTGATCGGATTGGATTCATTCGTCACATTTTAGATGGATATGTGATGATGAGTAGAGGATTGTGGATTAATTTTTTTTAATCTATCTAATTTTAGACAGATGACGGATTTAAAATTCCTTTGATCGCAACCGAATCACCAAACTGCGACCAACCCCTAATAATTTGTAAGATTTTATATTTTCAATTTGTTTAGATATTTTATTTATGTTTTTAATTGAAAAAGAGTTTAGATATGCTGTTGTGTTTTTAATTTGTTTTCGATTTAGAAATCCTTTTATCAAGTGGCAAATGTTGATATTTTGTATTTTTGTGTGAAAAATATAAGGTTTAATTTTGTCATTTTTAAAAAAAATCAAATTAAATAGTTTTTTAATAAAAAAAAGTAATGAAATAGTTTTGATAATGCATGATTTTTTTAGGATAAACTATAAATAGGTCCTAATAGTTAGACTTAATTCCCATTAAATCTTATTGAAAATAAATCTTGGTAAAATTATCGCTAAAAATAATTTTTTTGTGACAATTTTTTATATATGTTACTAAAACTTGACAATTAATGATTTTTTTTTATCATGATTTTTATAAATTATCGCTAAAAGTTACAATTAGTGACTTTTTTTATGACAAGTTTTTTTCATAGAGCTTATTAGACAATAAGTCCACTTATTAGGATTTACACGTAAGTATCCATTTTTTATATATATTTATTATCGGTTTTTGACAATTTACTTTATAATCTTTTAGTTATGTTGAGTTGAATTGTTATTTAAAAAAAAATATTGACAAGTTGTTATGTTTAAAATTTGTAAAAATTTAAACTGTCAAACTGATTCGCATCAATCCGCTAAGCCATTCGATCCGCATTCATTAATCTAAGAGACGAATGCACATTAATTTTTTTCATTCCACCAATCTAACAGACGGATGACAAATTAAAAGTTCTCCAACCGAAACCGAACCGCGAACACCCTATTAAGCAATGTTTGAGTGTAAATTTTTTGGCCCAGTGTCGACCCAAAAGAAAAAGTTCGCCGGGTTTCATAGATGTTTAGAAATAAGTTTTGTTTTTATATTTTTTAATTTTTAGTGAAATTTTTTTTAAAAAATCAATATATTTTACACTTTAGAGTTCTGCTACTCAAGTGGATGAACCGAAAAAATAAAAAAATAAATACTCTAGAATGGACTCCCCAAAAAAATTAAAAACAGTTATCTTTTTTTTTTTCTCTAGATGTTTTCAAATACTTAAAGCATCCACATCAACCTCAGCAAATTTTCAGGTCAAATTATAACTGAAAAAGCCATTTTCATATTTTAGCTAGGTCACCCACTGCATCAAACTCTCTATTTTAATTCAATCCTATTAAAATATTTGTTACTTTTTTTTTTTTTTATAATTAAATTGATGACCTATCAACCAAACAATTCTTATGTTTACAAAAGATAAAACTGGAGGAAATGTATAAAAATAAATAAATAAATAAATAAAATTTGCTGTTGACCAGTTGACTGGCGGGTTGACCGGCCGGACGTCTGAGAGGACATCATGTTACACCAAAATCGTGTGTTTTAGCGATGAACAGTTCCTCGTCTGATGAAGCGAGTTACTGTAGCAAATTTAACAAAAATTTGCTGAGACTGATGGAGGAAGGATTTGATGATTTGTTATTTATATTTTAACTTTTTGTTAATTTAGAGATACTGATGCTGATGCTCTTACAAAATATAAAGTTTGACATAATTTTAGGGAGAAAAAAAAAAAGAAGTGACGTTTTTGAATTTAGACGCCAAATTTCGCGAATTATAACCTTTTCCAAAAATATAAGAAAACAAACAAAAATTACAATTAAATAAAAAATACTTGTATGCAAAAATAGGTTAGATATAGATAGATAGATAAGTACAGCGCCGTTAAGACCGTCCAAATGATCCGTCAACGTTAGCTTGCAGTCTGACTGCATTGGGTTCCGTGCAAATTAAGAAAAGGGTATGATTTTCCTCCCGTCCAAAGGGTGTTGTTAGGGCTTGTGAAGTTTCACTACAGATTCCGTTTTGATAATTTCGAATCATGTAATGTGTAAAATTTATTGAGTACTTGATCGGATATCGATAGCTATGTGATCAAATCAGATTTTTTTTAAGCCGTTTATTTTTCACCGTCAATTTTTTCATACAAAACTGATTTTGTCACATAACTATCGATGTCTGATCAATATAATATTTTTATAGGAATATAGTACTAACGATTTCTACACATCGCACGATTCGAATTATTGAAACGGGATCCATGGTGAGCCTTCACGGGCCCAACAATACTATTGGGCATGCGGAGGGCCCACCATAGATCTCATTTCGATAATCCGAACAGTTCAATATGTAGATCCCCCATGGCCCTGAAATTACTTACGTGGTTCGATCCCCGTCCGAAGCTAGTCCCCAAGGTCCATCTCTATAAATTGTTCAATACATCGGTACACCGTGTTATCATAAAAACTCAAAAAAAGTAACATTTATTTTTTGAATTTATAAAATATTGACAAATTTTTTAAAACACTAAGGCCTATTTTGAGAACTTAGTTAAAAGTTAGAATTTTTATTTTTTTGTGTTTTTTTTAGGTCATACAAACTCTCTATTTTTTTACATATTTTTTTTTATAAAAAAAGTCAAAAAAAATCTAAAAAATCAATATTTAACCTACTTTTCAAAATAAGCCTAATACTTCGTCCACGAAATTTTTTCTCTCTCCATAAACTCTCTCAAATGGTGTGGCAAGAAAAAGGCAAATGAACGATCCACGCTCCTGCACTTCTTCCTTCTCTCAAAACCTTTTAACTAACCTTACCACGTCATTCAGAAAAATTTAGGGACACTTATTAATCAGTCATATTAACTAGACTTATTTATCTACAGGTCCTAACTGATAAATTTATCACTACAAAAACAAGATACCAATAAATTTATCACTATAAAATTATTCATAAAAATAAGAGACTGGTAAATTTATTACTTGATAAATCTATCAATAGGACTTAATGGGTAATAAGTCTCAAAAGTAGGACCTACTGGTAATTTTCACAAAAATTTATGGGTGAGAAATTATGGCTCAATTTGGGAATTTGGCTAAAAGCCAAAAGTTAGCTTTTAACTTATTTTTGATCACATCACCACTCTACTTTTTTACATATTTTTTTCAATGAAAAGTAAAAAAAAAAATCAAAAAATCAACTTCTCAAAATAACCCTACGTAAATGTAACATTATTGTTTTTAAAATTCGGGAAATTTTATTTACACACACTACTTCCTCTTTTTCCACACACTTAATGATTTTTTTTTAGGGTAAACTACCAATAGGTCCTATTTTGGAGACTTATTACCCAATAGGTCCTACTTTGGAGACTTAATACCCATTAAGTCCTATTTGATAAATTTATTAAGTGATAAAGATAAATTTATCAGTCTTTTTTTTTTATGAATAAATTTATAGTGATAAATTTATCAGTCTCTTTGTTTTTATGAATAAATTTTTAGTGATAAATTTATCACTATCTTATTTTTATAGTGTTAAATTTATTAGTTAGGACCTGTAGGTAAATAAGTCTAGTGAATAGGACTAATTGGTAAGTACCCCTCTTTTTTATTACATCTTGTCTTAAAATTAAATTACCAAGATATCCTTTTTTCAAAACCTTAACTCTAACTCTCTCAAACCATCTTTGTGAGTCCGTGATCCATCTTATAATTTATTATTATTATTATTTTATTTTTCTCATTCAATCTCTCTTTCTTCTTTTCTGACTTTGTGTCTCATCATTTCTAACTGACAAACATATTCTGGTAGCAGCCTTTTCGATTTCTATTTACTCCATGACGTATTTCACTCTAAGAATTATCTCAACTGTTGCAAAAAAATTTCCTTTCATTGCTTTGCTAGTTTTTCATTTTTAATTTAATTTATTTTTAATCTTTCACCTCCAATCACTATTTTGTTCCTACTAGTCATATCCTTTAATACAATTGAATCTTCCTTTCAAAACCCAGATGATGCCATAACTGAATATTTAACATTTGGTAATCCCAGTTCTTGCAGTGAGAAGCTTGAGAACTTGCTTACTCATGGTCTCGTTGATGGACAATTAGAACTAAAAGAAGAAAAATCAAAGTAACTATTTTGATTCTTGAATAGTTATGCAGATTTCAATTTGTTTCAACTGTAAGAGGTATTGCCAATTTGCATAGATGTAACAAAAAAAATATTTATGTCATCCATAGATAATGAAACTCAATACTAGTTACCTTGAAAAAATAAAAGCAGTGGTTGCTTGTTAGGGTTAGGGTTTGGAGGATGAAGATGGTAAAGATATTTTTGGTATGAGAGAATGTGTATTGAGTGAAAATTGATAATTTAAATTTATTTAATGCGTGAATTAAGAAAAGATATAGAAAGAGAGAAAATAGCGTGTTCCCTTAAAATTCCTATATGTTTTGTGACTTTCTCTTCGATGTACTATTTACGTTGATCAGATATTAGATACATTGCTAATGTAATATGTCGGACTCATGAAATAACTTCTCGTTTATCATTCTCAAACAAACTTCTTGATAATAATATCTAATGTTTCTCATTAAAATAATAAAAAAATATCATTTCTAAAATAAAAATACATTGAAATAAAAAAAATGTAATGGAAATTATTTTGAAGTCTTAACTTTTTATTTTATTTATTTTTTGCTTTTTAAATGGACTATTATTAGTATGACTTTGGGTACAATTATAAAAAAAAATATTCACTCCCTTAAATTGTTCCCCTTGTAACACTTTACCTCCTATATTATTAATTAAAACATTGGAATTGCTTAAAATTATGCTTTACTTTAAATCATTGACTGAATTAATATACATATATATATATATATATATTATAGAATATTGCACCTATTTAGTTATATCCGAGACATAAACTTTGCCGCAATTAATTATATTGAAAAATGATATATAAGTTCACTTGCTAAACAAGATTAAAGGTCGATAATTAAAAGATAAACGAGAGAGAGAGAGATGACATAGATATTTTAATAGAATGTCACATTATTAGATTTAAAAAGTGAGTTTAATTTTTTGATATACATAAAAATAAGAAAAATAATATACAAACCAACATTCTAGACTCAATGATTTATAAGTAATATGAATTGTTGATAATTAGAGAATATATGAGAGAATATTTATTTTAATATCTTAATTAATTGTCACATCATTAAGTTTGAAAGTTGAGTCTAATTTTTGATCTTGATGAGTAGCAATGTTTTAAAAATAATTGGTTACATTTTGTTATATAACCTCTAAAAATTGAGAAGTTATTTTTTGGTTTAGAAATAGCGTCATGCTTTGTATGCATTGTGATCGGTAAAAAATGTGCAACTCACGATTTTATATTAGATGATTGAGAAATATTAAATGATATAAAAATTTATAATTAACCTGAGACATGGCTACATGATATCCCAAAACTACCTAATAATTTTTTTTTCTAAAAACTTGCCTTATTATTTTTACTATTAAAAAAAAAAAAATCAACTTGTTTGGTTGTAATTTTTAAAAAATTCTATTTTTTTATTTTTCGTATTTTAATAATTTTTTTAATATTGTAAGCAATTTTTTTTTAAAATTTTTAGACACATCTAACATAAATACATTTAAAAAATATAATATTTATAAAAAAAATCTTAAAAAAATATACAAAATACTAAAAAATATAAAAAATATAAAATTCAGTACATTTTTTATATTTTTATATATTTATTAATTTTTAAAATATTATTTTACAAATATTTTACTATTTAAATATATCTAAGTAAGATACATTTAAAAAGGTAAAAAACTTACTTAAAATTTTAAAAATATTTACTAAAAATAAAAAATACGAAAAATAAAAAACACAATTTAAAAAAATTAAATTTAAAAAACTGAAACCAACACAATAATTAATACCTTCAATTAAATCCGTGTGCTGATGTGATCTTTTGTAAAGGTCAACTTGCTAATGATTAACTAACTTTAATAATTTAGGTACTGTACTAGAAAAATTCAGTTTTATTTGTCAGAAAGTTAATTGTGTATTTATTATTATGGTTATTATATTAGTTGAATAATATTTTTGTTGCTATTGAATAATTAAAATAATCGATTTTTATTTTCTTTAATTTTATTTTATATTTTTATATTGTAGTATAAATATTGACATTAATATGAATTTTTTTTAAGACTAATTGTATGTTAATTATAAATTGTGAATATTTACATTGAATTAAATGGAATAAAACATTAAGAAAGAATATTTATAAAAAAAAATAACCCAAAAAAATTAGTACTTTCAATTAACTTCGTGTGCTGATGTGATATTTTTGTAAAGATTAAACTTGCTAATGATTAACTAACTTTAATAATTTAGGTATCATACTCAAAGTAATCAGTTTATTAATTTATTAATTTATTTAAATTACATCATTATTTTATTTTTTTACATGTCATTTATAATAAATATTTTTTTAAAAAAATAAATCATACTCAAAATAACCTTTAAAGGTATAATTATTTAAATTAATAATTTAGGACATAAATTAAGACGTTGTTTGGAGCTTGTCTATTTAATATATTTTCTGACTTTTTATGAAAAATATAAAAAAATGAAAAAATAACGTGATTCAAATAAATGTACTTATCAAATAAGTGAACTTATTTAGATTATCCGCAAACTACTTCTAAAAACAAGAATAATGTTTTTGTTTGGAAAGTTGACTATTTTAACTTAGCTAAAATAGTTATGTTTGAGAAGTCAGTTAGTTTTTTTAGGATAAATTACAAATACATCTCTGAAATTTGCTTAAAATATAGTTTGCCTCATATAGTTTGAAAAATTACAAATACTCCATCGTTAGAATTTTTTATTTAACAAAATTAACTAATAAAAATAAAATTCATAATTGCTTTCCTATATAATAATAAAATTATCTAAATTATTAATTGAAACATATTTCTAATATTATTAAAAACTGTTAATTGGCTTGATAATTTATTAATAAAAGGAGGATTTTGTTATGAAATTTGAAACCTTGGGGGGCGAAATGTAATTTTCAAAACCACAAGGGCGATTCGTATTTTAATTAAATTTTAGGGGATATATTTGTAATTTATCATTTTTTTTATAGAAGTAGTTGATTTGATGATTATAAGAAAAAATAAAATAATTATAAATTTAATGTGATTTTTTATCTTATTAATTATTTTGATTCATTTACTATATTTTAATAAATTATTTTAATCCAAACTACTTCTAAAAACAAGAATAATGGTTTTGTTAGGAAAGTTGCTTATTTTGGTTGATTATTTAACTTTTTGACTATTTGAGGCCTCGTCTGGCAAGTGATTTTTTTAGCAAAAACAGTCAAAGGCATCGTTTGGCAATGGCCTTTGTGGCTATTTTAGCCACAAAAGACAAAACAGGCTATTTTAGCCATAACAACAAAACATCACATCCAACTCATAATCATTGCACTCTTCTCTCACAAAAAAGGTCAAAAAAATCAAAAAGCCAAAAAGTCCTTCTCAAATCAAGCTTTTTAGCTCGGGCTAAAATAGCCAAAAAAACTAAAAAGCCAAAAAGCCAGCCCACTTCCCAAACGGAGGCAAAAAGTCATTAAAAAATTAAAAATTTAATAACCTATACTAAAAAAAAAATCTGAGATTTCCTTTTTTCTTTACTTTTTGCACATCTTTTCGTAAAAAATCAAAAAATCATTCTAAACATACTAATTTTTTTACACCATATTTTAGTCAAAAAGTTATTAAAAAAACCTATTCCCACGCAAGGCCTTAACCTAACTTAAAATGGTTGTGTTTGAGAAACTAGTTAATTTTTCTATAAGAGTAATTAATTTGATGATTGTAAAAAAAATTGGGCAAACCACCAATAAATCCCAAATTTTAATTTGTTAAATCATTTAGTCTTGCCTTTTATTTTGTAGACTAATAAATCATATTTGAATGTTAATTACGTATATACCCATTTATTTAACAAGTAATTTTTTTTTTTTGATGGAGGGCAAATGTAAGTTTTTACTGATGTTGTAATGACAAAATTACCCAGAAAACTTACTATAAGCTTTTTTATGATTTCTCTCCTTTCCGAATATCAGCAACGTCAACTACATCACCAACATTAACTACATCATCAACATCATAAAAAAATCAACATCATCAAAACATCATCAACATCAGCAACATCAACTACAACATCAAATATCAACTACAACATCAAACATCATCAAAATCTTCAAACATCAACTGCATCATCAACATCATGAACATTATCAAATATCATCTAACATCAACTACATCAGCAAAAAAATCAGAAACATCATCAACATCAACTACTAGGGTTTCGTCTTGCCTCTTCACGATCCTCAGCCCCTTCTCGCACAAATCTAAAGCTTCGTTCATCAATTTCAACCCTTCGTTCACACCACAAACCTCATTTTTCGACAGCTCAATTTTTCCAAACATCAAGTATTGGTTAGCTAAAGCTTTGTAGTTCTCTGCACATCCGAAGAGTAAACTTTTTGCTTGATTCAGCAACGTAATCGCCAGATTTCGATCCGAAATTTCCTAAGCCGTTCTTGATCTCGCGATGTTCAGACCTAGTAGGAGTTTTCGCTTTTCGCTGTCTGTTACAGCCCCAATATCGATCCTAGAGGTGAGATTTGTAGCTTTCTCGAAGCAAGTGTTGGCGAGATTGAAATTTCGAATATCGTGCTAGATGAGGCCGGTTTTGTAGAAGAATGAAGCGGACTTGAATGCTGGTGACGGAGCTACCATTGATGGAGAGATTGGGAGACCTGCAAAGTAAAATCAATAGGGGTAAAAATGTAAACTCCGTATACAATATATCAAAAATATATATCATACTAAAAATAAAAAGGACTAAATGGTTTAAGAAAAAACACTCAAGACTAATTAGAATAACATTTATCAAAATATGATTTATGAGTAATTTTCATAAAAAAATTTATAAATTTAATATAACATTTTATTTTATTAATTATTTTAATTCACCTACTACATTTTAATGAATTATATTAACCAAATCATCGTCATAATTATCTGACAAGGGAGCACATCTTTTTTCCCAATTAAGATAATCGAAAATCAAGGAAGCAAGATCAGACTTTTCTATCCACGTGTCACGATCACACTCGTCGCTTCTCGAAACTTGTTCGACCTTTAACACTGACCATGGTATATAAACCCCTCCTCGGCGTCTACACAACCCACATCATTGTTGTGAGAGATCATTTTGCCATTTGCCTGTGTTTTATAATTTCTCCTTCGTTGCGAAGTCTGCGTTCCTTTGTGGAATGCGCTTCTGCTTTTAGTTTGATTTCTATATTCTCTCTCTCTCTCTCTCTCTGTTCGTTGATCGGAGCTCGGGAAAAGGTTTTCCGGCGAGGCGGCTACAGATACAGAGGTGAGTTTTGATAAATTTATTTCACTTTGTTTATGTTGTGATCGAGCTATGGAGATTTTGAAATTCAGAGTTTTTTTTTTTTCCTGTTGAATTTTTGCGGCGAATTTTCGTTGAATTTCGACCTGATTTGGCCTTTTTTTTAGTCGTGATTCGTCGAAATTGTACTTTTTTAATTTTTTATTTATTTATCATGATTTCTTCGGAGGAATTTGATTCAAGAGGTGACTCCAGAGTTCTGTATTTTCTTCATGGTTTTGACGTTCTGTTCGACAATTTTGAGCTCTTTGCTCTGAAATTCTAGCATTCGAAGGAATTTGATTCAAGAGGTGACTGTAGAGTTCTGTGTTTTCTTCATGGTGGAGATAATTGAATTTTGGTGTAGATTTTCATTAGTTTGGTAGATTTTGAAGTTCTGTTTGACGGTTATATCCTTCGATTTCTTTCAAATTTACGCTGTTTGCTCAGAAATTCTCACAGATCGCAACAATCTCCACCATGCAAGTTCCAAATTTGATCATCATCACAGTAAATTACTCGTATATTAACCCCCCTCTTTCTCGGTTTCTCTCTCTAGAACTCTTTGACGCTCCTCAGTTGATACATGAGAAAATTCTCTCACACAATCGCAGTGAATTTCATTGTTCATTCACGCATATATGAATTTTATTTTATTTTTATTCAAAAGCTAATTGGCCTTTTTGCAGTCGTAATCGTGAATATTTTCATGAATCTCGTCATTTTTTAACTTTTGCATATTTTTTCCGTGCATCTTCTCGTGCCTGTCACGGCGGGCGGACGCTGTTAGCTCGAAAAGACTGTTTTCCAATTAGTCGGTTTCAAAGATATTATTATGTGCATAGCTTTTGCAAAGTTTAATGGTCTAAAGCTGGAGCAGAGTACTGTGGTCCCCGGCTATGCTCTGTTTTATGTGTTGGCATCATATCATGATCCAGGCGTGGTTGTCCAATTAATTGATTACTTTAGTTAATTTTTTATTTTTAATGTAATAATTTATAGTATTTTTTTTTTCTATTTACTCAAAAATTAATTTTAATTTTAAATTAGAAAAAAAATAACACGTTACCTTTCCTATGATATGAAAAAATATATTATTATAGTAAGGTATAAGTTTATGTTAAAATTATGAGTTGTATATAATAAAATATTTTTATGTCACATGTTTTAGTGTCTCATTTTCTGTCTAATTTTAAATATAGTTAGTTTTTGGGTGGTTTGTTACAACTTTTAGGAGGCTATTATAATTTATTTTAATTTGAAAATTTATGTTAGATCATTTGATACAACTTCTGGTTATAGCTTATTATATAGAAATAATTTAAATAAATTGAAAAAAATTAATTATTTGAAAGATAGGGAATGGGTGCTTTTAGTTTATATTTTCTGATTATTAGATTTTAGCTTAATAAAGTTTCACCAAACATGGCCTTTGGAATAAATTGAAAAAAAAATTAAAACATGAAAGACTTCAATGAAAAAAAGACTTCATGGGTAAAGTAAAAAAATAGCTAAACATAAAATGAACAAAGTGCAATTTATTCAATATTTTTTGAATGAATTATATATAATAAAATATTTTTATGTTACATATACTCTCATTTTCTATTTAATTTTGGACATAAATTAAAAAAAAATTATAAGGGTAATTTACCCTATATTTTTTGGTTTGGTTTTGTTTTCTATTTTCTAATTTTTAAAAATTTTCCCCAACAGGTTGGGTTGGGCTTCAACACCTAGCCCAATGCCAGACCAACCCTTATTGGGGTTGAGCCAGTCTGCTTGGGCTTGGGATTGGGTTTTGGACCGATAGAACAGAGAAAGTCACAAAATCCAACCAAATAATTTTTTCAATATGTCGGTGGTGTTTTTTTATGTTAATTTTGTTCAAATATAGGAATGGTTTGAGATGTTTTAAATAAATGTATTTTTTGAATTTTTATTAAAAAAAATGTGTAGTAAAATAGAGAAAGCGGATTAAAAAATAGAGAAAAAATATTTATAAATATTAATTGATGTGACTCAAATAAGTGTACTTAAAAAAAAAAAAAAACAAAAACAAAAAAAAAAAACTTTTTTTTAGTGGAGGCCAAACACCTGCATATTCTTGTTTCGTTTGTATTGTATATCTGTCGGTGAAGTCACCTTTCTTGGCGTCTTTATTTCCAATTCTTTTGTTAACTAAGCTCTGATTTTGCTTGTAATTCTGTTCAGTTTTCAACCCCCCCCTTTTTTTTTTTTTTTAAATTTATTAATTTTCCAGTTCCTAATTTGGGTTCATTATTTCCTTTGTTGATGTAGTTTATTGTGTAGCTAGCAAGAAGTAGGGTGCTGAAAGATGACGGTTACTCCTAATATCTCGGTCAGTGATGGAAACCTTGTGGTTCAGGGAAAGACCATACTGAAGGGTGTGCCTGAAAACATTGTTTTGACTCCGGGACCAGGCGTGGGCCTTGTAGCTGGTGCTTTCATTGGTGCCACTGCTGATCACAGCAAAAGCCTCCATGTCTTCCCGTGGGCGTCTTAGAGTAAGCAATTAACTTCATTCTAAAGTTTGTTATATCTTGTGAAATTAATTTCAATTTTTTATGTTATCATATGAAAACTCCATCTCACATTAAATTTGAATATACTCGAGTTTCTTAACTTTAACACATAAACTGAATGCATTCACAACCCAAAAGTTAAAAAATGAGAATTAAGCTCCAAAAAAAAAGTCCTTCAACCCTAGGCAAGTAGAATGATGTACTTTCGGCTTGTTTAGCAATGCAATCTAATATGTTGTTATTATGAAACTAGTATTTGATGAGGGTCGTTGTAGAGAACCTGACAATTTGATGCATATGTTTTGTACTCTTTGAAAAATATTACAAAAAATATTTGAGGGGCCAATTATTAAAGTTTTGCATATCAAATCAAGTTCTTTTTAAGAATAATGCATTAAGTAAACTCTATCAAATGATAAGTCATTGATTTTTTGAAAATAAAATGATAAACAAAAATATGATACGCATACTTTGCCATTACATATAAGTATGCTTGTTATGTACCTGAGTAAGGACGTTATCATGGTTTTGAAAACCGGATCGTACCGGCTAGTTTGACCAGTTGAACCGTCGACTGGTCGGGGTTCCGGTCCGGATATATCCTCTAAACCCTTCAAAGCTAAAAACCGGCCTATTTAGAGAGAACCGGGAAAACTAGCAGTTGAACCGGTCTACCCGGAGATGGTTCGCCAGGTCGTTGACATTGAAAATTTTGATTTTTTTTTTTGGATTTATGCTAACTTTTTTTTTGATTCATTCATTCATTCTTTCTTTCTTTCTTTTATAAGAAAATTTTAATTGGAAACTCTCTTTCAAGGATCTCCTATTGTGAGGAATCCTATTAAGAGCTTGAAATTATTGTGAAAATCTTTACCTATTTATAAGAAAAAAATTCTTCCAAAAAAACTTAAAAAATCCATGTGAGATTCAATCAAATGTATTGGAGGGAGACTTGAAAATTTGATATCCCTCCAAAATTTTTACTCTTCTTTTAATCAAATTATTTGAATTAAAATCATATGAAGGGAATATTGAATATTTGATTTACTCTTTCAAAATTAAAATTAATAATATTTTAAAATATATTATTATATTTTTCAGTAAAAAAAAAAAATATGAAAAATATTAAAGATAATTTAATATTTTTAATTTATAATTTTATTACTTATATTTTTATTTAAATATACTTTTAATATATTTATTACTTCACAGTTCGATTCCGGTTTAATTCGACGGTTGAACCGGTGATCCGTCCACCTGATCATTTTTCCGGTTCACTCACCAATCCGGTTTTTAAAACATTGGATGTTACATATGAAAAAATGTTCCAATAGAATATTCTGCTTTGAGTTAAGTCAGTTGTCCGAGTGGTGCTATACTTGTACTCCCAAATCTTTGTAACAGAAACAAATAAAACGCTACACTAAATAAACCCGCAAGTGTTGCATTTTTTCTTAATATGCACTTTGTATGTTACTTGTGGCTCTGCACAATTGTATTTCTTGACTCGTAGTAGTAGCGTGCAATTTTAGCTAAATGAGGGCTGAATTACTTGCATCACCCACTCACCCACCCACCCACCCACCCAGCACAAATAATTCATCATTTGATAGGTCGCACGTCATATTAAGTGCACAAAAATTAGTCTGAATGGGTGAGCTTAAGCCATTTGAGTTTTGGACTTTTCCCCCCTTCTCTTTTATCTTCTATTTGACATTTGAGGAGCTTTCTTATGTCAGTTCTCCAATTTTGAACTTAAACGGTCAGCAGGATTAAGTTTAAGTGAACTTATCAGATGATGAGCACTCATCTTTTTCTGTCAATTTTGTTGCATTGAAATTGAGAAATTGTACCTCTTGCTGATGGATACTGATGATTAACAAACAATTAGAGGAGATAAATTCAGATAATACTAGTCTTATTAATATAAATGACAGTATTTTGGTACTTTGGAAACAAAAGTAGACTTATTTTTTGTTGTTGACTGCTGGTTGTTGAGTTATTATAAGCGAAAGATTTTAAAATTACTCTCTCTGTGACAGGGATCTCCGATTCATGTGTTGTTTTCGTTTCAAGCTATGGTGGATGACTCAGAGAATGGGGACATGTGGGAAGGACATTCCTCTTGAGACACAAATCTTGCTCGTGGAGAGTAAAGACACTGCTGAAGGAGAACATGACGATGCCCCAACCATATACACCGTCTTCCTTCCTCTCCTTGAGGGCCAGTTCCGTGCTGTTCTACAGGGCAATGAAAAGAATGAACTAGAGATTTGCCTCGAGAGTGGTGAGTAGATCATGGCAATCAAAAAGCATATGCTGTAGGTGCACATTTACCTAAGGCGTATATTCCGTTAAACCAGACCCATCCCAGCTGTCAAATAAAGAAGACTAACCATCCAATGTGGTGGGGTGGAGCTGTTGTTAATGTGAACACAACCAAGCCGGAGAAATGAATCAATCTCCCTACCATTCAAATGAATCAAACTAATGGAGTTTATAGAACTTGGGAAAGAACAAGTAGGACCAACCGAGTTCAATAGAACCGAAACGACCTTGTGTTTTTGTGGTGTGATTTGATTTGCAGGAGATAGTGCTGTTGAAACCAACCAAGGAAATTATCTTGTCTACATGCATGCTGGGACAAACCCCTTTGAAGTCATCAACCAGGCTGTAAAGTAAGTTTTCCCTCCTTTTAATGCAATCAAATGTTGCTTTCTTGCACGGAGGATTTTTTTGTTCCTTGGAAAATATGAAAACTAGTTATCAACAATTTGCTTTATTATCAATCAACTATCACAAATTGCATAAAGTTAATAAACCTTTTGCTTTGCACTGTTTATTCACTAGTTATACTTTATACTCTTGTTTGAACCGAAGGATTTGCTTGTTTCTTGAAAAATCTAAAAACTAGTTATCAATAATTTGCTTTATTAAGTTATCAATCAACTAGTACAAATTGCTGAAAGTTAATAGACCTTTTGCTTTTCACTGTTTACTCACTAGCAATGCTTTATCATGAAACAGAGCCGTAGAAAAGCACATGCAAACTTTTCGTCATCGTGAGGAGAAAAAGGTGAGGAAGTCCCTACTTTGTTTGATTTTTATCACTTCGATTTATGGCAAACAATGGGATTTTCTTAATGGGTCACGTGATCTTTGTGGTGTTTGTTTGTAGTTGCCTTCTTTCATAGACTGGTTTGGCTGGTGTACATGGGATGCTTTTTACACTGATGTCACAGCCGAGGGTGTTGAAGAAGGCCTCAAAAGGTAAATTTGGAAGGAAGTACTAATTTAATTGGATTTCAAATACAAATGGCTGAGGTTGTACTAATCTTATAATTATTAAATTTTTTATTACTAAGATATGCTGTAACTATTGTTGCAGCTTGGCTGAGGGAGGTACTCCATCACGGTTCCTTATCATAGATGACGGTTGGCAACAAATTGGTGGTGAAGCAAAGGACACCAATTGTGTTGTACAAGAAGGGGCACAGTAAGATTCCTTTCACTTTCATGCAGTAACATTGTGGTGGACTGATGTGGTAGCAATACTGATAGCTACAGAATCAGATAACTACCTAAATGTGAAAAAGATTACTGAGGGGTTCAAGAGGGGTGGGTGCGTGGGGGAAGGGATACCTAGAGAGGAAAGAAATAGTTTTTGATTATGTTTCATATAGCTAGTTAAATGAATATTTTTCTGATCAAATATAGAAAAAAGAGGCCTATTGAGAAAGGGCTTGAATTATTGCATTGGCAAGATAATAGTGCATCTAAGTCGGGTTCATTTGACAATTCAAGCTATGTAATTTCGTCCAGGTGCTTTTCACGAGTAAAGGGGCATCAGTTAAGCTGTGGATGAGTCGAGCTAACTTGATTGATATACTAAATGGGAGTTTTACTAGAGAGTAGGTCCTGACTGCAATGTCTATAATAGTAACATTTAGTCTTGGCTTGTATCGGCTGTTAAAAGGAAAATATTTGAAAGTTGCATGATGATAATAGGCTCAAACTGACACGCCAAAAAATAATAAGCTTACTACACCCAAGCTAACTAGTTGATTTGTCAAAATTGATCTTGCAGGTTTGCTAACAGACTGACGGGAATAAAAGAGAACGAGAAATTCCAAAAGAATGGAAAAAGCAATGACCAGGTCCCAGGCCTGAAAATTGTTGTCGATGAATCCAAGCAACACCACAATGTGAAGTAAGTGCTCGAATTATTACACATGTTTCATGCCGTCCATTTTTTTTTTTTTTGACCAACAATTCTGCTAAAATTTTCTATTGATGTAATATTATAGTTTCCCAGCCCCAATTCAGAACAGGGTAGAATGTTAACTAACATCTGCATTTGAGGAAAAATGTTTCCTATATATACTTCTAAATTTGTTTCTTTTTTTTGACTTCCACAGGTATGTGTATGTATGGCATGCTCTAGCCGGTTACTGGGGTGGGGTAAAGCCAGCAGCTGCTGGTATGGAGCATTATGACACCGCTTTGGCTTACCCAGTTCAGTCACCAGGTGTACTAGGCAACCAACCAGACATAGTCATGGACAGTCTTGCAGTACACGGCCTTGGTTTAGTGCACCCTAAAAAGGTCTTCAACTTCTACAATGAACTTCATGCCTACCTGGCTTCATGTGGAGTAGACGGTGTCAAAGTCGACGTGCAGAACATTATTGAAACTCTTGGTGCCGGCCACGGTGGCAGAGTTTCTCTCACTCGTGCCTATCATCAGGCCCTCGAGGCCTCCATTACTCGGAACTTCCAAGACAATGGTTGCATTGCTTGCATGTGTCATAATACTGATGGGATCTATAGTGCCAAGCAGACTGCTATAGTAAGAGCTTCTGATGATTTCTACCCTCGTGACCCTGCTTCTCACACCATCCACATCTCATCAGTTGCGTACAACTCTGTTTTCCTAGGAGAATTTATGCAACCCGATTGGGACATGTTCCATGTAAGCATAGTTACCACCATATGGTGAAATTTCACTACTTTTCTGCCTCTTACGGAGTAAAGACATTGAGACATTGATGAGTTGCTCTTTTCTTTGCAGAGTTTGCACCCCGCTGCAGATTATCATGCTGCAGCTCGTGCTGTTGGAGGATGCCCAATTTATGTCAGGTATTGTAATTCATTGACCTAGTTTGTTTCCTGTTATATCTTAAATTACACATGCAGCAATTATGACCTGATGAGATTTGTCTATTCTGTTGCTGATTGGATAGTGATAAGCCTGGCAACCACAATTTTGAGCTTTTGAAGAAGCTTGTCCTTCCCGATGGATCCGTTCTTCGTGCCCAATTACCAGGCAGGCCAACCCGTGACTGTCTTTTTGTTGATCCGGCAAGAGATGGAATTAGGTTTGTGATTTCATATCCACCTTCTATTGTATTTGGAATATTTTGGGTTTGTTACCAAAACTGGACTTAAATATAATTGTTTTACAGCTTGCTTAAAATTTGGAATGTGAACAAATGCACCGGTGTGGTTGGCGTCTTCAACTGCCAAGGTGCTGGTTGGTGCAAGGTTGCAAAAAAGACCCGTATCCACGATGAATCTCCTGGCACCCTCACAGGTTCTGTGCAAGCCACCGATGTTGATTCCCTCTCTCAAGTTGCAGAGCCAGATTGGAATGGGGAAACGGTGGTTTATGCCTACAAATCAGGTAATTTTGCTCTATAAATCGCTCAACTTTCAAATACATAGCACTTAGTTCAATTTTTAGGAATATTGTTTTTTATCAGAATTTTTAGGAATATGTAACTTTAAAATTCCACAAACAATTTATATTCTTGGTGACCTATTTTATTTGAAATCTAATGGAATTGGTAAGTAGGTTGTTGATGTAAGAAAAATGTAAAATTTCAGGAGAAGTAATTCGGTTACCAAAAGGTGCCTCATTACCTGTGACACTCAAAGTTCTAGAATATGAACTCTTCCACTTCTGCCCTCTGAAGGTGAGTCTAGTGTCTAAAATTTTAACATATTTTTACTATTGATATTCTTTACAAATATTCACTGAACATTAATAACTCCATGATCCGATAATCTATGTTGCAGGAAATCACAGGGAATGTTTCCTTCGCACCAATAGGCTTGCTCGACATGTTCAACACTGGCGGTGCTTTGGAAGAGTTTGAAGTTCAAAATGAAAACCAATCTCCAACTGCAACAATTTCACTCAAAGTGAGGGGATGTGGCCGGTTTGGCGCTTACTCTTCACAGCGCCCACTGAAATGCCAAGTGGGTGGTGTTGAGACCGACTTTGAGTATGAACCTGGAACCGGATTGTTGACTTTTATTGTTCCGGTTGCAGAAGAGGAGATGTATAGATGGGGGATTGAAATCCAAGTTTGAAGTGGTAGTTTGTTTGTAGGGTTAGGAGAGATAAAATAAACTAGTGGTAGTGTATTAAAATGTCACCATTGTCAAGGGGAGTTTGTGGGTGACTTGATTTGGGGCAATGCTTCTTGTATTGCAGAGAGGGGGAGTGAGAGGGGGAGTCTCTCATGGGGGAGTGAGTGAGTTTCTGTATTGTTTGTTTTTTGTTGTTGTTGTTGTTGCATCTCTGTAATAAAAGCTTACCAACCTGGTTGGTGGTTTCTTTAATCTAGTCTTGTGGTTTATGGCCTATTGCATTGTTAAATAGCTATTGAAGTTTGATTGTTTGCCCATTTCACAAATAATCATCGATGGGTGCAAAAACCCATTGAAATTTAAGGTTGGTAATGTGCAAAAACGTACAAGGAATGGGTGGACATTTTGTATTGATTTTTTTTTATTAATTTAACATGTTCCCAAATATGACCTCACTTCTATTCTTCTAAATTGTGGAATCATGAGCTTTTAGAATCACGATTGGTTTTCAGTTTTCAACAATAAATTTTGAATTTTGTGTGTTTTCAATAAATATAAAAAAAATAAAAAAATGTATTAAATATATATATTTGTATTTATTGATTTAAAAAAAATATTCACAATTTTTTTACATTTTGAGTATATCCAAATTAAGGTCTAATTAGTCAATAAATTAAAATAGATAAAAAATCACTATAAATTGTTCTAACACTTTATTTTTGAGAAAATTAGTGAAACATTCATCTCTAACTTTGTGTAGCAAGAGAGGTCCAAGATATTTTTTTTTTATTAGCTAAGGTCTTCGATAAAATTTCTCTATGATCACACCAAGGAAATTTTGAAATTTCGATATATTGGACCAAAATTTCTCTGAGTTTGACAAAATTTTTCTAAGTCAAATTTTCTTTTGTTTGTTTTGCGAAGTTGGTTAAAAATTATTTTTTTGACCTTTTTTTTAAAAAAAACCATGTAACAAAATAAAGAGATGATATAACCTAAAATAAGTTAAAAATCAAAAATTGACTTTTAAATTAAGTTCTCAAATTAGGCCTCTGTGAAATATATTGAAAAATCCTAATTACTATAAAAATATTGTATGTATTTTATATATTTTATAAAATCTTAATATCAAGAACTTAAAAAAACTCATTTTCTTTTGTACGTCTATTTGTAAAAAATTAAATAAAATAGTTAATTTTTAAATCAGCCCTAAATAAATTTAAAAAGTAAAAAAGAAAATATTAATAATATTAAAAAATTCACGAAAGAGCAAGCAACGTTGCTGTCAGTTTATCTCTAATAAAAAAATGACACGTGTCCCATAGAAAACTTCCCGCCTTTTTTCCTTGCTCTTTCTTGAACCTAGACAGGCTCTGTTTTTGAAGAACTCCCATTGAAAATCTCTTCACATTCCTCTATCTCACACCCATACTGCTGTCAGGTTCTCTCTCTCTCTCTCTCTCTCTCTCTCTCTCTCTCTCTCTCTCTATATATATATAATATATATACGTTGATAGATTTACAAACCTCTGCTTTGTTTTGTGCTTATGGAATGAATATGTGATTATTGAACACAAGTCCAAGAAATCTTTCATGGTAGGTCTTGTTTCATCTAGAATCTTTGATCTTTCTGTGTGTGTATGTGCATGTATATGCATAAAATAAACAAATACATACATACCATGCATGTAATACGAGTTTATTGAAGATTAGGGTTTTGTTTTCTTCATATTATGCAATATAGTTAATGCAAATAAGTGTTTCTTCATATTATGCAATATAGTTAATGAAACTCTGTCTCATGAAAAATGTGATAAGGGTTTGTTGTCAAATTCTCTGTTTGAAAATTTTGTATGGTGTTGATGGGTCTTTAAAGATTTGGGGATGTTGAGTTCTTGAATTTCGGATTTAAAGTTTTAGGGTTTGAGGAGTTGTATATGTATTATGTATATGCGCAAATGCAAATCATAGTGAAGTCAGATCCTCTGTTTCTCGAACTGTTCATTGCCGTTGTCGAACTTTTGTACTTAAGATTTAAAAAAAATATATATATATATATTTATATTCTAGGCTGTATTTGGATATGGATTTTGGTGGATGTTTGGAAAGGTAAAGGGAAAGGGAAAGGAAAAGGGAAAGGGAAAAAGGTGGGTGAAATTTAACTATATTTCAATCATATTTCACCCACATTTTCACTTCCCTTTCCAAATCTCACTCAAATATGATCCAAACACTTAGCAGATGAGGAAAATGATGGCTATGTTTTCATTTTTGTTGCGATCTTTCAACTGTGTCTGGATCTTAAATTTAGGAAAGCATTTGTGTAGAGAAAGAATAGTGAAGGGAAATGAGAATGAAATATAAGTTTTTTTTTTTTTTGGTTTTCTGTTCCCTCTATAAATCCGTTCCCAAATCCAAGATCCAACAGGTTTCTTTCATATTATCAATGAGTTCTCTAGTTTTTGTTAAAGCCAGTCACTGCCCATTATATAAAATGGGTTTTTACCGGTCTTGGGGTTATTCTGTTGTTGGGTTTTTACCCTCTAACACAGAAATTGAGGTTAAAACATACTTTACAATGCTTTGTTCTTTTCTTTGATCTTGCAGCATTGAGGCTTTATCTGGTTTCCACTGTGGGAATTGGCCTTACATTGAGTGCAGTGAAAGACAGTTCTGAAGAAATAGATTGACTGTTGTCTGAGAATAAGCTGAAATCCATGGCTAGGAAGAAAGTTGATGATAAGAAAAAATCTAAAGATGTGGACTCGAAAAAGGATGATGAGGAGAAAAGTAGCAGTAGGGTTTTAAGATTGGGAAATGCCAGCAAAGGAAAGGGAAAGGCAGATGAGAAGGCCAAGGGGAAGAAACCAATGATGAGGACAGGCGGCATAGTAATCCACGATGTGGCTGAAGAGGGTGAAAATGCTGGTAAGAGAAAAGCTCGTGAGAAAGGAGACAGAATTGTAGGCACAAAGGAAAAAGGGAAGGGAAAACTTGTAGAAGAGGAGGGAAAGGCAAAGAAGGCCAAAATTCGGGTAACAAGAAGAACTGCTGACAAGGAAATTGGAGAGTCAAGCATGTCTTCAGCTAACAAAAGTCCATATAATCTACGGGCAAGAAAGGCGATTCCCTCTTTTCAGAGAGTCGGGTTGAGTGAAAATGGCTTTGTCCATGTTGTGGGGAAGAGAGTGAAGGTGTTCAAGTCTGAATTAAGGAAATGGATTACAGGGCAAATCAAATCATATAATCAGAAAAAGAAGCTTCACAAGGTTTTGTATGATGATGGTGAATCAGAGGAAGTGGATCTGCAGACGCAACGTTTTGAGGTTGAACTTATGCCTGGTGAAGCCTCGACCTTATGTTTGAAACATAAGCCCAAGTGAGTTTGCTTTTCTGACAAAACGATCAATTGTTTGTGTAGAAAAAATTATTATGCTCAATGAACTTGCTAATTGTGCAGGAAGTGAAGTGGATTAATACCACGATGCAAGCTGTTCACAAATAGGTATTATGCTCAATACTATGCATGAAATTCTTTCTGATATACTTTAACAGGTTGAACTTCTTGTCTATTTAGGTTGTATATTTAGTAGTTACTTCCAAATCACATCATCATTACAGTGGTAATATTTTTTTTCCAATCTGCTATCCGCATTTGTTCGAGTCTCTCACTTCGTCTCCAGTCTCCACTAGCTTGTTCCAAACATGATCACAAATTATCTTCCAAACTCCCAAGCTCAATCAATGATCATGCAAACCCTGAGTCTATATGTAGACCTTTCTTGCAAAGTAGGAAAGAATTTTGAACTTTCAACAAAGGAAAACTATAGCTCTCTCATTGCAATGGGTAACCTAAACAATGAAGTATATATGTCTCATTATACAGTGATTAACTAGATCTTAAAATTGAACAAGGAGTTAATGCCCTAAAAAGTTTGCTACATACAGGCAAATCTATGCACGTCTAATTGAGTTTTTGACATTGACTACTTGTTTTTGGCTTGTTGAATTGAATTCCCAGTTTGCTGTTTTTTGTTTTTTTGTTTTTTTTGGCAGGTGATTGATGTACATTGGAGAAACAATTGAAATGTGCATGCTGTTATTCACCAATTTTTGGTATGTAATACTTGGAATTCACCAATTTTTGGGATGTAAGACTTTGGTATAGTTTCACTAAGTACTGCGGGGGTCTTAATCCAGCAGTAGATACTAGATATAACTTCGATGTCTTCCTAATCCGGCAGTAGATACTAGATATAACTTTGATGTTTTCCTTTGACTTGACACAGTTTTAACTGTAACTGTCTTTTTTGCATTCATTTCCAAAAACAAAAGGATGTAATATGCTTCATCTGTCAGGTTGAACAGAAAATGAAACCACCATATTGCTTGAGCCATGTCTATGATGCAGGAACTTGAATCAATGAATGTGTTTTCTTGTCTTTTTCATTTATTTTATTTTATTTTTGGCAACCAAACAAGAAGGTTTTGTTGCAGTGGTCATTATTGCTTTTCTTGGATTCCTAATTCTTGGCATAGATTTGAGTTTAAAACATTGAAATGGATGTCAGACCAAACTCAGGGTTAGGGTTTGCCATTTGAGATGACATTCTCTCAAATCTCACAAAGTGTAGTTTGGGCCTGTGGGCCTATAACCAGTTTCTGGTAATTTGAGTCATTTATTTTTTAGTTTGTCTCCATAGATCATTCATAAATTTAAAAAAAAATAAAATCAGATGAGGATGCTTGGTGTTTCTATATGCCTTATCAATTTTTCAGACTAAAATCTGGTTAATTAAGTGGCTTTGAAGCAGAAATTGAGTTGGGTGCGACTTTAGATTATGTTTGGATAACGAATTTGGGAGGAATTCAAAAAGTAAGATTCATGATCCAAATGTAATGGGCTTTGGCTATGAGATCTGGAAATTGAAAAGTAAAGCACAAAGAACAGTGTGCTTTTGGGCCTACATTTTACAATCCTCATTCAATATGACAAGTGACCAAAAAAGCCTATGTGATTTGAATAACATTCTCTTGTTACCAGTGTTTTACAATATATATATATATATATGTATATAATGATGTCGTAGTTGAGTCTTATCACTTGAGTTCCATTAATATGATTTATACATAAAATTTTGTATTTATATATCACTCTAATTTTTTCACTTATTGTCATTGAGGTCAAAATATTCTTTTTAATCACTTTTTAAATATATATATATATATATATTTTAGTAGATGATCTTTCTACATGTGGGGGGAGTTAGGTTTTGGGTATGTATTGAAATATGCATGAGATCAGCTTGATTTGGGGGCATCATCAATTCATACAATCTAGTCACATATTGGTAAAGGGTTTACGTGCTTATGAATTATCAAAAAAATGATGATTTTTTAGTCAAACATTGTAACGGTTATGTATATGAAAACAACAATGATTCATCCCCCTTTTCCCCCCACCCCCTTTGACCCCCTCCCTCTTTCATTGGTTACTTTTTTTTTTTTTTTTTTGCTCCTCCAATCACCCCCGCCACGTGGCAAAGGGGGGTGAGGGGGTGACCCCCAAAAGGGGGTCCCAAGCATGCTTCGGACCCCCACTGAGGTGGCGCGCCGTGATTCGGCAAAAAAAAAAACTATTTTATTTATTTATTAATTTTTTTTGAGTTTCAGCCAGTCGGGACTCGCCACTTCACTGGGGGTGCGACCCCCACTGGGGGTCTGCAGCATAGTTATATATATATATCTATATATATTTTTAGAGTACCTTTTATGAGTTTCTTACCTTACCTAATTGCTAACATAAGATTAGGCATATATTTTGCTTGCTCAAGACTCTAATTAATAGTTCCATCTCACTGTTCCGTTTCGATAATTTGAATTATTAATTTTTTAAGACTTTTTATATATATTATTTTTTTTTAAAAAAAATGATAGTTTATTTTAGAAAATATACTTTTTTTTTAAAACAAATGTGATAAATTAAAAATATTACAATTAACAGATTTACTTAATTTTTTTTTTATAAATAATATACCCTTAATGTCTTACAAAACGAATGATTCAAATTATTAAAATAGAACCCGCGTAAGCTATAAATCTGGCTTGAATTGGTAGCCTCAAACAAAGACTTTAGACACCTCCACATGTAACATGACCCTCTTTAAGGTGGCCCATACATCACCACAGTGTATTCTCTAATTTCGTGTTGCATCAGAATTTGAAACTAAGCACCCAAATTTTATGAACCAAAACCCCTCATCATCTTCCTTTCTTTGCCAAGGAGATTTGGTTGCTTATTCTCAATTCAATTCAATTCTGCTATGAACAGAAATCAAATTGTTAGGAATTGGGTGTCCATGTGACATGACCCATGAACCTTTTGAACCTTATCCATGTAAGTTTGAATTTGAATTCAAAATTTATTTGGATAACCACTCATGATATCTATATCTATTATATCAACTGATATGGATAGATGATATATTTATTCTATATATCTGATAATGGTATAATGAAACAACGTATGTTTTTTCCCATACTGACTCTCTCCCATTAAATCAACGATCAAACCTTTTGCATTGTAACTTGTGTGGGTGATATTCATATTGTGGTATCACTCCACTACTTGGGGTTCGTTGTTTGCATTTTTTAAGCACATGATTAACCAACAAGATTCTTCGCTTCAAGTTCTATCACTTAAGGTATTATTTGTAATTTTTACCCGCTGCGTTATACTTGATTTACATCGGTATTAGAGCTTTAATGGGTATTTTTGTGCTTATTTTATGCATTAAAATATGTGTATAATTTTATATAAATATATACACCATATATGCATAAAAATCAATGTTTTTTTTCAAAACTTTACATGCATGATGGTTTTATATGCTTTAATTTCAGTCTGCAAATCTTATATATTTATAATCCTTGTTTCGAGACTTTCGAAACCATATATTGTTTGTTAGATTTGGATTTACGTTTGATGAGATATATTAAACCCTAATTTGGGTTCGTTTTTAATTTCTTGATGGCTTAGGGAGGAAGAAATTTATGTTCATTAAACGTTATTTTTGAGATCACAAATGTTTTTATTTTGGAAAATAAAGTTTGGCAGTACCAAAATTAGACCAGAAAACACTCCGGAAGGCAGCGCGTGAGCCGCATGCGCCAGATGACGCTGTCAACGGCGGTCACGCGCTGCCACGCGCCAGGCGCGCTTTTCAAGAGCTACCACGCGCGCGCTGTCCGCGCCATCACGCGCGTCGTCCGTGCTGTCATGCGCGCCGCGCCGTTTTCTGCGTTGGCTTGGTTGGCTTGGCTGGCTTGGCTATTGGGTGTTAAGGCACTGTTTGTTTTTTTTTAAAATTCTGAATTGCGTTAAATGGTCATAAATAATTGGTTTTAGCTTTGATTTGAGCATGGTTGGCACTGTTGGACTTAGAATTGAATTTTTTATCTTCTGTAAAATTTTCAAAATTTTATGAAAATAAAAAATATTTTTCCTAAGATTATAATTCATTATTTCTGCTTTAAAGTACTTCTAGTGTTCCATGACTAATTTTCTGGGGTTGAAATTTTTCTTGTAGACTACTGCAAAGGTTTACTATTTATTGGTATATTTTTTTTCAGTTTACCAGATTCTGGAATATTTATTTCTAATTTTATGTGTATTTATTAGTTATTTAAAATTTCAGAAAATTTCAGAAAAATTCCAGAATGATGTATATCCTGTTATGGCATAATCTGAATATTAAATATAGCATATTTTTTTTAGGGTTTGTAATATGTTGTGATTAGAGAAGTATGCTTAGTTTTTTTATTTATTTAAATTCCATTATTAAATGAATATAGTATGTGTAAATTTATATTAAGATACTATTGTATGGAATTTATCATGCTTTGTATATGTCATAAGTAGTGGGAGATTGATTTTTTTTTTTTGCGCATGGAATTAAATTAAATTTTGATAATTGTCACTAGAGGCGCAAGAGATGATTACGAGCATAGCAACTTTTCGATCTTGAGACATGTGTAATATTATCATTATTTAATTTAGATTCTTTTTGCTGCAAAATAATTTTTGTGTTGCTATCATTAATATCCCCTGCGCATTTGTTTACTCTGTATGTAGAAATGGCTGCTAAGACAGTGGTGGCAGACTTAACTAAGGGAAAGAAATTGGATGGCGACAATTATGACATATGGCACCGTAAGATCTAATACCTCCTCAATGAGCAAGAAATGTTGACCACACTTGAACAAGTGATGGTTGAGCCAGAGCAGGGCAATACAGCTCAACATCGTCGTGATCTTGAAGTCTTTCAGACTTGGCGTAATAAAGATCGGTGTGCGCGCTTTATTATGTTGAGTAGCATGCACAACGACTTGATTAGTGAGTTTGAAAATTGCCCGATTGCATTTGAGATGTGGGAAGCTCTCAAGCAAAAGTTTGGTATTACTTCTTTGGCAAAGCTACGTGGGCTGACTATGAAGTTTGACTCCTATCAGAAAAAGGCGTATCACTCGATGAAGCAGTATTTGAGGGTCATGTCAGCCATGATACGTGAGCTTGCTGTTGCTGGGTACAATTTGATTCAAGAACAGCAAGTACAAGCTGTGATTCGCTCTCTGCCAAATTCTTGGGAGCAAATGAAGCAGAACATGATACATAATGAGAATGTGAAAACATTCGAAGACATATCGCGTCATTTGGAGCTAGAGTCTGAGCGCCTTGAAGCGGCTAAGTCTGATGGTTCTACTATGGTGGTCGAGTCGAGTTCACGTAGGACTTCTCAGTTCAAGCGTGGAAAAGCAAAAGGTGCCCCTAAGAAGCAAGCAGCAGTTGCGCTAAAGCCCAATGGAGCTAGAAATTTCAAGCGTAGGGGCAAGAGAGGTGGCAAGTAGGTAAAGGCTAAATTGACATGCTTTAACTGTAACAAAGAAGGATATTTCGCTCGAGATTGCCCTGAGCAGAAGAAGGTACTCCTTTACTTAATTTCTCGCATTCAATGCTTTATTTCTAGTCAAGCATTAATTGCTCATTCTTCTCATTTTTGGGTTGTAGACTCCGGAGCAACAGACCACATCGCGAGGGACAGAGTAGGGTTCGTTGAGTATTGTCGAGTACCTGTTGGGAGCAGAAAAGTTTACATGGGGAACGAGTCCAGTGTGGAGGTGCTTGGCATTAGCACATACAAGCTGGAAATGTGATGAGGGCGCACCTTGTATCTTCATGATGTTCTTTATGCTCCGAATATTCGGGGAAACTTAGTTTCAGTTATTAGCATGATGAGCCTTGGTTTTAGCTTTTGTTTTGAGAATAATGGTGTTAGCATTTATTTGGGAGCAATTTTTTATGGTTTTGGTTATCTTTTAGATGGTTTTTTAGTTTTGGATGTGGATGATTCTAGTTTTAATAAAATGCCAATGACTCTGTTTCTAATATTACATCTTTTTGTGATAATGATTCTATGAGATGGCATGCTAGATTAGGCCACATAGGGCAAAACAGGATGACTAGATTGGCTAGAGAAGGTCTATTAGGCCCACTCGCTAGAGTCACTTTGCCTATTTGTGAGCACTGTCTTGCTGGAAAGGCAACAAGGAAACCATTTGGGAAGGCCAAAAGGGCATCTATCCCATTACAACTTATTCATTTTGATATATGTGGACCAATGAATGTGAGGGTAAGGCATGGAGCCCCTTATTTCATCACATTTATAGATGATTGCACGTGTTTTGGCCATGTCTATTTGATTTCTCATAAGTTAGAAGTATTGGATTGCTTTAGACGGTATGTTAATGAGGTTGACAATCAATTAGACAAGAGCATTAAGGCTCTAAGTACTGACTGGGGACGCGAGTATCTATCTGAGCAATTTAAAGTGCTTTGTGAGGAAAAAGGAGTTATTAGGCAATTGACAATTCCTAGGACTCCACAGCAAAATGGTGTAGCAGAGAGAAGGAATCGCACATTGCTTGGCATGGTTAGATCTATGATGGCGCAAGCTAATCTTCCCATTTCTTATTGGGGAGATGCTTTGTTGACTGCTGCTTATATCCTTAACCATGTGCTCTCCAAATCAGTTCTTTCCACCCCATATGAGATGTGGACTGGCAAAAAGCTTGATTTGGGCAATTTGCGGCCTTGAGGTTCGGCAGCTTACATACACAACGCTTCTCATAAGTTTGGGAAGTTGGGCCCTAGAGGAAAGAAGTGTATCTTCATTCGCTATAGTGAGCATTCTAAGGGCTATGTGTTTATTTGGGAGCATCCGAATGGAAGTGTGACTGAAATTGAGTCACGAGATGTGAATTTCCTAGAGGAGGATTTCTCTAGCAGAGGTAAGGTAACTAGAGATGTAGAACTTTATGAGATGTGGGTTCTATTTGAAGGCGCACCAAGTAGCCTAGTAGAGAATGAGGAGATAATCCCTCAAGCTTCTAGGGGCAGTGGGAGCCATCTACCTCCCCATGGATTAGATCCAATAGATGAGGATTCTCAGGATTCTCAACTACGTAGAAGCAAACGTGGAGCTATACCCCGTCGTCGTTTTGAGATTGAAGGAGAAACATTAATGATTGCTCCGAGTGATGAGATGGAGCCTAAGAATCTCAAAGAGGCTCTCTCATCCCCTGCTAGTAAAGAATGGAGTACTGCAATAGATGAAGAAATAGAGTCTATGAAGAAAAATCATGTTTGGGACTTGGTTGATTTGCCGCTAGGACGCAAGACTATTGGGAACAAATGGGTTCTCAAAATCAAGCGCAAAGCAGATGGTTCCATAGAAAGGTATAAGGCTTGCCTAGTGGCGAAAGGTTACACCCAACGAGAGGGTGTGGACTATGAGGAAACTTTTTCACCAGTTGTAAGGTTTGCCTCTATTCGCCTAATTCTGGTCATAGTAGCTCAGTTGGACTTAGAGCTATATCAGATGGACGTTAAGACTGCATTTCTCAATGGAGAATTGGATGAAGAGATCTATATGGATCAACCAGAAGGCTTTGTGGTAGTAGGTCAGGAGCCAAAGTTTGCAAGCTTCAGCGATCTATTTATGGCTTAAAGCAATCATCCAGACAGTGGAATCTGAGATTTCATCGAGCCATTGTTTCTAATGGGTTTACGATGATCGATGAAGATCACTGTGTGTACATTAAGCGGTCCAAGGACATTTTTCTGATATTGTCATTATATGTAGATGACATATTATTGGCTGGAAATGACAAGGAGATGATTGTCGCCACTAAAAGGTGGTTGTTCTCTACATTTGAGATGAAAGACATGGGTGAAACGAGCTACGTGCTCGGTGTTAAGATCCTTAGGGATCGCTCTAAGAGACTTCTTGGTTTGTCTCAAAAGACTTACATTAAGACGATCCTAGAGCGATTCTAGATGCAGAGCTGCAAATCCATTGACACTCCTGTTGCGAAAGACGAGAGCCTAAGCCTTGATATGAGTCCTAAGACTCCAAAAGAGAATAAAAAGATGGTCCGTGTTCCCTATGCAAATGCTGTCAGAAGCTTGATGTATGCTATGATGAGTACACGTCCTGACATTTGTTATGCAGTCGGATTGGTGAGTCGTTACCAATCCAACCCAGGACCAGCTCATTGGAAAGCAGTTAAGAGGATATTACGATATCTTAGAGGGACTACAGATTACACACTTTGCTACCAAAGTTCAGATCTACATCTAGTTGGCTATTGTGATGTTGACTGGGGAGGAGACTTAGATGAGCGTAAGTTTACTTCAGGATATGCTTTCATGCTTAGCAATGGTGCTATTTCTTGGAGCAGTAAGAAACAATCCTGTATCGCCTTATCGACTATGGAGGCTGAGTTTGTGGCTTGTTCATCTACCGTTCAGGAAGCCGTTTGGTTAAGGAGATTCCTTCAGCATTTGGATATCATCACACACACTTCAGACCTTGTGACTATCCATTGTGACAGCATGGCTGCACTTGCTTACGCTAAGGATCCTAAATACCACGGGGAGAACCAAACACATTGATGTGAGGTTTAACTTTATCAGAGACATTGTGGCGTAGAAAGAAGTGATCCTGGAGCACATTCCTAAGAGTCGCATGGTTGCAGACCCTTTGACTAAGCCCATTACTAGAGATGTTTATCTTGCTCATGTTAGGGCTTTAGGACTACGTAGGTGGTGATATCTATATGTGTATTCAGTTGAACTCATATTTTTTTTGGGATATTTATGCCATTAGTATTTATATTTGTTTTGATTACACATTTATGTTTACTACTTTTTGCAATGGTTTGTGAATTAGCATACACAGAATAAATAAATTGACGTTAGTAGGCAAGATTGGCTCACTCACATGAGCAATAGCCTTTAGCGCTAGGTAGTGAGTAAGGATGAGACTAGTGGCTTATTGTATTTGGAGCAAATATAGAAGCTAAAATTATCCATTAGCTATGTCGCCTTGGTTGGAGCCAAGATGAGGTCTTGTTAGAGACTGATCATGGATATGAGAGCACCCACTTTTCCATGATGTGCCTGTTATGGATAGCCAGATGCGAGATCTCATTTGATGCCTGAGAGGCGAGCAAATAGAGAATTCAAGTTAGACGCTAGGAAACGACTTGTGCGCTTAAAAGCGACTAGACTAAGATCTGTATGGTGTGTGAGTTTAACATCACTATTTGAAAGAGTTACTCCACTATAACATGCATTCGTACTGCATGTGCTTATCGACCTGTTAGCGAGGTGAAAGAATGGATCCCTGCTTCTTCACCGTGTGAGTCCTAAAAGTCAATTTTCCCTAAATGACTTCACTTTGTGCCTTTTGTGACCTTTGACTATGTCATAAGATGAGGAGTTGATGTTCAGCTACTTTGGTATGTTGCCTGCCGTCATGTATGATTCGGCCTTAAGGGACATTTGTGACAACCCTCACCTCTGATTAGTGCTAATCTTTGATTAAGCATGACAAGTAATGGATCATACTAAAATTCTGAACTGATTGCATGAGTATACTGTTTTAAATGCATTTCTATCTATTAGTTATTAAATGATCTGTTCATGTTTTATCTTTGAATTACGAATTGAAGGTCCTATCGACGACCGAATCAGAAATCGATTGGTATTTTATGTTAATTAGAATTTATGTGATTTTATGGCGGATTTAATGTAAATTTGATTTGGAATGATTAAATTAGATTAAATAATGCTAGTTTAGTGGAATATAGGTTATTACCAAATTGCCACTTAGTGGGCCACCATTACAAACTTGTTTGGCACCTTCATACATCATTCTTCAGCCATGTTCTTAGAGACCCAAACCGTATGAGAGAGGGAGAGTAGGAGAACAAGAGTGATTCATCTAGAATTGGCTTGGAGAACTAGAAGAAATTGAAGGAATTGCATAATTTGACCTCTACACTTAGAATTCAAGACTTAAGGTAAGGAATCCATCCTCTCAATTGTGAAATTGAAGTTTTGTCTTGCTTGATTCATGGAAATTTGGAGATTAATGTCAAGAACTAATTTAAGAGTAGAGTTGAGTTAAGTAGTAATTCATGCATGCATGTACATATTCTTGCATTTTGAGGTTGTTCTTCATGAATTTCCACATACATGTTCATATTTTGAATGTAGTCCATGAATTCACCATGTTCTTGAGCTAAAATTTGCATTTGGTCATGTTTTGAAACATTAGAGTTCATGGAAACTCATGCATGTATGATTTTTGCATTGTTCTTTATGTTCTTGAATTTTGAGTTGAAATTGTATTCAATTGTCTCACTTTTGGGCCTTGATTTTATCAATTGATCTTCAAAACATGTCATATTGTTGGTTTCCAAGTGTTTTCCAGAAAATGGGCCCAAGAGGTTGAGTTTTGAGGTGTTGAATTCTTGGTTTAAGCTTTGGAGACAAATCTGGAAAACCCAGATTTTGCCTTCTACGCTCGAGCGAAGGATTCCACGCTCAAGCGACCATCCCTTGTTCAGAGCTCCGCTCGAGCGACGGAATGCTGGCTCGAGTGTAGATTGCAAGCTCTCAGGTTTTTGGTGTACGCAAACGCACGCTCGAGCGAGAGAACCTACGCTCAAGCGAGGACTGTGTCTCACGCTTGAGCGAGTGTCGAGCGGGGATTTTCAACATCTAGCACTTTTTGCATTTTTACAGACCGCTCAAGCGAGGAAGTCCACGCTCGAGCGACCCCACTATTTTGACAAGCTCGCTCGAGCGAAGAAATCTACGCTCGAGCGAGACCCCAGTTTTCTGAAAATTTTGAAAAGTGTTTTAAAGTATCTCTTTGCATCCTCATTTCATCCTAGGCATTCCTAGGCCTAGTTTAAGGCATCTTAATGAGGATATTGATATATGACCACACCAAGTCAAGTTAAGGGGCTAGTTTGTCTATCCCCAGTGTGTAACTTAGTGTGTGTTCGTTTTGTAACTGTGTAGGGTTAGCATCCGAGGACGCTCATTAGCTGCTTATAGCCCAGAACTCTGTGAGTAACAATGTTGTAAAGATATGTTCAATGATAATTATTTCATGAACAATTAACTGTACTGTTTTCTGAAGTGATACTATTTGCTGAATGAATGATGTCCAACTTATGAACTGTATTCGTGGCATCCATAGCAATTTGCTGTACTGTTACTGTACTGCTACTGTTACAGAGATCTCTGTCGGTTCCAACACTTGGAACCAATACTGTATACTGTTATGATGACCATCAACTGACTGTTCGGTTTGTTAAGACCTACTGTACTGTTTGCTATTGGATGTACCACATGTAACTGCTATGGTTTCTAAATGACTGATATGACTGCTTAATGACTGAGAGAACATTCATTCTTAACCTCTTTACGCGTTTGTTATTCATCGGGCTTTAGCTCACTGTTTATATTTACATGTAGGTGTTCAGGCACCGGATCGATGCTAGGAGCATCAGGTTAGCTCTCGTTTTGTTAAGCCAACCATTGTGCCTCACTGCGAGGTTCTAAGTCGTCTCAAGCTAAGGCTGTTTTGGGGTGTCCTAGTTTTACCCTTTTGTCTCTGTTTGTAATAAACGTTGTGGACTTGTACTGTACAGTTATGGTGAAGGGATTAGGTCCCTAACCTGAAGGTTTTTATGTATCTGATTGTATATATGTTTTTGATTATGAATGTGGCTTGTTCACGAAAGTCTTTTCGCATTCAGATTGTCACAGCTCATTGGACATCTTTTATTTACTGTTTTGGCTTCCGCCAACCCCTTACTCTGTATTTCTGTCATTACTGTTAAGCAGGCCTTTGGTAATCACGGATTACTGGCCGGTTGCGATGCTTAAACCCATAGGGGTGGGTTTGGGGTCGTGACAACATTACTAGGAAAATGATCAATTTCAAATTAAATGATATGAGGGTGAAGGGAAGATCATCTAGTTCTACATCTCTGCTTTATATTCACTGTCGACAACTCACATCGCTCTTTATGGGATGCTGATTGGGTGTGAATATAATGCGGGACCTAGGAGAGTCAAACATGCTCTTTGAGGGATTAGAGATGTTTTTGGACCGATGTAGCTAGATGGGTCTGGGTACATGAGACACTATTTCTATTCATTTTGGGTTAATGTCTCTATGTGGACACATATTGAGTTTCTAGTATAGAGCTCCCACATGCAGGTGTTCTCAGCGGTCGCACGGTGCATTGGCTGGTATGAGATTGTTCATTTTTTTGGGAGATTGAGATAGAGATGTGGCAGTGTCATGCCAACTCATGTGCGAGTGAGAGATGTTAGAAATTGGGTGCCTATGTGGCATGACCCATGAATCTTTTGAACCTTATCTATGTAAGTTTGAATTTGAATTCAAAACTTATTTGGATAAACCACTAATGATATCTATATCTATCATATCAATTGATATGGATAGATAATATATTTATCCTATATATCTGATACGATATATGGGATATGGTATAATGAAACAACGTATGTTTTTTCCCATACTGATTTTCTCCCATTAAAACAATGATCAAGTTTTTTGCCCTGTGACTTGTGTGGGTGATACTCATATCGTGGTATCACTCCACTGCTAGGGGTTCGTTGTTCGCATTTTTGAAGTACGTGATTTACCTACGAGATTTTTCGTTTCAGGTTCTATCACCTAAGGTATTATTTATAATTTTTACCTGTTGCGTTATACTTGATTTACACAAATGTATAATGGAATACATAATATATATATATTATATTCGTATATATTTGATTTTTGATTTCGTGATTGATATATGTTTCTAGACTTATTTTTGTCAATTTTAAATATCTGTAATCACCTACAAATTATGTATCCAATAAAATAATATATTACTAGTAATTGTTAAACTCAAAAATTTATAATTAGTTCTAAAAACGACTCAACTCATATACAAATTAACTCTTGGACTACGTCAAAATTATATATATGTATATTTATTATTAGAAGCCTCAATTGTTCAAAGACTTAGTGCCCAAGATCTCATTTTTATGTTTAACTTGACATCTCGAAAATTTTAGACGCTTATCCCAAGCCTCCCTTACACCATATTATTATCTCGGGCAAGTAATTAGTCTCCGACTTGTCTTAAATGCAACAATTAAGATGGAGAGATAAAAATGATATATCATTATGAGTATTGTCCTGTGATGCACTTTAGGATGTTGTTTGGGAAGAGTGTTTTTTTTTTCTTGTTTTTTTTTTGGCTACAATAAATAATTAATAAAGATAAAAAAAAAAAAAATATATCATATCTTATCCATTAATTAATTACTTTTTCTCTCATAACTATCTTTTTAATTATAAAAAAAATCACAAATCATTCAAAATATGTATTTTTTTCATATCATAAAATAGTTTAAAAAATCAACTAAAATAGTTAAATTTCCAAACAAGGCCTAGATAATAAAATCCATCATTTTGAAAAATAATAAAGACTTTATATTTTATGGTTAATAAAAAATACCACACACGATATTGTCACATAATATTCTATCAACTAATAAATTTTCTCATAAAACTCTAAAACTATTTAGAGACTTAAGCACCAACAATGGAAATACTTTACGAAAATTATGACGAAAATCATGCCTTCGTAATGAGTTTTATAAGAATAATACTGTATGAATTAATTGGTATATCAATTAATATATTAATAGATGATATAACATAATTTTAAAAATTTATAATTTATATAAGACCATCTCCAACGGTGTATCAGAATGGATATCAAATTTAAATTTTGATGAAAAAGGCACTGTTCATCACTCCAACGGTTCATCAGAACTGATATCAAATCCACAATTCATCAAACAATTCATCAAATCGGCGAGAGAATACTGAATTCATCAAAACACTGTTCCTGACCGTTGGAAAGAGGAGCCGGTTGACCAACCGGTTACCCGGCCGGTTGACCAACCGGTCAACCAGTGAAAGGTTCAAACAGTTCAAGTTCAAACCGTAAAAAAAAAAAAAAAAAAAAAAAATTTGCCTAACCGGTCGACCGGTCGATCGGTCCGGTCGACCACCCGGTTGTCCCGAAAAAAGTTCAAAAAGTTCAAAAAAAATTCAGAAAATTCAAAAAAAAAAAAAAAAAAAATCTTTTTTTGGGCTAACCGGTCGACCGGCCGGTCGACCACCCGGTTGTCCCGGATGAAAATTTGATGAAAATGAAGGGTTGGAGTGCTCAGTATCAGATTTGGTGAAAAGTCATTTTTTTGACTCAGATTTGATGAAAAAAAAATAAAGCATTGAAAATGCTCTAATAGATGAAATTAATAATAATGTTATAATTTATATTAATACGTTAATTCATATATCAATTAATACATATAACACTATTATTTTTACAATTATTCATTGACTTTTATAAAACCTAGACTTTTTGCTTCAGCACCAATGTATCTACCCATCCATTCGTAGCTAGCTAGCTACTACCCTTTAGACTTAAAAAAAGAAGAAAAAAAAAAAATCAGTGTGATGTAAGCATGAAGTGAGTCAACCACGTGGCTTTTTTTGATGAGGGTGGTAAATCACCAAGTAACAAGTGTCATGTTGTAGGCAGCCCTACACAAAACAAGTATGTTTGCATCATACGCAAATATGCTCCACTTGACACACGCACGGGCACATGGTTAATTTCAGTCTGTTTGAGTGTTGAATCCATCCTAGCTCATAAAAAATGATTTATGATTTTGTATAAAAATTTATAATTCAAGCCCACTCATAAACTCGGCTCGTAAAAATTCGCATGCGTAAGTCTAATATTTTAATTTTTTTTTATTTTCATGTTTAAAGTTTTTATTATTATTATTTTTTTGTTTTTCCCTTCCATTTGTAGATATTATATGCTACTTAATTATTTTTTGATTATATATGAGATGCAAAAAAGTGTTAAAAAAAAAAAATCAAAATACTTGAATTATGTTTAGAAAGTAAACAAGAAAAATAATTAATGATAATATTAAAAATATGTAAACAAAAAATGTGTAGAACTTATATATAATCTGGTTCGGTTTGATTTTAGCTTGTAAGATTTGAATTTATGAATGGGATGTGATTTTAATTTTTTTAAATAGGCACAACTCATACTAATTCGTTGACTGGTTAAAATTCAAAAAATTCATTAAAATATGAGATTTAAATACAATTATTGTGAACTAGGTAGGTCTAACCCGTCCCATTGATGACCTCTATGAAAAATAATAGAAATTCGAAATTTATTGTTAAGTTATACATTCAAAAAAAAAATTATTTATAAAATTACATTCATGAATCATATATATTTTAAAGGTGACTTAAATAATTTTATACCTAACGTTATTTCTTTATTCTATGACGATGGATCCAATTTACAACCATATAACCTTTGAAAAGTGCAAAATTTCCTGACATGGATAGAAAATCAAAGATATTTTGTGTGAAAAAAAGAATGGTATGTAAATAAAATTTATAAAAATGTTTTGGAGCTCTAAAATCAGTTCTAATGAACTAGTAGTGGACCCCACCCACTATGATGTGATGTTTTGATTTTGGTTTTATTTTTATTTTTATTTTTTTTTCTCCTTACCATGTCATTAATGCTCTTTATTAGAGCAACTCCAACCGTACTCTCTACTTTTCACTGAGCATCTCCAAGGGGATAGTTAAACAAGGCTTGTTAGGCATTTTAGCCAATGTAAGTCTAATTTTGAGCTCCAATGGGCTAGCTATTGGATTAGCTACTTTACCATCCTATTTTTGGGGAAATTACCCATAGGTCCCATGTGAAACATGTGGTCTCCATTTAATCCCATAACTTTTTCACTACACCCAAAAGTCCTTTCCTCTCTCTCTCTCTGCTTTTTGCTTCCCTTCCTCTCTCGTTTTTTTTCTGCATTTTTCTCTCATCGTGTTTGTCATGGAAGACGACCACCGGTGATTATGTCTTTCTCCATTGATCGAGGTTCATTGATAACCACCAACCATCGAAATCAACTCCGACGAAGAAGATGATATATTTTCCGACGAAGAAGATGAGTGGATCTACTTAGATCTGATGTAGATCTACTCAGATCTACATCAGATCTGAGTAGACAGATGTGGCTAGATCTAAATAAAAAATAGTTGCCGGAGTACAACCCTCTCTCTACATCCGTCTTTCCCCTTCGATCTCTTTTTTTTTTTCTCTCTACTATACACTTATGTTTTTCTGTTCTAATGGAGAAAATTTTCGAATTCTGAACAAGCAGTTTTCGAGTTTTAGTTACAGGCGGTGAAAACTATAAAATTTTGCAGTTTCAAATTTTTTTTTTGGTACTGGAATGAATCATGGTTTAAAACTGTAAAATTTTGCAGTTTTATAACATTCTTTAGAACTGTAAAATTTTACAGTTTCATAACATGTTTTTTAATTTTTTTTTTCAGGCAATATTCTAGACATTCCGGTGAGTTTCCGGCGACCGTTAAATGGAAGTCCGACGGTAGTAAGATGTGAACAGTGTCTGTAAATTAAAAAAAAAAAAAAAAGGATTTTTTGGTAACAATTAAAAATGTGTTGGACTAATTGGTGCAAGTATTTTGTTTTGGAATTAGTTGGGTTTTGAACTTATTACATGAGACTTATCAGTAAGTTCCCCCTTATTTTTTTGGTGGGTACAATTGAAGAGCCCTAGAGGCTCTCCAAACAATTATATATGTATATATTTTAGATTTTTGTATATTTATGTCTTGGATTTGGGATTTTATATATTATATATATGTGTGTGTGTATGTAGCAATTTTATATGTTCTTTCAATTCTGTTTGATGAATTACGGAATAACTTATTTTGTATTTTGTATTTTTTTCTCCTCATTCTACAAGTTTTGTATGTTTGTATGGGCAAATTTATTATTATTGCAAATTTATATTAGTAAAATATCAACAATTAATATTTTTTTTTATTTTAAAAATCAATTAAGTTAGTTTAAATGATTAGCTAAAATAAAGAGCGTGGTTGGAGAACACAATAGCTAAAGTAATTAGCTAAAATAAATAGTGTATTTTTTTTGTACTTTAGCTAGCGAAAAGTAGAGAGTGTAGAGGATATTTAAACAAGGCTTGTTAGCCATTTTAGCCAATGTAAATCTAATTTTAAGCTTCAATGGGCTAGCTATTGGGCTAGCTATTTTACCATTCTATTTTTTTGGTGGCTACAATTGAAGAGCCCCAGAGGCTCTCCAAACAATTATGTATGTATATATCTTGAATTTTTGTATATTTATATCTTAGATTTGAGATTTTATATATTTTATATATGTATATGTGTATGTAGCAATTTTATATGTTCTTTCAATTCTGTTTGATGAATTACGGAATAACTTATTTTGTATTTTGTATATTTTTTTTCTCCTCATTCTACAGGTTTTGTATGTTTGTATGGACAAATTTATTATTATTGCAAATTTATATTAGTAAACTATTAGCAATTATTATTTTTTGTTTTAAAATTAATTAAGTTAGTTTAAATGATTAGCTAAAATAAAGAGTGTGGTTGGAGAACACAATAACTAAAGTAATTAGGCAAAATAAAGAGTGTACTTTTTTTGTACTTTAGCTAGTGAAAAGTAAAGAGTGTGGTTGGAGAACATAATAGTTAAAGTAATTAGACAAAATAAAGAGTGTACTTTTTTTTTATACATCAGAGTACTAAAATTAGTGTTCTGAATCATTGCTGTAAAATTTATATACAAAAATTTCATCCAAAATAATATGTAGTCTATTTTTACGTAGATAGATAAGATTGTATTATCATTTGCATACCATTCATATGACAAATTCTCTATAATTAGAGCATTTTTTTATTTCTATTTATACAAATATTTATGTATAAAAATGTCAAACAAAATTACTATTTATATAGCAGCATTATGTGACATCGAATTGGTCTTCTATCTGGGTTGGTAAGGAGGTTTGCTCCCTTCCCTATGGACCTGGTTTCGAATCCCCTAGCTGCTAAAGTGGGAGTCTGCTGGTTAAGGTGGCGCGGCTAGCTCCCCCCAGTTTGGCTTGTAGAGTCGGCTCCTAAGGGGCCGGCTTTGGGGGTGTTCTGGGCATCAAAAAAAAAAAAAAAATGGTCTTCTATGTGACATCCTCGTACACACTTATGTTAATTGTACTGAAATTGAGCACAAAAGATTATTATGTGGTCCAAATTTAATCATGTATTATGTGGTTTAGATTTAATCATGTATTGTTGGGTTCGTATGTAAAATAAATTTAGATCACACAATAATGTTTTTGGTATATTTCTGTGGACGAATTTTGTGTATCTAAGATTGCTGATTTCTTAACAGGACATTTGGCTTATTTGTTATTGTATAGCACCACTTTAATATTGTTTGGTACATTTTATTATAAGCTAAAAATTAATAATTCAAAAGCGTAAATCAAAAACATCCCTCATCCACCTTCCACAGTTTTTTTTCCAACTTCTTTAAGTTATTTTTGCGTAATATATAAACAGAAACGGTACAAACTCTTAAAATAAAAAAATTACAAGTATCTCAGATAAGTTGCACCAAACAATTCATTTTATAGTGTGAAGTTATAGATTCAACTCATATGAAAAGAAATTTGATATTTATAGCGTTTATTTTTGTGGAATTATAAGTTAATTATTTATTTGTTTTCAAGTTTCAACTTAGTGACTTTTTAATATAATATTTTTTATATTTGTAATTACAAAATAAAAAAAATTCTAGATTTCTTAATAGAAAAGTTATGTTTGGCATGAAGGTTTGGGTTGGGTTGTGGCTATTTTATTCACAAAAAGATAAAATAAACTTCTTAATTCAATAAGACAAAATGTTACATTTAAACCATAATTATTTTATTTTTTCTTTCACAAAAGTCAAAAAATTAATTCTAAATTAAAATAATTAAAAAGTTAAAAAACAAATCTATATCTCAAACAAAGACTAAGAATACATTTGATGAGGGTGATGTAAGCATGAAGTGAGTCAACCACGTGGCTTTTTTTTGATGAGGGTGGTAAATCACCAAGTAACAAGTGTCATGTTGTAGGCAGCCCTACACAAAACGAGTATGTTTGCATCATACGCAAATATGCTCCACTTAACACACGCACGGGCACATTGTTAATTTCAGTCTGTTTGAGGGTTGAATCCATCCTAGCTCATAAAAGATGATTTATGATTTTATATAAAAATTTATAATTCAAGTCTACCCATAAACTCGATTCGTAAAAATTCGGATGCATAAGTCTATTATTTAGTTTGATTGTTTTTATTTTCATGTTTAAAGTTTTTATTTTTTTTTTTCTTTCTGTTTTTTTCCTTCGACTTGTAGATATTATATGCTACTTGATTGTTTTTTTTGATTATATATGAGATGTAAAAAGGTATAAAAAAAAAATTAAAATACTCGAATTATGTTTAGAAAGTAAACAAGAAAAATAATTAATGATAATATTAAAAATATGTAAACAAAAAATGTGTAGAATTTAATAATATAAGTGTAATGAAAAATATATAATTTGGTTCGGTTTGATTGTAGCTTGTAAGATTTGGATTTATAAGTGAGATGTGATTTTAATTGTTTTAAATAGGTCCAACCTATACTAATTCGTTGACTGGTTAAAATTCAAAAAATTCATTAACATATGAGATTTGAATATAATAATTGTGGACTAAGTAGGTCTAACCCATCCCATTGATGACCTCTATGAAAAATAATAGAAATTCGAAATTTATTGTTAAGTTATACATTAAAAAAAAAAACATTATTTATAAAATTACATTCATGAATCATATATATTTTAAAGGTGACTTAAATAATTTTATACCTAACGTTATTTCTTTATTCTATGACGATGGATCCAATTTAATTTCCACCTCTTACAATCATATGACCTTTGAAAAGTGCAAAATTTCCTGACATGGATAGGAAATCAAAAATATTGTGTGAAAAAAAAATGGTATGTAAATAAAATTTATAAAAATGTTTTGGAACTCTAAAGTCAATTCTAATGAGTTGGTAGTGAGCCCCACTCACTATGATGTGATGTTTTATTTTGTGTTTTTTTTTTTTTATCATGTCATAAGTGCTCTATTAAAATACTAAAATTAGTGTTCTGAATTATTGCTGTAAAATTTATATACAAAAATTTCACCCAAAATAATATGTAGTCTATTTTTACGCAGATAGATAAGATTGTATTATCATTTGCATACCATTCATAAGACAAATTCTCTATAATTAGAGCATTTTTTATTTCTATTTACATAGATATTTATGTATAAAAATGTCAAACAAAATTACTATTTATATAGCAGCATTATGTGACATCGAATTGGTCTTTTATGTGACATCCTCGTACACACTTACGTTAATGAGCTCCGATTGAGAGCTCGAATTTGTGAGCCCCGAATGCCCCTAATTCCAAAAACGACCCCGTTTTTGTATTTTTTGTATTTTTTTTTTTCTTCAGCAGAAGATGGAAGAAGAACGAGGAGGAGGAGAAGAGGAGGAGGGCGAGGAGGGACTGGAGGGGAGGAGGAGGAAGAGGAGGAGGAGGGGGGGACTGGAGGGGGCCTAAAAAATGGGGCTAGAGGCGGAGGCGGGGGGCGGAGGGGGGGCGGGGGCGACGAGCTGACGGCGGGTGAGGCGACGAGCAGCGACATCGGCGATGAGCAGGGACTGGAGGCGACGATCGGCGACGATCGGCGACGATCTCTGTAGACACCCCATTTTTGACTGACCTTAAGACTCAGACGTCACCGATTGAGCGCTCGGTGATGTTGCATATTGTGCTCGTTCAGAAGTCTCAGAGTCGCGGCTGTGCGCCCTGCCTCCGGACTTCCGAACTCTCTTCTGTGCCTTGCCTCGGTTTGCGAACCGGGCTCGATTTTCTCTGTTTTCTTTCCTGAGGGGAGGGAGAGGTCCCGTAGACTATCTCTCAGTGGCCGTGGGCTACATTTCGTGGTCGTAGGCCATTTTGCCCGTTTCGGAGCCCGGATCCCGGTTTTCGGAGCCGTCAGGCCGTGCGCCTCGGTTCGGGACCGCCTAACCATCTCCGATTCCTCCGGTTTTTGGCATGCATCTCATTTACTCCCTTTCAAGGGACACTGGGGTCTTAGATACCCACTTCGTGGCCAAACACCACTTTCGGTACTTAACGGCCGGTTTTCGGGACCCCGAACTGCGTGTTTTGGCCCCCGAGCATTCGTTTTGCATTGTTTTTTGTTCATTTTTGGCAGGTACCTCTGTTTTATCACCAGGAAGATCACTGAAGGGTGGGAGGACAGTAATTGTCTCAAACAACCAGTTATGCTCCTCCGGCGCCCCCCGACGCCCGTTTTTCTCACTTCCGGGCTAATGTTGAACACCCTAGGGCCATTTTCTTCGAGCCAAAACCACATATTTGTGTTGTACACACATGGGAGGACCCCAAAAACACATGGCCGGCCAGTAATTCTCATTGACCCTTTTGAACCCCTCCTAAAAATGGCTTGTTCTCTCTCCTGTTTTAGAGTTGCCAATTTTGAACCACATGGCTGTGTTGAGGGCACATGAGAGGACACCAATATGTGGTGGTCGGCCACTAAATCCATTTGACCCTTTTGACCCCTAGCTGGCCGGCCATAGGGGGTGGCTGGCCGCCACCTGCAACAAAAATGGCTGGCCGGCCATGTTCCTTGGGATGTGTGCATTCCAGCTGTGCTTTGGTTTTCCCCCAAAAATATCTTCTCCGGGGGACCCCTTTGGAGGGAAATAAGAGCTCATTTCCCTCCATTTTGGCCAAGGATTCCTCTCTCCCTCTCTTGCACACATTAGTGTCCTCCCAACTCAAGAGAAGAAGCTACAAGTGTTGATTGGAGCATATACATACATACAACTCCATTTTCTTCAAGTTTTGGGGGCCATTTCTTCATCATCTCCAAGCCCTATCATCACAACTCCATTCCAGCAGCTAGGAGAGCTTTCCAGCAGCTAGGAGGCATCCATTCTTCAAGCAAAAGGGAGCCAAGACTTGTCTACAAGGGTAAGGCTCCATTTCTCTCTTTTGCAGCACTTTCTTGCCTCATTTCTTAAGCCTATTTGCTTATTGTTTTGAGCTCCGACCTTAACTGAAACTAGGTCTATTTTGAGCTATTCTTCATGTTTGTTCAAGGGCTCAACCCTGTTTGAGCCCTCCATCTTGCACTTGTTTCAACATCCTCTTATATGCTATTATTTTGCATTGAATATTTGGCATATGAGTGATCTGTTTTCGAGCATAATGTAAACTGTGAGTGGGCCTATTTTGAGCCCCTCTTCAACATTGAAGAAGGGCTCAACCCTGTTTGGCCTCTCTATCATGCACTTACTTCATAATCTCTCACATTTACCGTAAATTTGCATGATTTGTTTGGCCTACATGTGATCTTTTTTGGAGCATGTCATGAACTGTGAGTAGGCTTATTTTTGGTCCCTCTACAACATTGTAGAAGGGATCAACTTTGTTGGGGGTCTCCATGTTATACTTGTCATTATACCTCTCTTTGACCCCCATTTTTGCATGCTTTGTTAAGCCTATCTAGATTCTGTTTTCGGCCATCATCAGGTCTGGAAAGAGTCATATTTTTTTATCTTCTTGACATATTTCATTAAGGGTCCTTGTTGGTTTGATGAATGTTTGGCCTACTTCATGTTATACCCTCTTGTGGCCTATATCTTGCATGGCATTTCTAGCATGTTTGCATACTGTTTTGGGGGATGTCATCCACTGTAAATGTGCATATTTTTGGTCCCTCTTCAGTGTTTTAGACCTGTATTTTTCAGTTTGAGCATTGCATATACCACTTGCTTCATTATTTCCCTTTTTTCCCCCATTTTTGCATGCTGTTTTTGCCCAATCTATGATTGTTTTTTGGCCATGCTTTGTACTGGAAAAATGCTAGTTTAGGGACTGCCTAGCATCTGTATTTACACTCCATGTCCATGTTGTGCATGCATTGCATAGCTATAGGCCATTTCAGGTGCTTAATATCGCATTTCGGGACCATTCCGTGCATTTGGTGTCATTTCCCCGCCTTTCGGGACTGTTTTGCATCATTTGTGAGTGCTGAAATTCATTTGCATGTTTGCATATCATTTTCACGCCATTTCATGCCTTAGGGCCATTGCCTCGGTTTGCGTGTCCGTGTGCACGCATTTCGAGGCACTTCTTTTTTATCCGACGGCATCCTATGTGAGTGCGGCTGAGGCCCTCTCATGTTGGTGTAAGCCCTCATTTCATTTCGTATGTCATTTCTGTGCCTTAGGGCCATTGCCTCGGTTTGCGTGCCCACGGGCACGCATTTCGAGGCATCTCATTTTTCATCCTTCGGCCTCTTATGTGAGTGTGGCTGAGGTCCACTCATGTTAGTGTAAGTCCATTTTGCATTCTGTATGTCATTTTAGCATCATTACATTCCGTATGCCATTGCCTCGGTTTGCGTGCCCGTGTGCACGCATTTCGAGGCATCTCTTTTTCATCTCACGGCTTCTTATGTGAGTGTGGCTGAGGCTCTCTCATGTTGGTATAAGTCCAATTTGCATTGCGTATGCCATTTCATGCCTTAGGATCATTTTCTCGGTTTGCGTGCACGTGTGCACGTATTTCGAGGCATTTCATTTTCATAGCATTGCGCATGTTAGGATTGTATATTAGTTGCATTTCATGCATATCATGCATATCTCATCATGTTCGGGATAGGAGTTACCCCGGGCACGGGAAACGAGGCGCGTTTCGTACTCCGAGTAACGGAATGTGTCTCAATTCCCAAGTCACCGACACTCCGGATTATCCGTGATGGAGTTAGGTTTTGTTGTAGCATTCATATGCATTCATCCTATATTGAGTTGTGCAATCCGATTCCTCGGCCATCATGCATCGATATGCGTGATTGGTGGCACGAGGATTGAGGCATGCATATATCTGTGAAATACATTGCTATGCCCCTTTCTTGCTCTCTGTTGCAGCAAAATCCAGGATCAGCAGTCTTCCGGGACTTGGCGCGTTTTTCAAGAAACATTGCAAAACAGAGGCTAATTGGGGCATCCCAATGGATTTCCGCGAGAAGGCAGCCCAACATGCATCCATTCATCATCCAGAGCGGAGTCAAGGCAGCCCCCCCTGGCTTGCATGCCAGTTTACAGCTTTCTTAGTTAATTCGTTAATTAATTAGGAATTTGTATTATTTGGACTGTATATTTCGGACTGTACTGTTCTTTTATTCGGACTGTATTATTTATTTGGACCCTCTGCGCGAGGGCATAACTGTAATAAGTGTGGGTGAGTGTGATGTATGTCTTCCAACCCCACGTCTTTCTCCCTTTTATTTACCTGCTTATGATGGTTAGATTAGGGCATATTTCAATTAGCATACAGTATGATAGCACGTTTGCATTCATTCATCTGTTTTGCACGCACCGGGCTCGGCGCATCATACAAACTGCATTTGTATTTCAATTCCTAATTGAATACGTGTTAGTTGTAGCATTCCATATGCCATGTTTAGAATAGCCGAGCCTGCTATAGTTGCATTTTGCATGTGTTGCATTAGGCATTTCAGTATACTTAGGATCATGCATAGATTTCTAATCAGCTTCTGTTTTGGCTGGGAGTACTCGGTGAGTTTTTATGCTTTAGCATCCTTGCACGTGTAACAAGCCCGCGAGGGACCTCGCTACAGTTCGGACTCGATTTTGTTGCGGTTCTAAATCTGAACCAAAGAGTCCAACTCTGGCAAATCGTTTTGAAGAAAAAACAGATTTTTTTGAAAGAAGTGCCAAACATGGACTGCTTTGCCAGATAACAGAGTCGCCACCTAAATATTTTTAAAATGGGAAATTTAGGAAACCCTGACTCGGTGCCAAAGGCCACGTGTCCGTCATCACCAAAGTTGCCTCGGCTCGGGAACTTGGGTACGATTGGGGAAGGTCACATCGTGAGCACCCCCGCTCGCCCGGTCAAAGACCGGCCTCTACTAACCATGATATCTGTTTTTGAAAACATTGTGAGTTCTTATTCCGGTTATTAGCCTAGATTACTATGTGATGCTCGCAGCAAACAAGTATAGACTGGGCCGTCTGAATTGGAACAAAACATTTCATGTTTGTTTGTTTGAAAATGGTGTGAAGGTGCTACCCGCAGGTAGGCTAAAATGCGGATTTGCCACCCTCGGGTGGGCTTAGAAAAACATGATCTTGCCACTATCTAGTGGGCTTAAAACAAACAGTCAATGCATTGTTCCAATCCAAACAACTCAACCTCCACCCGCAGGCATTCAGGCAGTTATATCACATAAACAATTAGCCTCATGGCAAGCATGCTATTATGGCAACACTCACACGCATGCAAGGATGCTAAAGCATAAAACTTACCGAGTACTCCAAGCCAAAACAGAAAGCTGATTAGAAATCATGCATGATCCTAAGTATGCTGAAATGCCTAATGCAACACATGCAAAGATGCAATTATAGCAGGCTCGGCTATTCTAAACATGGCATGTGGAATGCAACAGCTATCAAGTATTCAATTTGGAATTGAAATACAGATGCAGTTTGTATGATGCGCCGAGCCCGGTGCGTGCAAAACAGATGAATGATGCAAACATGCTGTCATGCTGTATGCTAATTGAAATATGCCCTATATCTAACCATCGTAAGCGGATAAATAAAAGGGAGAAAGAAATGGGAATTGGAAGACATATATCACACTCACACACCCTTATTACAGTTGTGCCCTCGCGCAGAGGGTTCGAATAAATAATACAGTCCGAATAAAAGAATAATACAGCCCGAATAAAAGAATATTACAGATTTCTAATTAATTAACAGTAAAACTGGCATGCAAGCCAGGGACTGCCTTGCTTCTGACGGAAGATGCATGTTGGGCTACCTTGCGCGGAAATCCACTGGGATGCCCCGATTAGCCTCTGTTTACACTTTTTCTCGAAATACGTGCCAAGTCCCGAAAAGTTGCTGTTTCTGGGTTTTGCTGCAACAGAGAGCAGGAAAAGGGCATAGCAATGTATTTCACAAATATATGCATGTCTCGATCCTCGTGCCACCAATCACGCATATCGATGCATGATGGCCGAGGAGCCGAATTGCACAACTCAATATAGGATGAATGCATATGAATGCTACAACAAAACCTAAGTCCGTCATGGGTAATCCGGAGTATCGGTGATTTGGGAATTGAGACCCGTTCCGTTACTCGGGGTGCGAAACGTGCCTCGTTTCCCGTGCAATATGCATGATATGCATGAAATGCAACTAACATGTGATATAGCATGCACAATGCTATGAAAATGAGATGCCTCGAAATACGTGCACACGGGCACGCAAATCGAGAAAATGCATGAATGCAATCTAAGATGCAACCTGGTATGCGCTGTACTAGGAAAATGAGATGAAAACGAGATGCCTCGAAAAGCGTGCACACGGGCACGCAAACCGAGGCCATGATGTGAGACGCAAATCGAATAAAACCGAAGTGTCTCGAAATGTGTGCACACGGGCACGTAAACCGAGGCAATGATGAAATGGAAATCGGATAAAACCGAAGTGCCTCGAAATGCGTGCACATGGGCACGCAAACCGAGGTGATAATGCGAAATGCAAATCGGATAAAACCGAAGTGCCTCGAAATGCGTGTACATGGGCACGCGAACCGAGGCGATGACAAAATGGAATGAAATGGTAAATCGGATAAAATCGAAGTGCCTCGAAATGCGTGCCCACAGGCACGCAAACCGAGGCAATGATGTAATGGAAAGAAATGGCATACGGAATGCCACGATGGGCTTACACCAACATGGGAGAGCCTCAGCTCACTCACATAGGAGGCCGTCAGATTAAAAAAGAGCTGCCTCGAAATGCGTGCACACGGGTACGCAAACCGAGGCGATGCGGAATGACATGCGAAATGCAAATTGGGCTTATACCAACATGAGAGGGCCTCAGCCGCACTCACATGGGATGCCGATGAATGAAAACGGAGCGCCTCGAAGTGCGTGCCCACGGGCACGCAAACCGAGGCAATGACAAAAAGGCACAAAATGGCATGGAAATGATATGCAAGCATGCAAACTAAATTCCAGCAACTAAATGAAGGGAAAACAGCCTCAAAATGATGATAAAAATGCACCCGATGCCCAGAATGTTCCCGAAACGTGATATTTAGCCCCCGAAATGGCCTACAGCTATGCTATACATGCAAAATTGACACATGAAAGCAAAAACAGTAGCAAGGCAGCCCCAAAAAAAGCATCTTTCCAGTACAAAACATGGCCAAATTGTGAGCATAGATATGGCAACGATGGCATGCAAAAATACGGGAAAAGAGGGGAATTACAAAGAAAGTGGTAGTTACAATGCTCAAACCCAAAAACACAGTTCTACAACATTAAAGAGGGGTCAAAAATATGCATATTTACAGAAGATGACATCCCCCAATTCAGTGTGTAGATATACTAAATATAGCATGCAAAATTTGGGCCAAAAGAGGGGTATAAAGAGAGGTAGTATATAGAAAATTCAAATGGAAAAACTTTCTTCTACAATACTGAAGAGGGCCCAAAATTAAGTATATATTCAGTTTATGGATTCCCCAAAATCAATATGCAAACATGCTAACAATTCCATGCAAAATGGAGCTCAAAAGAGGTTATAACAAGAGACATGCAAAGCATGCACCAAACAACAAAACTTTCTTCATGAAACATGTAGAGGGGGTCACAATAAGACCCCTTTCAGTTCTGACCAAGAGCTAAAACCAAAAGAATAAAAGGATACAAATCATGCAAGAATTGGGGCCTAGAGTGGATTTCAAAGGGAGGTAGTATATAGAATGGCCAAACAAGGTTAAGCCCTTCTACAAAGTTGTAGAGGGGCTCAAAATAGGCACAAAACCAGTAGGGGTTGGAGCCCCAAAAACAAATGCAAATAGGCTAAAAATGGCATGCAAGATTGTGACATACAAGCTAGATATTGAAACAAGTGTATCATGGAGGCATCAAGTGAAGTTGAGCCCTTCTACAAAGTTGTAGAGGGGCTCAAAATGAGCCTAAAACTAGTAGGGGTCAAGGCCCAAAAACTGAAAGGAAATAAGGTAGAAATAGAAAGCAAAATTATGCTACAAAAAGAGATTTGGAAACTTACCCTTGAAGATCTGATTGTTGCTACCTCTTGGCCTGAATTTGGTGCTTCTTAGCCACTGGAGAACACTTCTTTGCTGCTGGAATGGTAGTGGGGATGGTGGAGCTAAGGGTTGATGAAGGAATTGCCTAGGAACTTGGAAGTTTTTGAGGTTTTTGGCTATGGAAATCAAGGGTTTTGAATAAAGGCTCTTGAGACAAATTTTTCTAACCTAGGCAAAGGGGCTGTCCAGCCCTTTAAGTAAGCAAAAAAAGGTGTAAAAGGGGAGGGAAATGGAGGCAACCTTTCCCTCCCAAAATATCCCCCGGAAGGGGTGATATTTTGGCAAAAATATCTGGACAGCTGGAATGAGCTGGAAAGCAAGAAGCTGGCCGGCCAGGTGGTTTTCTGCAAGGTGGCCGGCCGGCCACCCCACCTGGTCGGCCAGCCACTCACCATGGCCGGCCGACCACCCCAAAAAATGAAGCAATGATTTTCTGGCCGACCACCACACAAAGGTGTCCTCCCAGATGTGCAGAATAAGGCCCCAGGGTCGGAATCTGGCAACTCTGAAGCAGGAGTCACAACATAGAGCTTGAAGGAGAGGCTCAAAAATGAACTGCACAATTGCTGGCCGACCACCAACTTTTAGGGTCCTCCCAGATGTGTGCAACAAGGTTCCAAGGTCGGAAATTGGCAACACTGAAGCAGGAGCCACAACATAGAGCTTGAAGGAGAGGCTCAAAAATGAAAATCAAAATTGCTGGCCGACCATACATTTTTAGGGTCCTCCCATGTCCCCTGATCACAGATATGTAGCTTTGGTGGGAAGAAAATACCCCCAGGGTGTTCAACATTGGCCCGGAAGTGAGAAAAACGGGCTCCGGAGGAGCGAAACTGGTTATCTGGGATAATTGCTGGCTTCTCACCCCCAGTGATCTTCCTGGTGTTGAAACAGAGGTACCTGCCAAGTTTGAACAAAAAGTAATGAGAAATGAACGCTCGGAGTCAAAACCGAGCAATTCGGGATCCCGAAAATGGGCTGCAGGTGCCGGAAGTGGTGTTCAGCAGCGAAGTGGGCATCTGTGACCCCAGTGTCCCTCGGAATGACAAAACAGAGGTTCCTGCCAAAAATCAGAGAACACTGATGCAAAATGAATGCTCGGGGCCCAAATCACGCAGTTCGGGGGTCCCGAAAACCGACTGTAAGCACCGAAAGTGGCATACGGCCATGAAGTGGGCATCAGAAGCCCCAGTGTTCCTCGGAACTATAAAACAGAGGTGCATGCCAAAAACCGGAGAAATCGGAGGTGGTTGGGTGGTCCCGGGCCGACGCACACGGCCTGACGGCTCCGAAAACCGAGAACCGGGCTCCGAAATGGGCAAAATAGCCTACGGCCACGAAACGTAGCTCACGGCCACTGGGAGATAGTCTACGGGACCACTCCCTTCCCTCGGGAAAAAAACACAGAGAAAACCGAGTCCGGTTCGCAAACCGAGACAAGGCACAAAAGAGAATTCGGAAGTCCGGAGGCAGGGCGCACGGCCGCGACTCTGAGACTTCTGAATGAGCACAGTATCCAACATCACCAAGCGCTCAATCGGTGACGTCTGAGTCTTAAGGTCGGTCAAAAATGGGGTGTCTACAACACGCGTGTGAGTGACTGCCATGATAGCATGCTTACCATGAGGCTAATTGCTTATGTGATATAACTGCCTGAATGCCTGTGGGTGGAGGTTGTGTTACTTGGATTGGAATAATTCATCACATGTTTGTTTTAAGCCCACTAGATTGTGGCAAAACCCTGTTTTTCTAAGCCCACCTGAGGGTGGCAAAATCTGCATTTTAAGCCTACCTGCGGGTAGCAAACCATCCTTCAAACAAACAAACATGAAATGTTTTGTTCCAATTCAGGCGACTCAGTCTATACTTGTATGCTGTGCGCATCACATAGTAACCTAGGCTAATAACCGGAATAAGAACACACAATGTTTTCAAAATAAGATATCATGGTTAGTAGAGGCCGGTCTTTGACCGGGCGAGCGGGGGTGCTCACGAAGTGACCTTCCCCAATCGTACCCAAGTTCCCGAGCCGAGGCAACTTTGGTGATGACGGACACGTGGCCTTTGGCACCGAGTCAGGGTTTCCTAAATTTCCCATTAAAAAATATTTAGGTGGCGACTCTGTATCTGGCAAAGCAGTCCATGTTTGGCACTTCTTTCAAAAAATCTGTTTTCAAAACGATTTGCCGGATTTGGACTCTTTGGTTCGAGATTTAGAACCGTGACATTTGAGTCCTTCGAACTGTAGTGACCCAATATCGAACCAGAACGGGGGGGGACTCACACTCCCTCTTCCCGGGATGCGTTCGGGGACGTCTACAGTTTCTGGCGACTCCGCTGGGGATGTAGAGAACTTGACTCGAACTCATGATATCTGGTTTTGACTACACTTGTGTGTTTCTTTGCATTGCATTTGCATTGGTGCGCCTAGGACACCGTGTTTGCCATATGCCATTCCCGAACGATTTGCCGGAGGCTTGTCTTGTCAAGTCATGACCATAAGGCTGATCGGCTCTGGGCTCTGACAGCATGGGAACACAAACCCCGGTTTTACCGGGGCACCCTTTTTGACCATTCGACCTAGTGCATATTCGGATTCATAGTGACCATTCCAAACTAGGACAGGTTGCTTACCCGTTTATAGGTTGTTTGAAACCGCTGCGTGCGTAGTGAAACCCTAGTTCCTGACAAAATAGGACAGGGAAACCCTACCCCAGCATAGGGGTGTTTTGGCTCTCGCTTGCTGGTTATGTGCTTTAGAGTGCGTCTCTACAGGAATGCATGTATCAGTTTGCAAGTCTGGGCATCAGGCCTGCGGGCATTACTATCAGTATTTGGGAGTCAGCTTTACCTGTGGGTATCAAACTCAGATTTGGGGCAGAAGTTTGGGGCAGAATTCAGTAGAGAGCACACTCATTCAGCTTTGCTCATATTTGTTATGGTGAAATCAGGCTGAGATGCTGTCGGTTTTCTCTTTTGCTAGGTAGTCTCGGAACTATAGCTTCAGAAGGCTCCGATATCCCCCGAGGTTCATCGAACTTGTGCTGATAGACTTTGTTAGGTCAGAGATTCAATTCAAGGGCAATCAGTGTTCCTTTGCCCTTGAATTGTACAAACTCTTTTCCAACTTCTTTCCAACTTCTTTCCAACTTCTTTGAGTCATTTTTGCCTAATATATAAACAGAAACTGTACACTCTTAAAATAAAAAAATTACAAGTATCTCAGATAAGTTGCACTAAACAATTCATTTTATAGTGTGAAGTTACAGACTCAACTCATATGAAAAGAAATTTGATATTTATAGCGTTTATTTTTGTGCAATTGTAAGTTAATTATTTATTTGTTTTCAAGCTTCAACTTAGTGACTTTTTAATATAATATTTTTTATATTTGTAATTACAAAATAAAAAAATTCTAGATTTCTTAATAGAAAGGTTATGTTTGACATGATGGTTTGGGTTGGGTTGTGGCTATTTTAGTCACAAAAAGATAAAATAAGTTTCTTAACTCAATAAGATAAAATATTATATTCAAGTCATAATTATTTTATTTTTTCTTTCACAAAAGTCAAAAAAATTAAAAAACTTATCTAAATGAGATTTTTTAATTCTAAATTAAAATTGTTAAAAAATCAAAAAATCAACCTATATCCTAAACGAAGACTATGAACACATTTGCAAATAATCCCACGTGGAGAAATTGAAACACGTACGCAAGCTCGTGCATGCACCTTTTGCAATTTAGTGCTTTTACATACATACATATACACCAACAATAAAAATAAAATAAATATAAAAAATACATATACATATACCGTACATATAATCTTCAATAGTCATCTATGCTGTACGGGAAAGAAATTCACCTTCTCGTATAATCCTGTTGATCAAGTCTGCGTTCCTCAATACGTCGTCGTTCCACCGCCTGAAAACACAAACGTGAGCTGGCCGGCGGGGGTGTGCCGGAAACCTCTCCGATGCCTAAGTCAGTAAGCAAGACTAGAAGGCAAAAGTTCTGAGTATTCAGGAAGCAAAAATTGCATTACCTCTTCATAGGTGATATTGGTGAGCTTATATAGGTTTCGAGTGGCACAATCCTAGTAGGACTCTAACTTCTCCATGCAAAGAGTCCTCCTAGGACTCTTATTTCTCCATGCGTAGAGTCCTTCTAGGAATCATACTCCTCCTGGAAGATAATGCTTATCTTCAACACCCCCCTCACTGCATAAGCCAAGTGAGATGGCTTCATTATGGCCGAACTCCATTACGACCGAAGTAACCCATAGTCCGGATTTCGCTTTTACTTCTCTTACCTCGGTTTCTCATGCACAACCGAGCCAACCATAAGAGAGTTCAACCGGACTAGGGTGCAACCCAACCGGACTACCGCGTCCGAACCGGAGTCAATCCAAGACCGGTCAGTTCTCCGAAATGTCCTTTGACCGACCTAGATTCGCTGACCGGTCTATTTTGATAACAGCCGTAACCGAACTACGGACGCCCGTTTGGCAACCGAACTATCCGCACTACTCCACTTCGGCCGGCGTATTCACCATCTGCCGTTCTTAGACCTAGCTCGGCCCCAACACCTAGCTCGGCCCAATTCATGAATATAAATTACCCTCTCAATTGCCCCTTAATTCCATCCGCAAAGCGTGATAGGGATTACTTGTTTATCAACCGATCTAGAGTTCTTAATCTCTCCAGCCGAGCTAACCATCCATTAGCCTCTCCAGCCGAGCTAGAAACCCCCAAGCCTTTCCAGCCGAGCTGAGACCTTCTACCTTTCCCAACCGAGCTAAGTCCGTACCGAGCTATACATGTCCGGCTCAAAACGTCTTTTCAAATGTAGAAACTGAACCGATTACCCTTCCTTGACACGTGGCACGCCCCCATTGGTTGTTTACAGCTGTTGCGCCGTCCTCGTGTTTCACAAAATTTGAACAGTTCCCTCCATTTTTCATTCCTTACACCAAAAGAACCCTTCACTTTTGCCTTACACTACTGTTCAACTTCTCTCTCCTTGTTCTTCCATTCTGAGCTGGGAGTTGCTGTGCATCCTTACTGCCTTCGTATCAATCCTTCAATCCTCCTCCTCTTCCTCTTGGTAAGTACATGAATCCCACTGTGTTTTTGTTTTTGCTTTCATTTCAATCCATAGCTTTCTATCTTGTGTATTTGCAAAGCATGTTTCCACTTTGTAGTTTTCTGAAAATACTCCGCACAAGAACACTATGAACATGACGAAACATTACGTAGAACACCTTTTTGATCTTGGCACATGACTCAACCGAACTAGGATAGTGTTTGTGCTATAGGTGGATCTTATCCGTATACAACCGAACTGGAACTTGTGCAAATCATAGTAACTCCAGTAGATCAACTGATTCTCTCTAGCCGAAATGAGAACCCACCGAACTAGAAACTGTAGATGCTGTCCAGGAGAACTAGAACCGAACTAGTACTTGTAAATAACATTGTAGTTTTAATAAGTAAGCACATGATTAACCTTAGCCGAAATCAAAACTAACTTGAGATAAGCATCTCGGCCCAGACCGAGCTAGGCCCCTGACCGAGCTATGCCCTGGGGCTAAGCCATCCTTTTGAGTTTCTAAACCGAACTCAGAAAGATGCCCCTTGAGGCCTAACCGTGGTAAGAACAACCATAAGTGAAACCGAGATAACCACAAACTTTTTCGAACCGAGATAACGAGAACCTTTCACGAGCCGATGTAGACAGCTTAGCACCACGCAGAACCGAAGTAAAACCAACCTTTTCCTGCTTTATTTTTGTAGCACGGTCTTTGATCTGTGCTTGACACTTGCTTTTTCAACTTTGCAGACTTAGGCTGTCCAGGCACTCCCTCTGTGCGTCCAACCGGACTACTGAGCACGCTCCTCCAACCGAGATAAATTATATTTTAACTTATAAAATAAATGGGGAAGTACAGACACTTGGTAGAAACCCCAGGCGGCCTAGCCGATTTCCGAGAACAATACAACATTCCAGCCGATGTAAATTTAAAACTAGCCAAAAAAGGAGTCGACCCATGGGATGAAGAAGGCTTTGTCCCATTCACCCTCCAATCCATAGTAGAAACCGGACTCAGATTCCCAGTCCAGCCACTAATTTGTGAATTCCTTAGACAAACCAGACTCTGCCCCACTCAGCTATCCACCAATACGTACCGTATAATAATGGGCATAGCTGCCCTGAACCACAAAACCGGTCTAAACCTGGGTTTGGCCGAAATACTACATCAATACTCCATAGGCTCCAAAAATCAAGGCTGGTGCTACTATTTGAGAGTGCGCCGAGGTAGAGAAAAGATAATAAAGCACACACCGGACAAAGATGTCAATGATGATGATTTCTTCTGGGTTTCTGGGAACTTCGAGGACTTCCAAGCCCGAATCCCAGGCCGAAGAATAAACTGGAAGAAAGGAGAGCCCGGTATAAGTACTTCGGCTTCTATTTTGTCTTTCCCATGAAATTTCATTAACATAGCAAGCCGGACTAACACTTGTCTTCTTTTGCTTTGCAGATAAAGCTCATCTCATCTCCAACTACAACTACCCCAACCTCGCCGTACTCCGTGCCGCACTCCGGGTGAAAGAAAGGAGTTGGGCAAAGCTTCTTGAATTCGAGCCGACCTACAAATACTCCGGTCGTCGAAAAGCAAAAGTCACAGATTTTCTCCTCGAGGACCCTCCAGCACCGGACCCAAACCTGCCCGAAATCGTCCTTGTGCGATTAACTCCTGAACAAGAGATGGCGAAGAAGAACAGAATGAGGGCCATGCTCACCGAAACAAACCCAGCCGAGGTACCACAGACCGGCCATTCAACCGAGGCCGTAGTGGCTCTTCCATCCCAACAGCCTTCTGCTTCGCGCCGAAACAAGCGTGCCCGGACTGAACAAACCGGGCCACGACTTGTCGACGAAGAGGAGAACGTCCTGCCACCAAACCCACCAGCAGTTATTCAACCGGACCCCCAGCCGGAATCATCGAACCGATCTGAAAACCCCCAGTGGGCTCCCCCCCTAGTCTTCAACAACCGGGCTATCGACGAGGGTGACTCCGTTGTCTCAGATAAGGATCACCTTCTGGCCTTCAACCTGGCCAGAGGTGTGTGCCTTCCAAAAGACATGGAGCATCATTCCAAGAAGCTCAATACCGAGATAAAGTCACTCCGGTCTGCTTCCAAGTCAATGATCGTGGTAAGTAACACTGGCCTTTCTGTCTCTAAAATTTGACTAACTTCCACTTCGGTCAACAACTAAAAAATCTACCATACTCTGTGCAGGCTCTTCAGAAAACCACACTTGCACACCGGCAAGTGATGGAGCTTCGTAAGACTGCGAGGCAGGCCATGAAAGACGCAGTGGCCAAAGCTACCGAACTAACACAAGCAAAGAACAAGGCGGCCGAACTGGAAGCCGAGGTATCACGTCTCACCGGACTGGTTACCTCGGCTGAAGGTGATAAACAAAAGGCCGTGACCGAGGTAAAAGATTACTACCTGCGGGAGATGTCCCAGATGCAGACCAAACAAGACGCCGAGATAGCCCAACTGAACGCCGAAGTAAAGAAGGGCAGAAAGGAAGGATTCAAGAAGGCTGAAACTGCATACGGCCTTCAATGTGGCGCTGCAAAAGACCTATTCTTCAAGTGCGGTTGGCGAAGTGCGGTGGAGAAGCTCGGTTGCACTCCTGACACCGACGCTTACAACGCTCCACCGTACTTTATTCCGGCCTCACTTAAGCAATATGCGGACGATCTTCAAAAGGCATTCCTTGAAGCGTCTGATGACGAAGAAGATGATGAAGATGATGACGACGATGAAGATGATGAGGGGGAGCCATCTCTGACTCCGGTTGTCACCGATCAACAAAACAATCAAGCAGCTCGGTTGGAGCCAACCGTGGATTTAACCAACGAGATACCAGCTAACTCTTCCCGGCCAGCGGATACCACGGTTCAAACCGGGCTCCCTCCTCAAACCGATCTCCAGGCGGCTGCTGAAGCGGAGTTCGATGCCGAACTAGATGCACTCCTAGGATGACTTGTATTTTTTGCTTCTTTTTTCTTTCTTGTAATTCGGTTTTGGGTGTCTGTAACCGGGCTACGGCCCCTCGTTTGTACTTCCTTTTGATTTGAATGAAAAAATCTTTCGACTTGCATTCCGGTTCTGAACTTGAATAACTTGTATTACGGTTATGAACTTGCTTGGTTGCCTATGTGACAAATTTGAATCTGCTAAATTACAACTGTGATCTCGGTTAGCTATATAACTCACTAGCCAACCACTCTTCAGCCGATATAACTTACTTCGGCTGGAGAGTACAAAGAGTTGGTTTAATCCAGCCAACCACTCTTCAGCCGATATATCTGATTTCGGCTAAAGAGTACAAAGAGTTGGTTTAATCCAGCCAACCACTCTTCAGCCGATATAACTTACTTCGGCTAAAGAGTACCAAGAGTTGGTTTAATCCAGCCAACCACTCTTCAGCCGATATAGCTTACTTCGGCTGAAGAGTACAAAGAGTTGGTTTAATCCAGCCAACCACTCTTCAGCCGATATAGCTTACTTCGGCTGAAGAGTACAAAGAGTTGGTTTAATCCAGCCAACCACTCTTCAGCCGATATAACTTACTTCGGCTAAAGAGTACAAAGAGTTGGTTTAATCCAGCCAACCACTCTTCAGCCATACACTTACTTTGGCTGAGGAGTACAGAGTGTTGGTTTAATCCAGCCAACTACTCGTTTAGCCATTCCCATACTTTGGCTCAGTGTTAATTTAGCCATTCCCATACTTTGGCTAAGTGTTGTTTTGCCATTCCCATACTTTGGCTAAGTGTTGGTTTAATCCAGCCAACCTCTAAGTTGGTTTTTCCGGCCAACTTAGAATAAAATGCTTGGTTATTCCGACCAAACGTCCTGCAGTCTGGATCCTTATCCTGGACCTAGGAAAGGTTGATAGTTGGGTATTCCGGCCAACTATGTTTACAATGCTACTACCTTACTAAAGCTACGTTCTATGGAAAACAAATATACTGAAAAGAATCGACTTGTTTTATTGAGAAAGTAGAAAAATTACACATACTCAAAAAAGAAAAAAGCTAAAAGTAAAATATCTTGAGATTGGCAGTGTTCCATGGCCTAGGAATTGCTTTGCCGTCCTCATCTTCCAAGTGGTATGCCCCTTTGCCTGCTAATCCGACCACTTTGTAAGGACCTTCCCAATTGGGCCCTAACTTGCCATCTCCTGGGACCAGTGTGTTTCCCATCACTTTGCGAAGTACCCAATCGCCAATCTTGAACTGCCTTGGATGTACTGTTTTGTTGTATTTTCTGGACAACTCTTGCTGATAGGAGGCGATGTGCACTAGCGCCTTTTCTCTTCTTTCTTCCGCCAAGTCAAGTTCCAATGCTATTGCTTCGCCATTTAGGTCTGGATCAAAGTTTTCACTCCGAATCGTGGGGAGGCCGACTTCTAAGGGGATGACTGCTTCCATGCGATATGCTAAGGAGAATGGTGTTTCCCCTGTTGACCGCCGCGGTGTGGTGCGATAAGCCCATAAGACATGAGGGAGCTCTTCCGCCCACTTGCCTTTGGCTTTCTCCAACCTTTTCTTCAATCCGTCCAAGACAACTTTATTTGATGCCTCTGCCTGACCATTTGCTTGGGGATATGCCGGTGTGGAGTTGTAAAACTCTATCTTGTATTCTTCGCAAAAGCCTCTGAAAATTCTGCCATCAAACTGAGTGCCGTTGTCTGAAATCAGTGCTTTTGGTATGCCGAAGCGAGTAATAATGTTCTGCCAGACAAACTTCTTCACATCTTTTTCCTTGATTGACGCCAAAGCTTCTGCTTCTACCCACTTTGTGAAGTAGTCTGTTGCCGCAAGAAAGAACTTCCTGTTGCCTGGTGCTGTTGGGAGCGGTCCCACTATGTCCAAGCCCCACATTGCGAAAGGCCATGGGCTAGTGAGAGGTAGGAGTTCTCTTGCAGGTTGGTGTATCTGATGTGCAAACTTCTGACACTTTTCACATTTCTTGACATACTTCTCCGAATCCGCTTGCATGTAGGGCCACCAATATCCTTGTGAAATAGCTCGGTATGCCAATGACCTTCCTCCTTGATGGCTGCCACAAACCCCTTCGTGTATCTCAAACAGGAATGCTTCTACCTTGCTGGGGTGGACACACTTTAAGTAAGGTCCTGAAAACGACTTTTTGTATAATGCTAAGGATGGAGAGAGCCAAAATCGTTGCGACTTGGCTCTTATTCTGTTTGCTTCTTTCTTATTTTCTGGAAGAGTGCCGTCTTTCAGGAACAGTATGATGGGGTCCATCCAAGAAGGACCTAACTCCGCACAACATACCTCTTCAGCTTCTGGGTCTTCAATACTTGGTCTGGGCAGATAGTCAATCAATAGTGGATGAGGGATGGAGGTATCTGCCATTGAGGCGAAGCCTGCAAGTTCGTCTGCTCTGCTATTCTCCTCTCTGCCAATTTGTTCTATTCTGACGACTTCAAACTTCTTGATCTCTGTCCTGACTAAGTCTTGGTACTTAGCCATTCTTTCATCCTTTGCTTCATAATCGCCCGAAATTTGTTTCACTACCAATTGTGAGTCGCTGTAGACCATTAGTTCGGTGGCCTTCATGTATGCTGCTGATTTGAGCCCTGCAAGGAGCGCCTCGTACTCCGCTTCATTGTTCGATGCTGGGAAGCCAAGGTTGATTGCCTGCTCCACTACTAGGCCGTCTGGAGAGATGAGGACTATGCCAAGTCCTGCTCCATGTCGATTGGATGCCCCATCCACAAAGAGTTTCCACATCTCCCCAACGAACAACTTCCAACAGGTGGAGGGATCGGACGATGCCTTGGGGTCTTCCAGATTGCTAATGTCTTCTTCAGAGTCCATAGTTGCAGTTTGCCCCTTGTCTTCCGATGGGCCCAAGTCATTAGTCGCCAATGAATCTTGACTTGGTGTAGTAAGGTTGGATTCCTCCTCGCCTTTTCTACTCTGGTCTGCCTTGGGCGCTGACTGAGTAGCCTGTACTAGGGGTTGCGCTATTCCGGCGTCAATCTCCATCCCTAGTTTGGTTGTGTCAGTCAGGTCGATTGGGCAGACTTGGTGGCTTCCAGGAGTGAATTCTGCGACGAAGTCTGCCAAAGATTGGGCCTTTACCGCGGTTCTGGGTTGGAACTTTACATCATATTGTCCCAACTCTACTGCCCACTTCAAAACTCGCCCAGAAAAGTTGGCCCTCTCAAACAGAGCTTTCAATGGAAAAGCTGTGAGGACGACAATGGTATGGGCGTGAAAGTAGTGCGCCAATTTCCTGGATGCCATCATTAATGCCAGTGCTAGCTTCTCTAGAGGCAAGTACCTTGTTTCCGCTCCCAGCAATGTCTTGCTGACATAGAAGATGGGTAGGTGTTGGATTCCTTCTGCTCGAACTAACACTGCACTTACTGCGTGCTGAGAAACTGCCAAGTAGAGGAAGAGTTCTTCTCCAGGTTTGGGGGTAACAAGTAATGGTGGAGAAGACATGTATTCCTTCAGACTCGCCAGGGCTTGGTCGCATTCTTCGTCCCACTCAAACTTAGCTTTTAATGACTGAAAGAATGGACGCAATCTGTCAGAAGACCGGCTGATGAATCGGTTAAGTGCTGCTGCCATGCCAGTAAGGTGCTGCACTTCTTTCACTGAGTTAGGTCTCTCTAACTCCTGAATTGCTTTGATTTGAGAAGGGTCAGCTTCTATACCTCGGTTGGTCACCAAGAAGCCTAAGAATTTACCTGATCCTACTCCGAAAGCACACTTCGACGCGTTGAGGCGTAACTTATGCTTTTTCAGGATCTCAAACATTTCACTTAGGTCCTTGAGATGGTCACTCTCACTCTTGCTCTTGACCACCATATCATCGATGTAAGCCTCCATTGTTTTGCCTAACAATGGCTCAAACATCTTGGTGACCATTCGCTGGAATGTCGCCCCTGCGTTCTTCAGGCCAAAGGGCATGACCTTATAACAGTATAGTCCTCTTGGAGTGGTGAAGGACGTGACCTCCTGGTCTGGTTCATGCATTGCGATCTGGTGATAGCCTCTATATGCGTCAAGGAAGCTAAGCCTGTTGTGACCAGCTGTTAGGTCCACCAGTTGGTCGATCCTTGGTAGGGGGAAGCTATCTTTGGGACATGCTCTGTTGACAGTTTTGTAATCGACGCAAACGCGCCACTTGCCATTTTTCTTTGGCACCACCACCGTGTTGGAGATCCATCTGGGGTAGTGCACCTCTCTGATTGCCCCTGCTTCCAACAAGTTTCCCACTTCTTCCGCCACTATCTCGGCGTGGTGGAGTGCCGATCTGCGGGTGCGCTGAATGATTGGCCTGGCTGATGGGTGGACATTGAGTTGGTGGCAGATGAAGTTGGGATCAATGCCTGGCATGTCGTATGGAGTCCAGGCAAACACTTCGATGTTAGAGGTCAAAAACTCCAAGACCTCTAGCCTCTCAGTGCTAGACAATGACGAGCCAAGCAAGAAGAACTTATCCGGGTTCTTCTCGTCTATTCTGACCTCCACCAAGTCCTCCACTGCCTTCTGACTAGCCGCTTTGCCAACATCCGTGAATAGTTCATTACTCTCTGGTTCTTCAACCGAATGAACATATCCTTTGGCAGCGCGGCTCCCATTCGTTGCAACGAAGCACTGCTTGGACATAATCTGGTCCCCATAAACTTCCTCTATTACTCCGGTGTCGTTGGGGAACCTCATCACTTGGTGGTAGGAGGATGCTACCGAGCGCATGGCGTGCAGCCACGTTCTGCCCAAGATGATGTTGTAGGTGGATGGAACCTTTAACACCCAGAACTCCACTTGCTTTGTCACACTCCCTGCTCTGACTGGAAGGATGATTTTGCCGACTGGCCACTCCGGCATAGAATTGAATCCAATCAAAGGGGATACGGCTGGGGCTAAGTCCTTGTCCTGCAGCTTGAGTTGCTTGAAAGTTTCATAGTACATGATTTCACACGAACTACCTTGGTCAATCAGAATCCGCTTGACGTCAAAATCCTTGACTCGGAGAGTGACGACCAAGGCATCATTGTGTGGGCTATATATTCTGTCCAAGTCTTTATCTGAAAAGGACATGACATTTGTGGCTTCTGTCCTCCCCTTTTTGACGACTGGTTGGGCACTTAGCACTTCTCTCAAGTGCTCTGCTTTTTTGATTGAACCTCTGAGCTCGCATACACGCTCTGGTTCAAAGACTCCATGGATTACGTTGATGGTGCCTTGCGGTGGGGCGTCGTTCGGCATTCCATTAGGGAGGTTGTGGTCCTGTGGGGCTGGCTGCGCCCCTCCTTCTATGTATTTATCCAGGTGGCCCGCCGCCACCAACTCCTCCAGATGCTGCCTCAATGGCATACAGTTCTCAGTTCGGTGCCCCTTTTCCTTGTGGTAGGTGCATCTGGATCTGTCATCGTAGTCCTTCTGGGCCTCGCCAATCTTGGCTGGCCACTTGATGAAAGGCTCGTCTCGAATCTCACTAAGTATACGGTAGATTGGTTTTTTGAACACTGTGGTAATGGCGGTGCGGACTCTCAACCACCTCTTGTCCTAGTCTTCGTCATTATCTTGTCTGCCCCGTCCGTTTTTGTTTCGGCGATCTACCGTATTGACCTTTGCCGAGGTCTTCTTCTCTGGTGTTATGGTCGCGCCAGTCTTTGCTTTGGCGCGAGCGCCATCCTCTTCCACCCTGATGTGCTGATGCACTCTCTCCATCAGGGCCTCCATGGTAAGAGGTGGCGTCATAGTGATAGAGTCCCTCAGTCTATTCCCGATTGGAAGGCCTCTCTTGTACTGCGCGATGGCCAGGTTGGTTGGGCAATCCCCAATCTGGTTGAAGGTCTCCCAATATCGGCTGTTGTAGGACCTTAATGTCTCCTTCTCACCCATGTCGATGGAGAGTAGCTGGTCGATCTCCACCGGAGTCTTAGTGTTTGTTCTGAATCTTGTGACAAATGCTTCTGCCAATTGCGCCCAGGAGGCTATGCTGCCCTCTGGGAGTTTCTCAAACCAAGTCAAGCCTAGGTCACCAAGGCTTGAGGGGAACAAGATGCACATTAAGGCCTCGTTCCGCCGGTATACAGCCATAACCTGGCGGAAGTGGCTTAAGTGCAAGTAGGGGTCCGTCTTCCCCTCGTATGTAGTGAACTTCGGCTGTAGAAAGCCTGACGGTAAAGGCGCGTTCTCAATTGCTGGGACAAACGGTGAGGTCTGCAGCCTTGCCAATACTTTGTCCGTTGGTTCGTAGGCCGGGCGCGGTTGTGGCATTCCAACCTCGACGCTTCCATGCGTCCGAGGAGCCAACCGCTGTAAGGCCGAAACTCTATGTGGATCACGCGCCTTGGCATCCTCCCTGCGTCGTGCCTTTTCTTCTAGCACGGTTCGTAGGTCGGATGACCTGGGTAACTCCGTTTGTCTGGACCTTGTTTGGTGTGTATGCGAAGGCCAGTATGTGCTTCCTTCCGTGTAAGACTTTTCAGATCTCGCCCTCTCAGACCTGGAGCGACGAGTTCTGGAAGATCTTGATTGCGTATCGCCTGTCCTGAGGCTTCTCTTTTCTGCCTGGGAGGGTGTTGAATTCCTACTACGACCTTCTGAGTGGCGAGGGGGCGTCTTGTTCGTGCGCCCCTCTCCTGTCGCCACTTCTTTTCCTTTCACCCGGCGTTTGAGAGCTTCCATGTCTGCTGCCATCCGCCGTATCAACTCGTCTTGTGCTTTGACGCGATCCTCCAAAGCCTGAGGATCAACCCTGCGCCTTTGTCTTTCTGGGCTTTGCGAACGAGAGGGATGAGGGCTGCTATTCCTCCTTCGTCCCCTTGCATCCCTTCTGGAATTTTGCCTTTGTGGTTCCAGGTTCGCCATGGGAGGGACCAAAGGTAGGCCTTCTCGCCTTGCACCTCCGTCTGGAGTTTGTCCGTCAATGGCGGACTGAGGCAGTTCTTCATTGTTTGCCATCGAATTTTGAGAGAAAAACACTTGATCAAGAGGTTGTTCTTGTCTGTTCTTCCCACAGACGGCGCCAATTGTGCGGGAAAGAAATTCACCTTCTCGTATAATCCTGTTGATCAAGTCTGCGTTCCTCAATACGTCGTCGTTCCACCGCCTGAAAACACAAACGTGAGCTGGCCGGCGGGGGTGTGCCGGAAACCTCTCCGATGCCTAAGTCAGTAAGCAAGACTAGAAGGCAAAAGTTCTGAGTATTCAGGAAGCAAAAATTGCATTACCTCTTCATAGGTGATATTGGTGAGCTTATATAGGTTTCGAGTGGCACAATCCTAGTAGGACTCTAACTTCTCCATGCAAAGAGTCCTCCTAGGACTCTTATTTCTCCATGCGTAGAGTCCTTCTAGGAATCATACTCCTCCTGGAAGATAATGCTTATCTTCAACACCCCCCTCACTGCATAAGCCAAGTGAGATGGCTTCATTATGGCCGAACTCCATTACGACCGAAGTAACCCATAGTCCGGATTTCGCTTTTACTTCTCTTACCTCGGTTTCTCATGCACAACCGAGCCAACCATAAGAGAGTTCAACCGGACTAGGGTGCAACCCAACCGGACTACCGCGTCCGAACCGGAGTCAATCCAAGACCGGTCAGTTCTCCGAAATGTCCTTTGACCGACCTAGATTCGCTGACCGGTCTATTTTGATAACAGCCGTAACCGAACTACGGACGCCCGTTTGGCAACCGAACTATCCGCACTACTCCACTTCGGCCGGTGTATTCACCATCTGCCGTTCTTAGACCTAGCTCGGCCCAACACCTAGCTCGGCCCAATTCATGAATATAAATTACCCTCTCTCATATGCAAATATAAAAATTATACAAAAATTACAAAAAAAAATAATCTTATTAATCCTATAATTAAAATTAGGGCCTTTTAGTTACAAATAAAAATAAAAATTGCCAAGTTCACAATATCAGATAATCTTTTTCACTTTGAGGATTGGTTCGGAAATATGCTATTTTAGTAATTTTTTAAATTTTTTGACTAAAATATGATATGAAAGAAATTAATATATTTTGGATATTTTTTAACTTTTTACAAAAAAAAAAAATATGCAAAAAATATAAAGAAAAGAGAATTTTGACTTTTTATATAGTTCTTTAGTTCTTTTGTGATTTTTTAATGATTTTTTTGACTATTATTTAATGTTGCTAAACTTATCCTGAGTTTCACCTCATGTGAAAATGATTATGCAAATCTGTAATAAAGAAACTGCACACAGAAAAGAATTGTAAAACAAAACATTTATGAAGATACCTTTTAATTGCACACCAAAAAAAAAAAAAAAAAAAACCATCACCATCACCATCACAAAAATGATTCAATTATAAATATGCGCCTTGTTGAACATGTTAAGTAAGTTTTTTTTTTTTTTTGGCCTTTCAAAAATGATAAGCAATTTAAGCACTTGCAACAATCACATCTTAACTTGCAATTGCCTAGACTGCTTATCACTTTAAAATTTGGAAACAAAAATAACATTTGAGAATTTATAGTTTTATGTCCAAGTTTGTATATATTTTGCCATCTATTTTTTTTTTTTTAAATATTGTGTCAATATAATTCAATTCGTAATTACAATTAAGAAATTAGATAAAAATCAAACACTAAATAGATTTTTTTTTTGGATAAACTACTAATAGGTCCTAATAGTTAGATTTAATTCCCATTAAGTTCTATTGAAGATAAATTTTAGTAAAATCGTCGCTAAAAATAATTTTTTGTGACGATTTTTTTTGCATATGTCGTTAAAAATGAACAATTAGTGATTTTTTTTAACAATTTTTATAAATTGTAACTAAAACTTACAATTAGTGACATTTTTCAGTGGCAAAATTTTCAAACTGTTGTTAAAAGTTGAAAATTAGTGACTTTTTTATGATATTTTTTTTAAATTGTCACTAAAACTTATAATTAGTGACATTTTTTTGAAAATTTTTTTAAACTGTCGCTAAAAATTAACAATTTGTGATATTTTTTAATAGTATTTGGTGAAAAATGTTATTAATTATCATATGATCTATTGGACAATAAGTTCACTTATTAGGACCCCGCATGTAAAGTCTCCTTTTTTTTTTTATTATTTTATTTTATGAATTAGCGTGTTTGGGTCAGCTTGCACGTATCTCAACTAATCCCTAGGAGACTAATCCCACCATCTACTAGTGTGAGGCTCAATTAAAACCAAAGTAGAAGTTTGTATGGATTAGCCTAACACAAGGATTGATAACACTAAGCCCCATTTGATTGTCTAGATTGGATATAAGAGTTTGAAGAGGATATATAATATCCAAGGATAAGGATAAAATATAATATGTTATAGGATATAAAATAGATTATATATACTGTGGGGTCACTTATACTATATTTGGTTAAGATATGATATATGATGGAATAAGAGAAGAATAATTATTTTTGACTTTTGGATGAAAGATGAGCTATACTCGACGGTGGGAGATATACAATACCATGGGGGTAGTATTGTATATCCCTCATTTTTGTGTCATATACTATCCGTACTTCTCATATTCGGAGCAACCAAACACGAGATATATGGAGACAAAAAAAATGTGAGACCCACCTCATATTATGTCCCGTCTCACATCCATATCCGACCTTTATATTGATAAGCAACATGATAAGCCACAACTCACACATGTGTAGACACCCCATTTTTGACTGACCTTAAGACTCAGACATCACCAATTGAGCGCTCGGTGATATTGCATATTGTGCTCGTTCTGAGGTTGCGGAGTCCCGGCTGCGAGCCTTGCCTCCGGACTTCCGGACTCTTTTGTGCTTTGCCTCGGTTTGCGAACCAGGCTCCGTTTTCTTTGTTTTCTCTTCCTGAAGGGAGGGAGAGGTCTCGTAGATCATCTCTCAGTGGCCATAGGCTACGTTTCGTGGTCGTAGGCCATTTTTCCCGTTTGGAGCCCGGTTTCCGGTTTTTCGGAGCCGACGGCCGTGTGCCTCGGTTCGGGACCGCTTAACCACCTCCGTTTGCTCCGGTTTTTGGCACATACCTTATTTCCTCCCTTTTGAGGGACACTGTGGTCCGAGAGACCGACTTCGTGGTCGAACACCACTTCCGGTGCCTAACAGCCCACTTTCGGGGCCCCGAACTGCGTGTTTTGGCTCCCGAACCTTCATTCTGCATTTTTGGGCTCCGACCCGAACTTGAGATAGTCATATTTTGAGGTCCTTTTCATGTTTGATTAAGGACCTTTTGCTGTTTGAGATCTCCTACTGCCACTTGCTTCTTTACCCCTCTTTTAGGCCTTTTCTTGCATGATAGTTTAGGCCTACTTTTATTTATTTTCATGGCTTGTCATAAACTACAAAGTATCTTATTTTGAGCCTCTCTTCAACTTTGTTGAAGGGCTCTCTTCGGTTTGAGATCTCCTACTATCACTTGCCCCTTTATCTCCCTTTTAGGCCAATTTTGGGGGGAAATTTGAATTTCATTTCCCCCCCATTTTTCCCCCTCTTTTCCACCCTCTTGTGTCTATATAACAGACCCCCCCAGCTGTGTTTTAGGGGTTAGAAAATTTTGGTTTGGAGCTCTCACATTAAATCTCTCTCTCTCTCTAAGCCTTAAAAACCCCCTTGGTTCTTCACCAACCCATAGCCCCACCCTTCCATCCTCCATTCCAGCAGCTTGAGGTTGTTCTTCAGAGCCTAAGAGTGCTGCATTTTGGTCCAAAAGGCTGTCAAAGATTAGTCTTCAAGGGTAAGTCCTCTTCTCCCATTTTTGACCCTTTTCTTGGTTCATATTCTAGCTCCTTGTGCTTACTTTTTTGAGCTCCGACCCTAACTGAAAATAACATTTTTTTGAGCTCTATTTCATATTTGTTTAAGAGCCTCTCACTGTTTGAGGCTTCCTTGTGGCACTTGCTTCTTTACCTTTCTTTTATGCCATTTCCTTGCATAGTATTTTAGGCCTATGTATAAACTGTTTTGAGGCATGTTGTAAACTGTAAAGTGGCTTATTTTGAGCACTTCTTCAACATTGTTGAAGGGCTCCTCACTGTTTGAGTCTTCCATTTGCCACTTGCCTTTGTATCCCTTTTTTGGCCTTATTTTTGCATGATTTGTTAGCCCCTTGTGCTTCTGTTTTTGGGCTCTGGTCCGAACTATAAATGGCCTTATTTTGACCCCCTCTCCATGTTTCATTAAGTGTCTTTTGCTGTTTGAGGCATCCTTTTTGCTCTTTGTGTTTAAACCTCTTTTTAGGCCTTATTTTGCATAGTACTTTAAGCTTGCTTGTGCACTGTTTTGGGTGTGGTAATAAGCTGTAAAATGCCATGTTTTGGGCCCCTCTTCAACATTGTTGAAGGGCCCTCATCTGTTTGAGGCCAGCAACCATGACTTGCTTCTTTATCTCACATTTAGGGCCATTTTTGCATGTTGGTTTAGCCCTATTTGTGTTCACTTTTTGGCCTTGCTTAAAACTGTAAATATGCTTGTTTTGAGACTGCCTTGCTTCTTTCTTCATACTTCATGTTCAAATAATGCATGCTTTGCATAGCCATAGGTCATTCCATGTGCCTAATTTCCCGTTTCGAGATTCATTTCTTGCATTGGATGCCATTTTGCCATGTTTCGGGGCTTTTTTGCATCATATTTTGCTACTGAAATTTGCATGCTAGTATGTCATATTCCATGGCTTGCCATGTCTTGTTAGAGTGGCATTTGGTGCCTTAGGATCGGTCCTCGGTTTGCGTGCACGTGTACACGCATTTTGAGTGTCTCATTTTCATCTAATGGCCTCCTGTGTGAGTGTGGCTGAGGTCCACTTGTGTTGGTGTAAGTCCATTATGCATTGTGTATGCCATTTCATTTCATAGCATTGTGTATGCTAAGTTGTATGTTAGCGCATTGTGTATGCCATGTTACCTTGTGCATCGTGTATGCCATTCCATAGCATTGTGCATGTTAGGTTGTATATTAGTTGCATTCATGCATGTCATGCATATTACATTGTGTTTGGGATAGGAGTTAGCCCGAGCACGGGAAACGAGGTACGTTTCGTACTCCGAGTGACGGAACATATCTCAATTCCCCAGTCACCGACACTCCGGATTACCCATGATGGAGTTTAGGTTTTGTTGTGTTTTCGTGTTGCATTCATTCCATATCGAGTTGTGCAATTCGACTCTTCGGCCATCATGCATCGAGATGCGTGATTGGTGGCACGAGGATTGAGGCATGCATACATATGTGAAAATACATTGCTATGCCCCTTTCCTGCTCTCTGTTACAGCAAATCAAGAATTAGCAGCCTTCCGGAGCTTGGCGCGCTTTCCAAAGATAATT